>JAVQMG010000101.1:8772500-9225000 GCA_032878915.1 Castanopsis chinensis | reverse complement strand
ATTATATTCAAATAAAGTAAATGAGAAACTTTCAGCACCTTACACCTCAAATTATATTGAACTCAAAAGATTTTTTTATTTTATTTTTATTTTTTTAATTATTAGGTGCTTTGATACAAACACTTGGGTAGAATTCATCATTGAAAATCTGCTTACAAAGGGAGGGTGACCAAAAAACTTATATATACATAGTTAAGTTTACACATGGTTAAACCATATAGGACACTAGGATCATAATATATCACCACACTTCACAACCCGCATCCACAATAGCTCACTCTATTGACACTAACCTAATGACAATACTTTTCTCTTTTTGGCGACTCCATTCATCTATCAGTTATTTTAGGACTTAGTAAGAAATTTTAATTTAACCTCTAGGTTGCACCATCTGAGATCTGATTACAAAACCATAACTCATTTAGTCACAGACTCAATGAGCTACGTCAATTATTGATATGGTGGTTGATTCTGATATTAAATGATAGAAACTCATGGGTAAAACTTACTTTTAAAAACTGGCTTACAAGAGGAGAGTGCCCAAGAGATTATATGCTTTCCAAAAACAAAGGGGGCAACCTAAAAGCCTTATTAAAATTTATTGCAAAGTCATTGAAAAACCAAGTGAATGGGGCCACCAAAAAGAGAAAAGAATGCCATCAGGTCAGTATCTATAAAGTAAGACGTCATGAATGTTGGCTATGAAGCATGGTAATATGTTTTGATTCTAGTGTCTTACATGAATTAAGTATACGCTTAACCATGTGTATATAAACTCTTGGACACCCCCCTTGCAAGCTAATTTTTAAGGATGAGTTCTACCCATGGATTATTTGTATCATGTTCTTCACATAGCTTTGCTCCTATTACAACCCTAACTCCTCCCCTCCCTTTGGACAAAACCAAGTTGGCCAAATCATTGATGTTAAAAGTACTATAAATCTTAATACATAAAGGAAAATATCTAAACATTTACAAATTAATGTTGTAATGAATGTGAATAATGGATTTTAAAACATAAAAAATAAATAACATTTACAAACTGATGTAATAACAGATATAATCGGTAGACTTCAAAAAAATAATAAAATGAATGTCTGAATGAATATTTTGTTATTAGTGAAATATTAATTAAAATGATGTATTTTCTTAAAAATTTAAAGTATTCCTAATATCACTCATTTATAAATATTATGTAGTAATTTTAGTAATTTCCAATATATAAATAATATAGAAGTATTGGAATCAGTTATAAAGAAAAGTCCTCTTTAGCTTGGCTATTTTGGGTTCGTACCTCATACAATTTGATTTCCCATTGCATTTGGGATGCGGCTCCTGGAACTGGCCAATCAAAATTTATTGTCTTCACGGCAAGATGCAATGCACTATTCCCCTCATTATCCAGTTCATAGAATATACTTTCTTTAGTAATTTTCATTTCCTTAAGTGAGAGTAGGAGCTTATATACACAAGGTTGCTTATGCTCCGCAGTTAATAATATGATGTTCTTTTGGTTGTTATCCACGTCATACATGGCCATGGGATATCTCATGAGGGTTGCCTCAACCATATCAGTAATTCCATTCTTTGCTGCTACTAGTATGGGTGTTAACTTTGACAGATCAATGTCTTTTTGTCTGCTTCTTTTCTTCTTTTTTTTGGTAGAATCTTGTACGTTTGTTGCCTTTGACTGATCACTGTCTCCTTTTTCTTTTTTTCCTCTATAATTGCACAAGACAATAAATTTTACTCAGTTTTATCCAAAACTATTATCATTTCATTTTTTGTGAGCATAAAATATATTGTACAAGTGCAACATATTTAATTAATTATTTTGTTTTAAAGAAATATACATAATTTTCTCTACCCTGCGTAAGAAAGGAGGGGGTGGTTGGAGAGAAGAGATAAGTAGGGAGGGGAATGATTACACCTTTCATTTTTTTGGATATTCTAAAATGGAAAAAAAGTTTCATAGATAAATCATGTTCAACCCTATTTAAGCAAAATAAGAGTAATGGGGAATGAACTTACCTTGCTCGGGCATCATAGGTTTTAAGCTTTTAACCGGCTCTTCAATATCTACAACAACAAAATCGAATTGGAATTGAGAGAATCTCTTTAGAACATAATAATAAACACTCAAAGATAAATACATATATATAAATGAATATATATATATATATATATATATATAAAAGGTTTAGAAACAAGATTGAAAATGAATTCTCTATGAAACTGACTACTAGAGGAAGATTATGAAGACTAAAAAATGTGCTAGTGTGTTGGTGTGAAGAATATTAGAGAAAGCAAGAGAGTTTTTGTGATAATAATAGCTAAATTTCTTTCTCTCTAGAAAATGATTTGGATTTGAGGCATGTAGTGGATATTTATAAGCTCAAATTACAATTGTTTTGGGTTGTAAAGGGTTCTATAGCTTTCTAGACAATTGGGTGGAACCATTTTGAGGTTTGTAAAGGGTTCTATAGCTTTCTAGAGATTGAACCTTTTTTAGGCTTATTTATGGACAAATATATTTTTTGGAGCATTTTTCATACTCTTGTAAATGCATATGCATTACATGACACATTGACAACATTGTTTCTCTAACGTCAAATAGACATATCTTACTCATTTTAAATCAAAATTATGTCAAATTTGTGTTTATTTTGAAGTCTTGGATGACTATGTTCCAGTGAAGCAAGGTTCTCTCAAAAAATCATTATAATTAAAAGATATAGTCAATTGAGAGAGCAACCATCATTTTTCACCATCACCTATTAAGTAGCTTTGAGCATTATTGATTTGTGATTACTTTTGAACTATATTGAAAATACCTCAATCATCCATGAGTGACAATTTCAATCTCCTCCTTGGGGCATAAATTAACATTAATAATTGGTACAAAATTGGGTATTTATAAAATAATTGACGTTCTTTTGACTATAAAACTAAAAGTGGAGTCAAAAGTCTTAAAATAGGAACTATTTTACAGATTAATAAATTGGGTCCGGTTAATGTGTGCCCTAAGGGCACACATTAACCCATCCATTTTTAGAAAAATTTTCTTGAAAATTGAAAAAGCTGTCAAAACTTTTTCAATTCCCGAAAAAAACTTTCCAAAAATGATAAATTATTGTGTGCCCTAAGAGCACACATTAGTAAAATCCTAATTAATTTTAGTCCAAAAGACATGTTAATCTAGATTTTAGTTCAAGCAAGAGAAGATAGAAACATGGGTTCAGCGAAAGGTGTATACTATATAGTGTATAGATGAGAATGTGGGTCTATCTCTCCTATAGGGGATAATGGTTTTGAATATCCATCCGTTCAAGTAGCTATGTATACCCCATCCACAAGGGATATAAGTTTGGAATATTTATCCCTCCCGTAATAAATAAAGGAGCATTACCTCCTACAATAGAATTTTGGAGGCCACCCACTGGGTAGGAACTTATGCCAATGACAAGACCACTTGCCATGTGAGAATTTACGGCAGGAAAAGGACATTCGCTGATGTAAGAAGTTACACCAAAAAAGACCACTCGCTATGCAATAATTTACATCATGGAAAAGGCTACTCACCATGTGAGCATCTACACAGAAAATGACCCCTCGTTATGTGAGTTTGCTTCACAAAAAAAGTTTTTGACTACACGATAAGTTACAACAAAAGATACCTACTTGTTCGTGAGAATTTACTTTAAGAAAAAGACCACCCAAAGGAAATTACAATGAAAAATACCTACTCACCCTACATCCATCATTGGTCCTCATAACAATGTGGTTTCTTATCATCATTTATAACTTTTATTTTTATAGAAGAATTATCATTTATAATTAGGATAATGTTGTAGACACAACAATTTACACAACAATTTTCACAATAGTTGAATTTACAAAGTTTTATTAGTTTCTATAACAATTTACATAAC
The DNA here is from genome assembly GCA_032878915.1 of Castanopsis chinensis. Taxonomy (NCBI): domain Eukaryota; kingdom Viridiplantae; phylum Streptophyta; class Magnoliopsida; order Fagales; family Fagaceae; genus Castanopsis; species Castanopsis chinensis. Next base: position 9,221,068 of record JAVQMG010000101.1, on the reverse strand, counting down.
AATTTTTACAATAATACAATTTACAAAGTTTTATTAGTTTCTATAACAATTTACATAACAATTTTTACAATAATACGATTACAAAGTTTTATTAGTTCTTGTCTAGACTCATCAATAATATCATTTTATTATCTTCCGTTAATAACATGTCAGTTTTGAAACATTTGTAGCCCTAGATCTATAACTAATGGCGTTGGACTTGTAATGGGCAGAGTTAGATTTTGGGCTTTGTGTTTCCAAGATGATACATAAAGTGGGCTAGTTGAAACCAGGCCACAGTCGTAATCCATTGGCTCTAATGGCCTACTATGCTCGAATCCTTAGGCCCACGCCCCGCGGGCTTTCTCACAAGGCAACCCTTCCACTACTAAATCGTCATCCAAGTTGGCCTTGCACGTAGTTGAGGAATCAGAAACAACACCACTGCATGTGTTATCTATTTATCTCCTAGATTCTGGTTACTTTAGGGTAATTATTGGTTTATTATATTTTATGTAAATCTTATATTGCAAAATGCAAACTAAATAAATGTGTACAACACATATTTGTAAAAAGTATACAATGTTGTACACACATGTTTGTTGTACAATGTAAATCTTACATTGTTACTGCATTGAAAACTAAGAATTTTCCTTTATTTAAATAAGTTTACTTTACATAGAAATTTACTTTTTAAATAACGTAATTGGAAGATTATATTATTACCAATTTTAGGCTTTTTAACTAAGAAATTAAATATTAGATATGTAAAGTCATAAACTATAATTATTTAAATAATTCATAATAAGTAAATAATTTGAATGCGATAAAATATACAAATTAACAAATAAATTGTGTAATTGATTATCTCTTGAAATATATTAAGGTTGAATTAGATGATTACCTTTTCCATGGTCTTTATTTAAGCGGGGTGGAGTACGCAGATATTTCTCAGTTAAAATGCGTTTGTCTTCAGTTTTTATGACACCATAAGGGCTCTTCTCATCAACTTTTTCAGATTTTGCATGCTCATGTATCACTGGATCGTAGGACGAATGCGAATGTATGTCTTTTGAAAATCGATACATTGAAGTGCTCTTCAGCACTTTGTTCATAATCAGAATAGACCATTCGTTCCTCACCTTCGTCATCCTCACCTTCGTTACCATCTCCCTCTCCGGAGCTCCTAAAGATCCATACCACCAATAATGTTACCAATTAAATCTGACATACAGATATTTGTTAAGTAATTGAATAATGAAAATACTAAAGTCATTACTAATTTTATAATAAAATATTTACAAATTTATGTAACAATAAACATGGTTGATTTGACATCAACAACAATTATAATAAATTTCAGAATTACTTTTTTATTGTATGCTTAAAAAATGATACGCCATTTTTGTAGTAAAACTTATATACTAAAATTTGTAGTAATTGGAGCATTGCTAATTCAATAATCGATAGATATTTTGGACATATATATAAGGGAAAACAATAAGTATAGAGTTACAAGATGGACGGACATAGCAGTGTTTACTTTAATGTCTAAGCTACAGATAGTTAAGTTAACACTAAAAGAACTAAGCAACAAGTGTTGTACTTAAGCTTATAATGTGGAGTTAGTTAGTCCAGGAATGATAGTTGTAAGGAGTTAGCTTTTAATTTCCCATTTTTCGACAACAAGAAATTTTACCAGTTAATCTAACTATAACTCATAATGTAATTTACTTCTCAACTTATGTACAATTGCACATAGTGAAATTTTCTCTCTAGCCAAGCAAAGATTTTCTTGTGTGAATAATGAATTTCACAACTTCCTGGCAGTGCTGGCTCAAGGCATAGGCAACTTAGGCCTAGGCCTAAGGCCCCACAACCAAAAAAAAAAAAATCCCCTACTAAAAAAAAGGCCTCATCTCTATTTGTAATGACTCAAAATTTTATAAAAATATAACATTTTTTAAATAATTGGTACTTTTTATTATTATTATTTATTAAAAAAAGGCCCATCTCCATTAGTATTAATTTAATTAGTATTATATAAATTTATTTAATTCATGTTTACATATAAAAATGCCTCATATAAAATTTCTGTCTTAGGCCTCAAATTTTTTTGGGCCGACCCTGCTTCCTGGAGTGATAAATTGTTAATGGTGGATTTTAAAATAGTGTCTGTAGACTTATGTGAAAACTAATAATAATATGACAACTCAACCGATATAAAATTTGTTGTGAAATCTATTCTATATGTACATAGCTGGAATTACTCAAAGGAAATATATATAACAGAGAATGATGGACCGCGTATAAGTACCAAGTATTATGAGCACAGCCTTGCAGACAGTTTTTACAAACTCAAAGCAGGTTCTGTAATTAGGTGGAAGTTGTAATTGATGCCTTTCAACTCGATAGGGTGATGGGTCTCCTACAACACAAAATTAAGAATGAGAAAATATAAATCGATCCATATTAATCCATTTAATAGTTTTATTTTCTTGAATAGACCAGTAGCAACAAGCTCAAGTCAAATCACTGAAATAGTGAAATGTATTTGTGTGCTAGCTTCTCAAAATTTTATTTTATTTTTTACTCATGCTTCTCTGTCTTCTTAAACAGACTCATACAATTAGTGAACATTTTTTTTTTCTTATAACATATTATGGTGTGAACATTAATTTCTCGCTTTGAAATCTACCTCCGTGGGTGACGTGGTCGGGTCTTACTGAGTTCTCTATATCAGCTTCCTTCCTTGTGGTTTTTCTAAAAATTGCTGAAAAATGAAAAAGAGCTTAGTTATAAAGTATATCTCAAATCAAAGCCTTCATATTCTCTCTTTTCACATAAATAATATATTCTATTATGAATTTAATTAGTAGAATCTATTATTCACATAAATAATATATTCTATTATGAATTTAATTAGTAGAATCTATTATTACGTGAGAAGAGGAAATTTCATATCATTGTACTCCTAGTGTACTAAGCTTACAAAGACGATAAAACAGAAATATACGTGGCACTGCCTCGAATACTAGTTTTACAAACTCAAAGCATGGTGGAAGTTGTAACTTATCCCATAGAACTCCGTTGGAGCCTATACACAAAGACAATCAATCAATATCAATCATTGTCTTGACCAATAACAATAGAAGCTCAAGTCATGACATCAAAAAAAAAAAAAAAAAAATCCCTTAGCTTTTATCACTAACTACTTGAACACACTTTTCCTCTATTAAAAAAAAACCTACTTGAACACACTAATGTTAAATTACATTTTTTTTTTTGGTAACACATTGTGGTGTGTGTGAACATTTCTCACTTTGGTGTCTACCTCCATGAATATATTGTGATCTTAAATGCTTCTTTTCTGCTTCGTTAATTAGCTCCTGTTCTTTTATTCCTCCGACAATTGCTGAAATGAAAGCAGCTAAGTCACATACCACATTGTAAATGAATTTTTCATGCCACAAGATGATGAAGATAGATCGGGTCACATACCACAAGGAAACAGAGTATAATCTTCCGTACTCTTGTTGCACTATTATTTGGTGATTTCTATAGGAGATTTATTAATCCATTTAATAGTTTTATTTTCTTGAATAGTTAATCATACGTGAAATTTTTTGCCTTCGATAGAGAAAATGAAGAACAATTAAAATATATGAACATCAATGTATTTGTCGTTGTACCAGATCATTCCACTCTTTATAAGTAAGAATGTAATTAAGATAACGATATTGTGGTTGCAGAAAACCTCGACAAATCTGAGATCTCCCAAGTATACCTAATTTCAAATGGCCAAACTAACATTTTATCTATATTGCCTTACTGACCATTGTGCTACATGTTATATTCATAGCTTCCATTGTTTACATAACCACTTTTAATTATATTTTTATCATTTAAGTCACTTAATTTTAGATCCTAAATCCTTAAAACCTAACACAGACATATAGTAACGGTTAGTGGAAAATAAATGTAACCAAATTAAAATTCTGCGAACTTGAATTCTGGAAGGGTTGATAGTAATTCGGTGACAATAATCATTTTCTTCTTTAAATTGATTTGTAATACGATATTAAAAGAGGGAGTGGGTAGAAGCAAATGAAAAAAAAAAAAAAAAAAAAAAATAGAAGACAAAATAGTGATCTGATGTTTATTTATTTGATCTTTAGAATTTTACAATATACTCACAGTGTATGAAGCATGGGTGCGTTTCGGGACTCGGGTGCGGGTGCGAGTGCGGGTGCGGGACTCGGCAATTTTTGAAAAAGGTGGGTGCGGGTGCGGCGGGACTCGGCAATTAAAAAATTATTAAAAATATTTTTATTTATCTTTTTAATATATTACTAAGCATATTTTCTCACATTATATAAATATATACCAAATTTAGGAGCAATAGTAAATAATAACTAAAATATGATGTTCATAAATTAAATACAACCCACAAAATTGAAACTAAAACATTTCATGATGTTCTAAAATTAGAATACATCCCATAAGTTAAAAACTAAAACTAAATAAAAGACAACTAACAAGACAGAGAGGCAGAGAGGCAGTGAGGCAGTGAGTGACCGATGAAGTGAGAATGCAGAGAGACAGAGAGGCAGTGAGTGAAAGCAGAGAGGCAGCGACGAGGGAGTGAGTGACCCAGAGAGGCAGAGAGCACAGAGACGAGGGAGTGAGTGACGCCGTGAGAGAGATGAATTTGGGTGGATGAACGATGATGTGAGAAATGTGTGCGTGAGAGAGTTCCAGAAAGCCATTTATGGTTCGTTTTGAGTTCAAACGGTGCGTTGCGCCTTTGTGTGTGTGTGTGTGTGTGTTTTTTTTTTTTTTTTTTTATTTTAAGTCACTTAATTTTAGGCCTGAATCGGTAAAACCGATACGGCCCATAGTCGGCGTGGAAAATTGTAACCCGAATCGCGCCTCGTCGGAGCCGCGTCGGCGCGAGTCGGCTTGAAAACCGAAGATGACACGTGCCCGACGCGGCACCGACGCGCGAGCAGCGGCGTCGCACCCGCGTCGCCGCGTCGCGCCGTGTCGGACGCGGGTGCGGCACCTTCGGTGCCGCGTCCGTGCATCCCAGATAGATGATACTTTCAAACCATCGAAGATTGCTGCCACTTTTGAAGGCGGAAGGCTTATTTGCTAAGATATGGAGAGGGGTTATGCGTTTATTATTGGTAAAATCTACCAGATCTCCATACAAGCCAAGTATTTTATAGGACAATTCTGCCAAGCACATAGCCAAATGTGACTTAATGATTCTTTTATTTGATTCTAAGTAACAACAACAACAACGACGACAACAAATTTATTTGACAGATTAATAATCCACTTCCATGCTATCAAAAACAATAATTATAATTTACTTTCAAAACTCAAAGGAAATTCAAGTAGTTGATGAATAAAATTTTAAATAACGTTACACTACTTAATAATTTTATTTTGGATGCAAATTTTGACAACTTACATTGAATCACATTTTTTTTTTCTTATAGCTTCAATATTTGCAAAATTTCAAGATCATCATAGATAAATAACTATCTACTCTATAAAATTTTATCTTTTTCTATTTTAAAATTATGCATTAAAGATAATAGTATAGATCAAATAGCAAATAACATATGATTGACACAAAATTTGTCACGTAATATATTGAGAACATAGAAAATATTTAATCAAACAATGAATTTTCAAAATATTAATCTATTAAAAAATTAGTAGATGGTATAATATTACTTATAATTACAACAAATACAACTTGATTGTAATATATATATATATATATATATATTAACTCTTAATATTTTGTTATTGGATATGTATTTTGACAAATATTCATATGCATTACATTTTGGGATAAAAAGAGATCAATAACTACCTCATTTATATATAAATTGTTTAAATTTTAGCTTTTTTATTTTAAAATTATATACAAAACATGAATTTATTAAATAAATAGATAATGATTGGTTAACACAATAACTGATATTTGTATTAAAAATAATGAAAAGGTATAATCTAACAATCAGATTTTTTGGAATATGAATCTAATAAAAAATGATTTAGTGGGGGTAATATTTACAAAAAAAAAAAAACTAAGTATTTAACTTGATCATATATATATATATATATATATATATATGCAAGTGTGTGTCACTTAATTCTTAAAGCATTAAAATGCTTATTATTAAAAAAAAAAAAAAAAAAAAGGTACTACACTTCTCTCCCTTGAGATTTTGGGGAATGACACTCTATCCAAACCTGAAGAGAAAAAAACACTCTTATTCCTTAATGTTTGAGCAAATTAACACTCCCCCCTCTATGTATATTAGTAGCAAAATATTCCAAATTTTATAAAAATCTCTTTACATACAAAAGTTTATCCATGGTTAGTAAAAACATAATTGATAAATTTAAAGTAAAAATACAAAATATATCAAGTACTAAAATACTTGCGGTGACAAATCTTTCCACATCCCATTGAAAAAAGAAAAAAAAAAATTTATACTTGATGAGGATATTTTTAGACCTACAAAGTTAACGACATGACAACACTAACGAATACATTTCAGTGGGTAGATGGATCTAGAGGAAGCAAACCTCAGTTAGGTGAACCTCAATATGGGCAAACCTAACAAAGGGGATAGACCCCCGACAGATGAACCCAATAGGGGGGGACGCACTGTACTCACGTGGCTCTTACGTGGCAAGAAGTGCTCATCAAGAATCTTGATATGGAAAAGCCTTGCACCCTACGCCCAACCATAATTAAGAACACTCTTATAAGGAAAAAGGACTCAAAGAGATATGCAAAATCTAGGAGTTACTCTTCTAGAAGGAAAGTAACTTCTTAACCAAGGCATGAATTTTGGCCCTACACTAGTATAAATATCCCAAGACCCTCACAAGGCAAGGTACGTACAATGTCTCTAAAGCTCATACTCTCTAGCATTGTTGGAACTCTCTTCTGACTTAATCTTCGGAGGGTCTTTGGCCGGTACCCCACCGGTGCCCTTTGATTGGTTCTTCTCTTTTGTTCTTTAGGTACACCCATTGACGCATGTGTGGACGATCAACTCACTGACGATTTTTTGTGCATCATCAATACTTAATATGTATAAAAGGTAATTTTGAAAACCTACCCTTGAACTTAGTACACAACATTTCTATTTTTTGCATATTTAATTAAAGTGTATTTTGGTTAAATGGATGTTGAGGGGAATTTTTTTTTTTTTTTGGGCTTCAGATTTGAGGAGGATCTCTCTAAACCTCAAAGGATAGAAGTGTAATTACGAACTATCCCAAAAAAAAAGGCATCAAAATGCTCACCAAAGTGTTCTTCAGCGATAGCACAGTGGAGAATGGCGTCACCATTTTTTCTTATACAGTAGTCTTCATTATTAGGGCCACATTCAGAACGGAGGTAAAGGAAAGCCTCTTTGTGACCATCAAGTGCTGCTACGAAGAGAGGGGACTCACCTTCATTGTTATAAGTAGTTATCATTGATTTTGAGATGCCAATGATGAGGCTACACACCGTCACACTCCCCACTGATGCTGCAATGTGGAGAGGATTATTTCCTTTCTTGTTTTTCCTTCTTAAAGCACTTGCTATGTGTGTACTTTCCAGAGGTAATAGTTGCAGAAGTTGTTCAAACTCATTTTCTAGCTTATCGTAGGCTGCTAGGTGGAATACCGTGTCGAAGGAATTGATGATCGGGGCAGTACTTAAAAACATTTCTTTACGACATATTTCAACGACTTTTTCCCATTCCCCTTTGACGACACTCGGATACAATGTTTCATAATCTTGGAAGCTTTCCAATTCGGGGTGGATAACGAAATCTTCGCATTGTGTGTACTGTTTATCTATCCAACGTGAATGAACTTCAATATCTCTCCAATTTTTAGCAACCCAGTCTAAAAAATCTTTCTTCGACTCCGAACACTGAAGGTGAAAATGAAAAAAAAAAAAAAAAATTAGGATTACCATCGAGGAGCCAGTTTGCAACAATGGATTTCTTTGTACTATATTTTATAATAAAAAAAATAATAATAACTTTTTTGGCTGAGAGAGATTTTAATTAGCTCGAAATGCTAAATCATTATGTATGGCTAGATCTTATTGTAGTTATGCAGTTAGGTTAGAAGAGGCTCCTGTGTTTCTGCAGGAAAGTCTATCTAATAATGTTAATAATTCAGCTGGTTAATGATATATTATGAAGCTTTCTATCAAAAAAATTTATGCATCCGAGTACCTTAAGAGGCGAGGGCCGCGACAATATTTCTATTTCTGTTTCCATCATGTCTTTTGTTGTCGCAGGAGCCTCCAGCATTTCTATTTTTGAAGCCACTTTAGCACATTCAACGGCTATCCTCCCAGGATTCAATGAGACCAATCCTGATAGATTAGGGTTCCCCTGCAATCAAGAAGACAATAATGTCAATCTCTAATAGTATAATTGGGTAAGCAACATAAATTACATTCTTAATTGATTTTATTTAATTTAGTTTCCATGTTAGTCTTTTAGTAGACTTAATGATTTCTATTACATTATATTTCCTAGCTTGTTTAGAAGTCTTAACAAGTCTTTTACTCATTCTACGAAATTTTACAAACTAATGGCATGTTTGGAAGTTTAGAGAGGGAGGAGAGTAGAGGGGAGGAGAGGGGAGGAGAGTAGTGGGAAGGAGAGTAGAGGGGAATGTCTATCCTCCACCTTGTTTGGATGTTTTTAAAATTAAGTAAGGGGGAGGGGAGTAATTAGCCTTTTCATTTGTAATTTTGTTAATATACTAAGGGCAAATTTAGTAATTCATTTGGTCAAGCATTTTTATTCTCCATTCTCCCTCCAAATCTCTCCAATTTGGGGGAATTAAAAATGAGGGGTTGGAGGGAGTTGAAACCCCTCCAAACCCCTCCAAACTCCTCCCCCTCCTCCCTTAAAAAACTCCCAAACAAGGTAATTGAACTACTCTCCCTCCCTCTACTCTACTCTACTCTCCCTCCTTTTTTTAACTCCCAAACAGGCCATAAGCGACCTAGAAACCATCAATATAATAATTTGAGAGAGCACATATTACTTTGGATCAATATTTCTAGCTACTTATAGAAAAGTGGGACAAAAAATTTAAATTCTTACTTACAAGAAAAAATGTCTCTAGTCGCCAAGTCTGATTCCAAGACCATTGAGTTGCTGTCGAGCTTTCGGAGGCAAGCAGTGTTTATTGCACACTTGATATATCCGTTGGCTCGCAAGATACCTTATAGTTGATTTATTGCATCATATGTTGGTGCTTTGAGCAACAATTTATGATGATATTTGAGATTGTGCAGTCAAACCGGGTCCACCAAAGACTATTTTTTTAATATTCCATCTCATTTCCCCAAATGAGTACTCTCTCTTTGACTCTTTCCAAGTCCATCGTTTTTTGAACAAGAATATATACCTTTTACTTTTCCAAAATAGTAAAATATAAATCAAAGTAAAAAACTAGATCCTTGCCTTAAAAAGAAGAAAGAGAGAACCTAAACGAGAGAGAAAGATTCTCATAAAAATAAAATAAAGGAGAAGGAAGAACACCTGATATGAATGGATTGGGGGTCATAATTTTAAGTAAAGAATTGATACCTGAGAAATGAATAGGCAATTCATACTTTAAGTAAAGAATCGATGGGGCCAAATCTGGGCTACTTTAATAAAATTTGAAGTACGAAGTCAGATTTTTAATAATTGAATATTATTTATATAACATCTATTTTAACTTTTCATATTATAATTTTTTAATTTAAAATCTATATATTCTTGCATCTTTTATATACAAAATTACTAACTAAAGGCCATTAATTTCACATATGTATTTCAGTTTTTCTAACATCTCCCTTTTGAATGATAATAAGACTAATTCACTAAATCCTCTTTTTATATAATAAAATTTAAGTAGGATTTTATCAATTTTAATTTTGAAAAAAATATATGCAAAAGCAACTTTAACAAAGTTTGGAAAAAAATCCAATATTTGTATATTTTAGAATTGTTAAATTTTATGATTGAAAAAAAAATTATAACTATTTTTTATATTATCTTTAAGTTGCTTGTTTCATTATCTCTTAACTTATTGTCCATTCGAAATATCTTCATCTAAATTTTCTGCTATAAATTTTATATTGCTAGTAACCAATTTGCTTTTAGAAATTCTAATAAATATATTTTTTTAGTTTTAAAAAAATTTGTATCAAGAATCAAGATTAATATTTTCTATAAAAATGATTAATTATAAAATACTTATAAATAAAAACAATACTATTTACAATATAAAATTATAAAATAACAAGTACAAAAGCGTTTTTTTCCCCCTTTCTTTCTCATGTCACAGCTTATACTCTTTGTTCTCTCTTTTTATTTAAGTCATCACTGAACACGCCAGCTTGACTTGTTTGTGATGTATTGACCGATCATGTGTGTTGTAGAGAGGGAAAATTCCTGACCTATCACAAGCTGACACATCATACTACCAAGTCCACAAAATATAACCAATTACAAGATGCCACGTACTACTATTAGGTTTTGTTATCACTATTTAGAAACCAACATAAATTTGCCAAGTGTCATTAAAATAGGGGCATAAGACGCATCAGTACATGTAAGCGATAACACAAGCAAACCAGCTCGTGTAAGCGATGACATAAGCGGACTAATCAAGCTGTGGCATGTGTCACCAATTAAACTCCATCACGTGTCGCTCACCCACCCCCGAACTCCAATAAATAAAAGCCTTCCTGAGACATTTGAGAGGGCACCAAGCCATCTAGAGCATAAGCAGCTTTAAAGAAGATTTAGAAGTCTTCAGAAGTACAGAAGACCTGCAGGAATCAAGCCTAAAAGCCTTCAAGAACTTCAAGAGCTTTAACCTCAAAGCCAAAGAACATTCGAAGCAAAATCATTCAAGCTTTCAACCTAGATCTCGAAATTTGCTGGAATCAAGCTCTAAAGCCTCCAGGAACCCCAACAAACCATAAATCAACGAAGCTCTACGGATTTAAGCCTCTAAAACACCGAAGAACTTCCACCACAAACCTTAGAACACGAAAAATGTATCAAGAACACGAAGAACACAGAATTTCTAACAAGCTCCTAGCCAGAGATTCATTGTAATTCCGTTTCAAAGATTTTCAATCCATTACTCAGCCAAATTGAAGTATATTTTGTATTCGAATCAAAATCACATTACTACCATTACAATCAACAAATTTTTCAAGGAGATTGAATTTGAGGGTCGCTCTTTTGTAATCACAGAGAATTATACCACACATTTATCAATACAAATTCGTATTTGTGAAACTATTTTACTTGTTTGATTTATTTCGAATTTAGAAATCTAGTATTCTACAAATTCTAGCATGCCCAGTGGGACCTCTCTGCCTCTCATCTCTTTCTCCTTCAAAAGAAAAGAAATTCGATTTGCTACCAGCTTTGATGGCCTCTAGCAAGAATGTCCGAAAATCAGTGGTTGATGCTTCCATTGCTAATGATTATGTTGGTCCAATCACTCATAGTCGATCTAAAGCTCTTGATCAACCGCAACCCTAACCAACCAAAGAAAGCAAGCTTCATACTATTATCTCTCTAGACTTTCTTGCAAATAGGAAAGCTACTGCTTAGGATTCATTTGTCTCAAAAGATGTTGAGGTTAATAATGAATCATCCCCAACAAAGACCTTTTCTATTAACTCTTCACCCATGATGAGAGACTTAAGGAATAAAGTACCTTTAACTCATCCTGTTTCATCATTTTCTCCATCATATCTAGAGGTCATGCTAGTGATGATGACCAAAACCTCTACCATGGAAGAAAATATGGCTGAAATGGAACAAAGAGTCGCCCTTCTCACAAAAGCGCATGAAGATAAGGATGTCCAAATTGCAACCGTGATGAACAAACTAGAGGTACAAGATTCAGGTGAATCAAATCCTGACCTTGAGCACCCATCTAGCTTTACCTTGAAGGGAGAAAACGCTAGGGATGAAAAGAAAAAAGGAGGTGAAGACACTTCTCAACACTGACATTCCACCTCGATGGCCTCGATATCTGTCCAACAACTACAGGACATGATAATGAATACCATACGAGCACAATATGGAGGTTCTTCTACAAATTCTCTCATATATTCAAAACCCTATACAAAGCGCATTGACAATATGAGAATGCCAAATGGGTATCAACCCCCCAAGTTTTTGCAATTTGATGGCAAGGGAAACCCTAAGCAACATGTTGCTCACTTTGTAGAAACTTACAAGAACACAGGCACTCAAGGAGGCCTCTTTGTAAAGCAGTATATTCGTTCACTAAAAGGGAATGCCTTTGATTGGTATACAGGCTTAGAACCCGAGTCAATCGATAGTTGGAAACATCTGGAAAGGGAGTTCCTTAACCGGTTTTACAGCACATGCCACACGGTAAGCATGATGGAGCTTACCAATACAAAGCAGTGGAAAGACGAGCCCGTTGTTGACTATATCAATCGGTGGCGTTCTTTGAGTCTAGATTTTAAGGATAGACTTTCTGAAATTTCTGCTGTAGAAATGTGCATCCAAGGTATGTACTGGGGACTTCTGTCCATCCTGCAAGAGATAAAGCCCCGACCATTCGAAGAATTGGCAACTCGTGCGCCCGACATGGAGTTCAGTATCTCTAGCCATGGAAATACGAAATCTCTTGTACCTAAAACAAGGAAAGAAAGATGGGAAATAAGGAAAAAATGACAGGAATGTGAAAAGTAATGTCAAAGACTCCATGAATATCAACCCTGGCCCAGTCAAAATTCAACAGGAAATGTGAAGGCTAATGAGAAGAGGCCTGAGGGAGGCCAACGGTGTGAGAGCAAATGCCCATTTTGCGAAAAAAAAAAAAAAAAAAAAAGGGCAAATGCCCAATTTCCTAAACTAATTAGGGAAATGCCATTCTTTTGAAACTTGATTTTCTCAAAAAAAAAAAATATATATATATATATATATATATATTCTGAAACCCTATTGCGACGTTTCAAGGAGCCTCTAATGACGTTTTAAGCACCTAAAGTGGCATTTTGTAACTCGACCTTCATGAACTTACATGCAAGTTTTTTTTTTTACCTATAACTCGAGTTCATGGAGCTCGAGTTACAAAACGCCGCTATAGGTGATAAAAACGTCATTATAAGCTTCTTAAAACGTCGATTTTGAAAAAATCGAGTTTCAAAAGAGAGGTATTTCCCTAATTAGTTTTGGAATGAGGGCATAATGTTTTTTTTTTTTTTTTTTTTGCGCAAAAAGGACATTTGCACATTTGGGCCCTAGTTATTGTGACCCAAAAGTTTATTCATATTTGCACAATTTTGGAATTTACTGTGCATATAAAAGTTTCTAATAGTTTGGTTAACGGTTTTGTATCCAATATTTGAGTTAGAATTATTATGTTAATTCTTAAATTATATACAACCTTTTTCATTCATGTTTCGAATAAGAATTTTTTTTTCCGTTTTATTCAAGTGTGATCTCCTAAAAAAAGTTAATTTTTTTTTAATATATTCTTGTTGAAACTCACAACTAACATACAACGTAAAAAAAATAACTCAATACATTTAAAGGAAATCTTTTTATAAAAATATTTCATTTTCCCATTATCTATATCTCATTATTAAAGAAATTTTCTTTTTCTTTCCTTCACATTAAGATTGATATAAATATTATAATACTAAAATTTTATATATCGTAGTATTCTTCAAAATAATATATATTATTGTTTTAAAAAAATTTCATAAAGCAAAAGTATAGTCTCAAATTTTATATAATAATATTTACGAGTGCTATATAATTAATTTTAATATATTGAAAGATTTTTGTGGACCTTGTATGTAATATTATTCACTAAAATAATATAAATAAAATTTTATTCATTATTTCATTAATAATGTACGTCTATTGATTAGCAACGATTTGAAGAAAATTTTTTTTTTTCCTTGATTATGATTATGTTTTCGTTAAATTGTTACTTCTATCTGATATTCAAGATAATAATATTTCAGTGTTTCCTTGCCTTGCAATAAAATACTACTAGTTTACCAAAAAAAAATTATAAAAAAAGTGTGCAACACACGGACATATTACTAATAAATACGAAAAAAGAAGGGCGAGTTATTTGCGAGAAACCGAAGGATCACATCGCCCAAGAATTAGTACTCTAGAAAATCATGCTAGCAATGTCTAATTAATGGTCCTCCGATCCTACTCAATAATATAACACCAACATGCACTCTAAACCCAATTAATTTGATGAGACACTATGGGGATATTGCCAGAGAGGGCAACGAGGGAGGAGATTGATCGATGATGAGCCAATAAGCAAGGTAAGAGGTTGTATGAGCTGTACAAGGACGAGAAGAACCAAGGAAGGATGGTGTTTCTTATTGATGCCCACAGTGATTAAGTAACAAGACCACTCAACATTTTTGGTTCATTGAAATTTTTAAAATCTTTTATTTTTATTTTTTCTTATTTTGAAAGACTCATATTGGACCGAATTAGACCGAAAGGGATTGAGGTAGACTGAATTGACTGAAATAGACCTAAGTGAACCAAATTGGATGGAAATGAACTGCATGGACCAATGTAGACTGAATTAGACCGAAATGGACTGCAGTAAACCGAAATATACCAAAGTGAACTAAAATGGACTATGGACCAAAATTAACCAATTGGATCAAAACTTTATAATTGAAACTAATTACTCAAATGTTAAATCACATAATGAGTTTACACATTGGTCCGGAAGATAATTTCTTCTAAAATAGTTTAAAATAAATTTATATCATACTTGTGCTTTGCATGAGGAAATCGGCTAGTAATTACTAATATTTGAGAATGTTAAGATTGTTTTTTGCATAGGATCTAAAAGAGTACTGAAACTTAGGAAAAGTTTATGATTTTGAAATCTCTATGAAGTAACCCAAGCATATGTTATTTGAAGCTATACGTGTTGGAAAAAAATGGTTGGTATCTCACACAAATCATACGGGGCAAAAAATTAACGGATCTATTTCATTCGCAATTGATAACATGTACTATTTAAATTTTAGAAATTTAAGAACAAGAGAGCGTACCTTAATATGATGAAGTTCAAAACCAAAGATTAGATATACTTGGGAACACTTTTGATTTTCACTCAAATTCCACTAACACCCAAGAAGTGTAGTCTCTCAATCAGTTCAAGGGAGAATAAGAGAGTGACTATTTTCACACACATACCACTTCATTCCACAATTATATCTCATAAGATTTTATATGTTTCTCCCTTTGTATCTAATTGATTATCTAATTGGACCAGCCTTTTGGGTCATTTCAATTGGGCTATTTCAATTGGGCTTAAGTATGTGGCTTAGAGTAGGACTAAAGGGAACCAATAAAACTCTAACTTTAATGGGTCTTGAGTTTTTTTGTCAACTTTTGACAAGTCTAAAATTACTATTAATTATATTTAATACTACTATATAAATATAATTGCACTCTAAGCCTTATTAATAAATTATATCCCAAGACTTTATTTTAAATGCAACCCTTTTATAAAATATTCGTAGTAATACAAAGTTATGAACTTAGACTGCCACTTTGAAGATTAATATATCTTAATCCTTGAGTATGCGGTTTAATCATTTAAGCTATTCATCATATATTTATAAAATCCAATTTTATAAATATATACTTTAGTAACTCTTTACTAAAGTAGTTAGACTTAACATTCTGAATAATTTTATATCTCCGTTAAAAGATTATGAATTCCATCTTAAGAATATATGTTCCATCAACACTAAATGTGGCTGTCCAACATACTGAGGTTTTGATCGTTACTTTAGATCTCACTTCTGATATATCAAAGCAACTTATACTTTATGATCAGGTCTATTATTCTCTCAGAATTAAAAGTTCATATAAATAGAAGGCGTCAGATTATTATTCATTTGACAGTCGTTAGGAGAATAATAAATCTTACAGTAATCCAGTTCAATATGTCTTAACTCTTAAAACATTTCAACTAGAAGTCTCCACTTCTATTATCAAGACAAATCATCTTAGTTGATATGTTATAATCTTCGAAAATGAAATGTCCAATTTCATCACTGACTACGAAATAAAATTCTGAGTTTATAAAAAACTTGTAATACATATCTCTTGTGACTAAATCACATACTATGCATCTCATGGACTATAAGATAACGTTCCAATATTCATGTTACCATTATTTTAGATAATAATAAAACAACTTTATTAATAACAACATTAAGTCATACATAATGTCATACATAGTATCATACAATAGGATTTAAGGGCACTAATCTCAACAATACGATCATGTTGAGTTGATTTGTTGGATATATAAATAAGGGAAAATATAGGTATAGTATCTTAGTTGTGAAATTTAATGTATTGCATCTAAAAAAATTGTACATAATTCTACCTTATAAATAAATACTATCAAATTTATTTCGAGACTTAGATCCCATGTGGAACTATAAATTTTTAAACATATATGACATTTTTGGGAACTATAAGACATATACTTGCTTAATTATGAAAAATGTAAACTCCTTATACCCACTACTTGATAAGTGGCAACTGCTAAAACTAAATACCTATAATTTTAATTACATTACATTATTAATCAGTTTTGTGACCTGACTTATTCAAAAAACACATATGAATAGTTTCTAATTCTCTATGCAATGAGTTGAAGGAAATGAAAACTTTGTCCCCAAATTATTATGCAGTCTAATTTGAAATTATATTCTTCTTACATTTTTGCTAATTAAAATTACAATAGCGATCTTCAGTGGCACATTTGTAAATAAAGCAAAAAACTTATTTTTGTTCCTCACTCTTTTTGAATGACTTTTTCTCAATAAAATGAGATTGAGGTAGTTAAATTCATTGGTCAGATGATTTTTGCTTTCATACACACATTAAATCAAGCATGCTTCACACAAACTTGTTTACAAACATATTATTATATTTGAACTTTGACTCATTTCATAATCAAGCTTGAACGTGAGTATATGAGACTAGTTTGCTTGCCAAATACACTAACATAAACAAGGATTTTTTCAAGTCAACCTCAAGTTATTCTTAAATAGCCTAGTTAATATATAATCCTATGTCTAACTATCTCAGGGAGATTATTAAAAAAAATGAGCGCATTGGAATTACATGTTAAAGCATCAACATAATTGTTTATTAGAAAATTCACCAAAAAGAAAAAATTGTTTATTAGACAATGACTAATCCAACAAATTTAAATAAAATTGACCAACTGTATAATATCTTTATTTCCTACAAGCTATATATAATTAAAGTTGAACTCGAAACATTCAAATTCATAATGATAATAAAAAATAATATATTCAGACATAGTGGACTCCCAATGATAAATTGTAGTTCAAAAACTCAATTAAGTAGGTAGATAATATTTAATTCACCCACATAAATGTTTTACTTTATTGAAATAGAACACACAGTACAAGTCCATCATCAATATTAGTGGAAAAAGTTTATCAATCAATAACTTGAGTCGTCAACCTTTTGAAGAAGATTGGAATGTAAATACTAGTTACTCATCCAAATAAAGCCAGTGAGGAATATTAAGCCTGTATTTACGTTGTGGCTCCTTCTTGAAGGTAGCCCACACCAAATGAAAGTAGAGTGGAAACACTGCCATAGAAGATACGGTTACCAGCACATAGGTCACTATATATGAGGTGGAAGACACAAATTTTAGTTGATCCCTAAAGATGAAGAAATGTCCAGTTGTGAAGGACACCAAGGTAGAAGCTATGGAAATGTAGAATGCTGTTAAACCCAGCAAAAGCTTCCACGGTAAGGCATGGTGGAAATCTCTTTCTCTGCACCCGCATGTGGGAATTGCAAGGAACATGACAACTGCTATGAGTGAAGAGTAGAAGGACACGAAGGATGAGCAGGCGTAAAGTTTGGATGCCCTCTCGAAATTGTTTTGAGCCTCAAAAGTCGCGTTGGTCCCAGTGGAAAAGGTACTTGTGACAAAGAGACCTGCTACAACTGAGCATGCATTCGATGTGTTGTTTAGCCAGCTCCCTCCCTGTACAACAAGTTTCTCGTGGCTTTTGGTGAAGATCTCCTCTGGGGTTTGGCTATTATAGTTGTTGAGAAATTGGAAGTTTCTTTGCAATGAATTATTTATATACTGCATGCATTTCGAAATAAAAAGACAAGGTTATACTTTCATATCTATTTCCAATGGAGAGTACCTAGCTAATCGATTCTGTTACTACATAAAGGTCTTATACATTAACATTAGTCCAAGCATGGTACAAAGTAAAAACTAAGGAATGCATTAGTTTCTTTCTAAAAGCAAGGTCCCATCGGTGACCCCATTGTAACAATTTTTACTAATCTCCGACATGCATGTTGTTCTGATCGAGTTATGGGTTGATAATTCATCCAAGATCAACATGCTTTTTTTGTGTGTGCATGTAGCAAAATCAAGTACTGAGAAATAGTTTGTCTCATCCTCCTCACAGTATTATGTAAACCTAGTTAAGATCTAACATAAGAAAAATGCTAAAGCTGCCTACTATAAATTTTCTAATATAACATCAACAATCTTATGAAGCAATGAATATGATTTGTGAATTTTAAAAAACATAATAAATGAATATCAAGATTACTTATTTCATTATTAATTAGTTACGCATCAATTTGTAAAATTTATAATATCTCTAGCATTATTCTAAATATTATGAGAGTGATGTTAAAAATACTATGACTTTTACTTTATAACACTTAAAAATTGATGTGATACTAATCACAAAAACGTATAAAAAAATGCTAAGTATACAACTAGTTTTACTACATAAAATTTACAATCTAATGTAGTCATGAATGTGATTAATGGACATCAACCATTTCTTAAATGATTTTTTTTTTTTTTTAATAAGAAGACCCATAAATGAAGATTTGAATTTTCTTTCTATTGTTTCTCAGCAATATATATATATATATATATATATATATATCCTTTCTATATATGATTAGCAACGCATTAGTTTGTAAGTTCAATATAGTAAAATTTATAGTATCCGTAACACTACAGAAAAGTAATTATTTATTAAGATTGTCGCATTAGTTTTTAAAGGAAATGTTAAGTCTTACAAATGTGAAAGGTGGATTTTAAAAGCATAATAAATGAATAAAATTGACAAGCTAATATAATAATTAATATAATTTGTGGATTTCTAAAAATAATAAATCAAATGTCTAAATTAATTTTTTGTTATTAGTGACAAATTAATTAGTTTTTAAAAATTATGTAATTGTAAAAAATTTAGCATCCCTAATATCACTCATTTATAAATAATTTTTAGTAATTTTAGTATTTTTGAATATATAATATAGGAGTATTGGAATCAATGATAAAAAAAATTCCTCTTTAACTTGGCCATTCTGAGTTCTTACCTCATACCATTTGATTTCCCATTGCATTTGGGATAAGTCTCCTGGAACTGGCCACTTAAAATTTGAGCTCTTCGCGGCAAGATGCAATGCACTATTCCCCTTATTATCCAATTCATGGAATACACTTTCTTTAATAATGTTCTCTTCCTTGAGTGAGAGTAGGAGCTTATATACACAAGGTTGCTTATGCTCCACTGTCAATAGCACTATGTTCTTTTGGTGTTTATTATCCACGTCATACATGGCCATGGGATAAATCCTAAGGGTTGTCTCAACCATTTCAGTAATT
The DNA here is from genome assembly GCA_032878915.1 of Castanopsis chinensis. Classification (NCBI taxonomy): domain Eukaryota; kingdom Viridiplantae; phylum Streptophyta; class Magnoliopsida; order Fagales; family Fagaceae; genus Castanopsis; species Castanopsis chinensis. Next base: position 9,201,268 of record JAVQMG010000101.1, on the reverse strand, counting down.
CCATTCCAAGCTGCTAGTAGTATGGGTGTTAACTCTGATAGATCAATGTCTTTTTGTATGCTTCTTTTCTTCCTTTTTTTGGTAGAACCTTCTACGCTTTTTGCCTTTGACTGATCATTGTCTTCCTTTTTCTTTTCTTCCTCTGTCATTGCACAAGACAATAAATTTTTCTCAGTTTTATCCAAAACTATTATCAATTCCTTTTCTGTAAGCCTAAAATATAATGTGCAGGTGCAGCATATTTAATTATTTATTTTGTTTTTAAGAAAAATACATAATTTCTCTACCCTGCGTAAGAGGGAGGGGGGGTGTTGGAGGGGAAGAGATAAGTGGGGAGGGGAATGATTACACTTTTCATTTGTTTGGATATTCTAAAAATTAGGTAAAAAATGAGAAATATGTATGGAATACAAGTACTTTGTCCCACTTTTTTTTCATTTCATTTTATACTTCACCAATTACAAATCGTCACATGTTATTTTTATTTTTTTTTTACTTTCCTTATAAAATACCTAAAGTTTAAAATGGGGAAAAAAAAAAAAAAAATCAAACACATAGCATGCCATGACTAGTAGAACATAAAATGGAATAAAAGAATTTGTATTCATGAGTATCCCTTCCTTTTGTTTGAAAAAACTTAAGCAGTGGGGAAACCGCCCGCGGGGGGGAGGAGGAGGAGGTAATTGCCTTATTAATTAATAATTACAACTATCTTTTGCTAATTTTAAAGAAGTATATATAAATTGACATCATAAGGAAAAATTTTAAAAATTTTAACACAGTGGAACACCTCCCATTGTCCTTCACCTCCAATTTTTCTCAATTTTTGAGAATTAAAAATGTGAGGTTTGGACTTTGGATGGGTAAGATGTACCCCTCCAAATCTCCTTCACCATCCTTGCTCATGTTGTACTACGGCAATTTCCAAGTGTAAAAGGGAAGGACGAAGCACCGAAGCTTCCATGAATGACTCGAAAGAAAATAGACAGAGTTTAGCACTAGATAAGACAAGGAATGTAGAGCAAGCACCAAATTTGGTTTTGCCAATAAGGCTAAATTAAATAACTTTAAATCCCCGAATCTCAATCAACCAACTCAGTCCAATTTGGAAAAGTAGCATTGCAATGCTACTTTTTCCCACTCTTTGGCCACATTAACACCACCAAAACATACTAATCATTGCTTATAATCCAAATAGACAATCCATCGGTATCTTAATATAATATAACATATAGGAACACCACATGACCAAAAATATTTAACTTATTGAGTTTGGACCTAACTATCTTATATTAACCATTCCCTCTTGTCATACTTATTCCATGTGGGACTTCATTCACACATATATTCCAAACAATTTGTTACAATTCAGTTTCTGCCCCAAAGTTTTCCCATAAGACCAAAAACGTATTTAACAATTTTGCATTCTTCCAAAGTTGCACAGCAAAAAAAGTAAGCTATCATCCATTAGGGGAGAAACAAAATCAAATGTGTAACTTGTCATGTTCTCCCGCTATATAGCTTGCCGGAGCAATGCTGATAGATTATGTACAAATAAAGAGTAAATAAGGAATTAAGGGATCTCCTTTCCTAAGTCCTCTGCTAAGGCATACATGCATGTTCTCGTGGTGTACCATTTACCAACAATAGGTAACTTGTGCTGAGGCCAGGCACTCCATTTTCATGTCCACCCATTTCACCTTGAATCCCATCTTTGCCCTATATCACTTTCAAGTTTATCCATTCCATTTATCCTAGGCTATTACGTTCAAAGACTTTAGGAAATAAATGTATTAGAACTTCTTTCTATATATATTGGCAAACCATGATCAAAACATTTAGTTTAGGTTTAGACTTGCTCAAAGTTTGGTTTAATCTAAGTTTGGGATCGAGTAATTGTAGGAAATTACTGTTCAATTTCTGCAAGACTCGATTGATCGAAAAATAGACTCAATCGATCGAGAATCATAGATCAGGAATTTTCTATAGAATTTTCAAACCAGCGTAAGCTGATATGACGTGTAGGGTTAAGTGTTTCACTCCTAATATAAAAGGAAAAACCCTACCTACATTTTAGAAGTCTTTGGTGTGTTGTGTGTTTAATCTTTTGTGAGATCTGAGAGGTGTTTACCTTAGAACACACACATAGTTCTACCAAGTTCAAGATTCACATCAAGAATTGGTAGGTGATTCAGTTGCTGCACAAAAAACTTTCAAAAAGATCTAAATCCTTTGAGATGTGTCTCAAAGTCACAAGTAGGAGAATTTGTGGTTGCTGCAGATTAAAGAAAGAAGTAGTTCGTGGACTTGGAGCTGTCACGTGGTCGTAGTAGTAAGTTTTCTACAAGAGGTAGCAATAGGATGTTAGTGGTCTAAGTCTTATTGTACAAACTTCAATTCTTTCATGGTGGATTTGTTTTTATCTTGAGGATAGTTAGATTAAATCCTTCTCAAGTTTTTTACCAGTTTGGTTTTCCTAGATCATCAGATTTTTGTATTCTTTATTTTCCGCATTATATTTGTTTTTATCACAATTGTTTAACCTAGACTTAAATAACAATCTTGTTAATTAACTTGGCTTAATATTAGGTTATACACATTGTGTTAAGGGGTCTAAAACCTAACATAGGCTTTACTCATATCAAACTTTGCTGTAATGTGAGTGGAATTACATTTTGTTTTGTTTTTCATCTAACACATTACTTCAAAAGCCACTAAAACATTGTTGTCAATCAGTCTAGTAGGGACAAAAGCAATCTTACAATCTGAAATGATGACTAGTAGGATCCTTTTATTATGTTGGCTAAAACCTTGGAAACTATCTTATATAAAAGTTTACATAAACTAATGGGATGAAAGTGTGATAGAAATTATAGATTTTTAATCTTTAGTATAAGAGCATATGAGTATAACTGATACTATCCAACTAAGGCGTAATAACCGGGGCCCGAACGGAATGTCAACCACCTTTTTATTATGTTAGCTAAAACCTGGGAAACTATCTTCTAACCGAACAACAACTAATAGGCTCTAAGTGTGGTAGAAATTCTAGATATTTCATCTTTAGTATGAGAGCAAAATGAGTATAATTGAGAGTTTGAAACAATTCAACACCCCACCAGAGTTAAGAAAATTAAGACTAGTCTCTATTATCACATCCAAACCAAAAATATGCCAAAAATGTTTATAAAAGATGGCTAACATATTGTTTCTCGATGTGGCTAACATATGATTGGCTTAGTTTTGGTGTTACTCGTCTCAGGAATATACCAATAACTCCAGGTTAGGGTGAAGAATGAGAGTCAATATATAACTTAGAGATTGCTTTTGAATTTCCATCCCAATAAAGAGGTCTAACAAACTAAATTATGAGCGCAACGTTGGAGTACATGCTTGCAAATATATCAGATACCCAAGCCCGCTAACCAAATGGGTTAGTCTAAATTAGTCTATTAACCTTTTATTTTATTTTTTATAATTCGATAGCTACTAAGGGTTTTGTTTTTTATAATTTGATAGACTAAGGAGAGAGGGGGGGGGGGGGGGGGTGGAGTTGTATTTTATAATTCGATAAATACTAATTAAGGAGAAAGGGAATTTGAACTTTAAAATGTTATTAACATACTGTGAAATGCTAATTAATTGAGCTACAAGGCTCCCGACAAGCTACTAAACCATTTTAAATAAGAAAAATATTAGGTGGATTCCTATACTAATGACACATTTATGACATTAAGGCTCCGTTTGAGAGTTCATAAAGGAATGAAATGGAATGATCATAAGGGAATGGAAAGAAATATAATGTATTTAAGTAAGGGAAAAGAATGGAATGAAATAGAATGGAATTAAGTAAGCTTGATTAGATGTTTTAAAATAAAGGAATGGAAAGAAATGAAAATGAATGGAATGTAAGTAATCTTGTTTGGGAATAACATGGAGGGAATGGAATGAAATGGAATCATTTTATGACAATATTACTACTAGACCTCTATTTTAAAATTAATTGTTGAATATATAGGGGTATATTGGAAGTTTTAGTAAAAAATTCATTAAATTTAATTTCATTTCCTCTCATCCTTCCTAATTTCGGGGAGAATGAAAATTTGAGATTTTAAGGGAATAGAGAGGAATGAGCATTCCCTCCTACCCATTCCATTCCCTCCCACTTAAACTCTCAAACAAGAGAATGAACTTTATATTCCCTCTATTAAAACTCCCAAATAAGGGAAGAGAAGAATGTTCTAAAATTATTCATTTCATTTCATTCCATTCTCTTATCCCAAACAAGGCCTAACTGAAATACACTTCTTTTTTTAAGGAAAAAGTAATATTTATAAGAACACACAAACACAAAAGTAGTATATAGAGTTTTCTAAACAGGTTTATATTATATTACATAACCAGAAAATTTCAGATTTGCCATATGTACACCTAATTAAGTCAAATTTAATTTTCAGATTTTTGTTATTTAGTTTCCTAAAATAAATCAAAAAACCCAAACCCTCCCCACCGCCACCATTACTATTCCTCCACCCCCACCACCACCACCACCACCAACAACCTTCGTTGGTGCCATCAAGAGGAGACCTGACATCGTCAATGGCCAGCCACCCCCGCCGGCCACCCACCCACCACCACCGGTTGTCAATTACAAAAAATGAATTTAAAAAAAAAAAAAAAAAAAAAAAACCAACACATCCCCCATTAATCACCACCGGTCCACCACTCTTATTCAGTGCCTCTAGGAAGAGATGGCTACGCCATCAACACTGCCATGCCTGGGTACCAGCCATGGATTTGAAAAAGAATAGTGGTCATGGATACCCACCAACAATGTCTTAAAACTAATATTTGACATGGATTTTGAAGACAAGGAGCGGTGGTGGATAGCCGTTGATGTGACTGGTGATCTTCTCTAGGTAGCACCGGCGAAGTTGGTGGTGGTGGAGGAATGGTGGTGGTGGCTGGTGGGGATTATTTGAGTTTTTGTTTTTTACTTTTTTGGCATTTTAGGAAACTGAAACACTGAAAGGCTGAAAATTAGATTTGACTTAAATAAGTGTACATATGGAAAATATTTATTGGTGGAGCATAGGGTAGAGTAGGAAAGATGAGACAAAAAATTTGGACTCCTAAAATAAGGCCTAACATATGTAGTAGTAGCTTAAGGTTATAAGGACTGAAACTCCAACACACAACCGATGTAAGATAAACATCTTTTTTTTTTTTTTTTTTGGGAAGAAATAGTAAATTGAAATACACCTGAAGAGCTGTTGTTAAATATCATATCAAAGCATAGAAGAAAACATATTTAAAATTTAAATAGGATAGTTGGCACTTGGCACTCAAGTCAAATCAAATAAAACGTGAAAAGTAAATCGCTAAATTAGATGAAACTAGCACATAATAGGCAATCAAATAAAACATGTATCATCACTGCATACTCTTAGTGCGATGGTCACTCCACATGTATAAGTGCTTGTGGAGTGTAGGGGGGTAAAGGTTAGGATTCAAGTCTCCAAGAGGGAGCTTTACACACATATATACTTAGATTAGATTAGAGTATAATTTATATTTTTTATAAAAAAAATTAATAATAAAAACAAAACATGTTTATGTAAATTAAGAAAGATTTTATTCTAGATGTATTAATTATGGATCCCATCAACTACAAAACACATACACACACACAAAGTCACAAACTATAAAAATTATGGAAAATAATATGTTTATTTTTAATTAAATTTTTTAAGAAAATAATAAAAAAACACAGACAAATAGAAAGAATAGAAAATGAGATTTTAACACAAAAAATACACTACAAACTCCAATCAAAAGTCATGATAACTTTTAGAGGAATGTGTAACAAGTTATAGTATATAAAACACACTATCTTAAAGCCTAATTAACCTAATCTTAGAGATTCAAAGTCAAACAAAGTCATAGAACATAAGAAAAATCATTAAACTAATCGAAACATGAATTTTTGCCTATTCTAAGTTTTGGGTGAATATGCCTGCCTACGCATCCTCAACAATCAGTACGCATCCTGACTACAAAATTAAATCTCAATTCTTAGAATCCCTTCAATATTTATTAAATTAACTCTCTTATTCAAAGCGATTCCTAGTCCTAGACGCATACAAAATTCATAGTCCATTCATGAACAAATACATAATTAAGGAGATAAATCATGTTCAACCCTATTGAAGCTAAATAAGAGTAATGGGATTGTAGAAAGGGAAAATTCCCGGCCTATCACAAGCTGACACGTCATGCCACCAAGTCCGCCAGGTATGGCTAATTACAAAGTATCATATACTGCTATTAAAAATTTGCTAAATTTCAGGAACAGGAAAAAACATGCAAAATGCTAATCACATGGAGGCGCGTGTAAGCGATGATGCAAGCGAATTCGACTGTGTAAGCGATGACTCAAGCAATCCGGCTGTGTAAGCGATGACTCAAGCAATCCGGCTGTGTAAGCGATGACACAAGCGGACCAATCAAGCTGTGACATGTGTCGCCAATCAGACTCCGCCACGTGTCGCTCACCTACCACCAAACTCCTATAAATAGAAGCCTTCCTAAGGCATTTGAAGGGATCTAAGGAGGAGGAGGAGACCAAGCTATCTAGAGCACAAGATGCATCAAAGAAGCACTCAGAAGTATTGAAACTCTGCTGGAATCAAGCCTTGAAGCCTCCAGGAACTTCAAGAACTTCAACTTCGAATACAAAGAATATTCGAAGAAAGATCATCCAAATCATCCTCCTAGATCTTGAAGGTCACTAGAATCAAGCTCAAAAGCCTCTAGAAACCTCATAAACCACAAATCAGCGAAGCTCTACGGATTCAAGCCTCTAAAGCCCCGAAAAACTTCCACCATAAACCTTCGAACACGAAGAACATTCGAAGCTAAATCATCCTCCTAAATCTCAAAGGTCACTAGAATCAAGCTCAAAAGCCTCCAGAAACCTCATAAACCACAAATCAACGAAGCTCTACGGATTCAAGCCTCTAAAGCCCCGAAGAACTTCCACCATAAACCTTCGAACACGAAGAACATTCGAAGCTAAATCATCCTCCTAAATCTCAAAGGTCACTGGAATCAAGCTCAAAAGCCTCCAGAAACCTCATAAACCACAAATCAACGAAGCTCTACGGATTCAAGCCTTTAAAGCCCCAAAGAACTTCCACCACAAACCCTCGAAGACAAAGAACACACGAAGAACACGAAGAACACGCGAAGAACACGAAGAACGTGAAGAACAAAGGATTTCTAACAAGCTCATAGCCAGAAATTCATTGTAATTCTGTTTCAAAGATCTTCGATCCATCCTTCGACCAAATTGAAGGATACTTTGTGTTCAAATCAAAACCACATCACAAATCTTTTAAGGAGATCGAATCAGAGGATTGTAATTACAGAGAATTGTACCACACACATTCATCAATACAAATTCGCATTTGCGGAACTATTTTAACTCGTTTGATTTATTTTGAACCGAGAAATTTAGTCCTCCACAAATTCTGGCACGCCCGGTGGGACATCTCTGCCTCTCATCTCTTTCTCCTCCAAAAGAAAAGAAATTCGACTTACTACCAACCTCAATGGCCTCTAGCAAGAACATTCAAACTTCAACAACAGCTACTTCAATTAGACTTGGTATGGCTACCACCAACAGCCGCATTGGTGCAATCAATTGTAGCCAACCAAAAGCTCATGATCAACTTCAACCTCAATCAACCAAGGAATCCAAGGTTCAAACGATCGTCTCCTTAGACCTTCTTACAAGAAACAAGGTCATCAACAAGGACATCTCCACCTTGGAACACCTCAAGTATGGGGGCAAATCCCCTTCCTCCTTCACAAGAAGTTGGTCACACGATTTCTCTTCCATCAAAGGGAACCCAAAAAATGAGATTTCACGTGCTCACTCCAATTCACTTCCTTCTCCGTCATCTTGGGAAGTTGTGTCAGTCATGATGACTAACACCTCTACCATGGAAGAAAAGATGGCTGAAATGGAGCAAAGGGTCGTCCTTCTCACAAAAGCACTTGAAGATAAGGACCTCCAAATTGCAACTCTAATGAATAAACTTGAAATACAAGATCTTGGTGAATCAAGCCATGATCCTAAGTTCCCATTTGGCTTCACAGGGAAAGAAAATCAGGACACTCCTCAAAGAGAAAAATCTACTTCGGTTGCTTCGTTATCAGTTCAACAATTACAAGACATGATAACAAATACCATCCGAGCACAATATGGAGGTTCTTCTACAAGTTCTCTCACATATTCAAAACCCTACACAAAGCGCATCGACAACATGAGAATGCCAAATGGGTACCAACCTCCCAAGTTCTTGCAGTTTGATGGCAATGGAAATCCTAAGCAACACGTTGCTCATTTTGTAGAAACTTGTGAGAATGCGGGGACTCAAGGAGACCTCCTTGTAAAGCAGTTCGTCCGTTCACTTAAAGGGAATGCCTTTGATTGGTATACAGACTTAGAACCTGAGTCAATCAACAATTGGGAACAACTTGAAAGAATGTTTCTCGACCGATTCTATAGCACACGCCGCACGGTAAGCATGATGGAACTTACCAATACTAAGCAATGGAAAGACGAGCCCGTTGTTGAATATATCAATCGGTGGCGTTCTTTGAGTCTAGATTGTAAAGATAGACTTTCTGAAGTATCTGCTATAGAGATGTGCATCCAAGGCATGCATTGGGGACTTCTTTACATCCTTCAAGGGATTAAGCCTCAAACATTTGAAGAGTTAGCAACTCGTGCGCATGACATGGAGCTGAGTATTGCTAGCCACGGGAATTCAAACCCTCCCACGCCTGACATAAGGAAGAACGACCGGAATGCAAAAGGCCATCTCAAAGACCCAGTGGTTGTTAACACAGCCGTAGTTAAGGTTCCAAGAAGAGGAGCAAAGGCAAATGAAAAACAGCTTGAAGGATGGCAAAAGAACGAAGTGCGTCATTTGACCTTTAAAGAACGTGAGCAAAAAGCATATTCGTTCCCCGATGAAAATGTGCCAAACATCTTAGAACAACTATCGCAATTGAAGCTGATTGAGTTGCCAGAATGCAAACGACCAGAAGACATGGGGAAAATTGATAACCCTAACTACTGCAAATATCATCGCATCATTGGCCACCCAATCCAAAAATGTTTCGTCTTCAAAGAACAAATCATGAAGCTTGCCAAAGAAAACAAGATTGATCTAGACTTCGATGAAGTTGTCGGGTCAAACCATGTGACCTTTGCTTGTGATGTACTTCCAACTCTCAAGCAGGGGGCAAACACCAATGGAGCTTACAAGTTGATTGATCAAGAGGGTGTAAGGATCGGCCCCATCAATGGGAAGTTCCTTAAACGCTTCTATGCTTGAAAATCAAGGACTGCTCCTCGGTAAGAGCTTAAACTGCCCACTGCAGCGCTACAAGGGTACATGATGTCTTCCCATTACCTTTGAAAGCGTACAAAAAAAAAATCATAAAAAAAAAAATCATAAAAAAAAAAATCATCAAAAAAAAAAAAATTAGTTGAACTACGTAATGACTTGATCCCTCTCCGGGGTACGTAGGCAGCTTAGTACTTTTTTACTAAGTTCAGTCACATGAAAAGAATAAGGTTTGCCAGTCTAGCTTGAAGAGTTGTCCGACGATCGTCAATATGCTTTTAAGGTCCCTTTGGTTGGCAAGACATGGATTAAAGACAATCAATTGCTCAATAGGATGATCAAAGATCGTTGTACTCAAAGATGAAGACTAAATGAAGTCTACATGGCATTCTCCATCTTCTGTGGACATTCCCCAACGTTTATGAAGCGTGATTTAAGTCATCTCTCCTCTATGGGCATATTCTGACATCTGTGAAGTCTTGGTGACATTCTTCTCGCATCTTCAAGGTTTTGTTGACACCTCTTTGAATCTTCAAAGTCTTGATGAGAGCATCTTGATACTTCAAGCTTTTGTTGGCCTTTCCTTGCATCTTCAAGGTCTTGATAGGGACTTCTCACATCTTCAAGGTTTTGTTGACGCCTCTTTGAATCCTCAAAGTCTTGATGGGAGTTTCTTGAAACTTCAAGATTTTGTTGGCATTTCCTTACATCTTCAAAGTCTTGATACGGATTCGTTGCATCTTCAACATCTTGTTGGTATCTCTGAAGTCTTGATGTCTGGTAACGGTGCTAAGCGCCCTCAATGTCTGAACTATATTACCTTTGGAAATTATTGTTGTTGTAGCTTTATTATAAATGTCAATATTGGTGCAACTTCAATGCGAGTGCGGTGCGAATGAAGTGTTGACGTAGCTTCAAGGCAAGGATGAATGTTGGCACGGCTTCAATGTGAATGAAGTGTTGACATGGCTTCACGGCAAAGATAGATGTTGACGCGACTTCAATGCGGATGAAGTGTTGACGTAGCTTCATGGCAAAGATGAATGTTGGCACGACTTCAATGTGAATGAAGTGTTGACATGGCTTCATGGCAGAGATAGATGTTGACGTGGCTTTAGTGCAAATGAAGTGTTGACATAGCTTCACAGCAAAGATGAATGTTGGCACGGCTTCGGTGCGAATGAAGTGTTGACATGACTTTGTGGCAAAGATGAATGTTGGCACGACTTCAATGTGAATGAAGTGTTGTCGTGGCTTCATGATAAAGATGAATGTTGGCGTGGCTTCGGTGAAAATGAAGTGTTGTCGTGGCTTCATGGCAGCAATAAATATCGGTATGACTTCAATGCAAGTAAAATGTCGAGGCAACTTTGTGGCAAGAAAAGAGTACTAGTGCGTCTTCATTACAAAGGCAAACGGTGATGCAACTTCATGGCAAATGCAAGTGCAAATGTTGCTTCAGTAGACAAATTAATGGTAATGCTTCATAACAGTTGCAAGTGTCTGCGCCGCTCCATGAAAAGGATAAGTGGTGACACGATCTCGATAAAAAAAAATGGATGCCACTTCATTGTAAAGGCAAGTGCTAAAAGACAAATGCTGGCGTGATTTCATGGTAAAAAAGCTCTTGATGTAGCTATGTTGCAAGGATTCTTGATATGGCTGCATTGCAAATACAAGTGTTGGTACGACTTCAAAGACAAGTACTGACGACAGCAATATTGCCTAGCAAATATCCTTATGGAAACAACGTTGCAAAGACAAATATCGCTAAAAAATTGTTGATGCATAACAACATGAAGGTATACGTCATTGCAAGAATGTCGCTATCAATGAAATACAAAGCCACCAAATGAAGGCAAACACTTCTATGAGAATGTCAGCATAAAGTTTGATGTCAAAACCCGAAGTTCAAGAAAACCGTGCTGCAAAACAAAGACAAGCAACAAAAAAAAATTTGTCAAAAAAAAAAAAAAAAAAAAAGGGCACAATTTTTCTACGTAAGATATAAGAAAGAAAGATTTGTGCAACTTAAGGTATGCTTTGAGTGCCCTTATATAGGGCTCTTTGGAAGCTAGCAAACAGAAAGAAAAAGATGTGAACAAAGAAAAAAAAAAGTGGGAATGCATATTTTCAAAAAAATACTACACCAAACTTTGAAAAAAGAAAGAGTAGGTTCCTGTGGAAGAGGCATTTCATCTAGGAGCTATTGCACAAGGAATACCACATTGTTCAAAGATTTTGTGCTGCCAACCCTAAAGAACAATGGAGACACTCAATAGTCACCTGCGTCCAGCCTCACAGATCATCCTGTCAGAGCAGCCGCCGCCTTGTCAGAGCAGCCACTGCCAAAATAGACCAAGAATAAGTCTAACAATGCCAGCGGACTTCTCTTTCAAATTCGTGCAAATCCTGACCTCATTTCACAAAACTGAGACCACAGAAATCTTCTACAGCCTTCGATCTACAAAACCCAGGAAAACAAGCTCCAGATACCAACCCACGCGCTATCACGCGCCGCCAAAAACTTCGGAGGATCGCGACCTACACCAGTACAGACATGAAAATCCAGGCCTTATTCACAAAAATAACGATACCATTCGATCCGGCGGCCCAAGATCTTCAAAACCTGAAAATTTCATGCCCAGACGATGATCCACGCGCCTCCACGCACCGCCAGAAGTTCCGGCAATCACAGCGCCCGTTTCACGCGCCTTCACGCGCCTCCCTAAGCTTTCACGCACTCTCACGCGCCCGAGGTTGTCTCACGCGCTTCACTCGCACACGCGCCTCACGCGCGCGTCTCCAGCTCTATGACGTCAAGGATGACGTCATCATACGCGGACCGGTTTGACCCGGACCGACCTGGTTTGACCCGCCTGGAAAAAAAAAAAAAAAAAAAAAAAAACTTTAACCAAGTTGGATCTTTGACTTTGGCCAAAAAGTCAAAATTTTCAAAAATGACCTATCCCACTCAATTTTTCGAGTACATTCCAATTTTGAGTTCCGTTTCTTCATTCGGAGCTCGAAAATTGTGCAAACAGTCTAATTGTCAAAAAGTTGATTATTGCACAAATCCAGACCAAAAGTCAAAAATTTCAAAACGGACCTCTCCCACTCAATTTTTCAAGTACATTCCAATTTTGGGATCCATTTCTTCATCTGGAACTCAAAAATTGCATAACGGTCAAATATCTAAAAATGTTGACTTTTGCACAAATCTTGACCAAAAGTCAAAATTTTCAAGAATGACCTGTTTTGCCCAATTTTTCGTGTACGTTCCAATTTTGGAGTCTATTTATTCATTTGAGGATCCAAAATTGCTCAAGTTGTGTGATTCCACAGCTGTTGGCTTTGATGTGAACTTTGACAAAGAAAAAATCAAGATGCTTGAACAAAGCTTGTCCTACTCAGATTTTCACAAGAATACCGTTTCTAAAATTAGCTGGACTTTGAAACCACCAATCTGAATCACTTCTCCAAGGGTTATCCTCCAGACTTCATCAAGACTCCTCTTTCAAAGAACAAATGAACTCTCACGAGTATGTCTCAAACTTGAAATTGCATTGGGTTACTACTCCAGTCTACCATTTCTGTTCGGTATCTACTGTTTCCATTCGGTGCCTAACAGTCTCCAACCGACCGTTCCCATTCGGTGCCTACCGGTCTAATCCACCATTCTCACCAAAAATTTTGGTCCGTCGGTCTCAACTACCCAACTACCATTCTTCATCTCTCCGCTATAAATAGAAGGGTCGGATTCATCAAAGGCTCATCGAGAAAAACACATCGAGTCATGAAATGAATATTTGCTTCTTTCAAATTTCCAGTCCCTCATCCTCACGACCATTTCTCATTATGGCCTCGTCACTCTCGATGCCTAGCAACCAAAATGGCGTCATAATCAGTTTGAAACCAACCTTTTCATGGTTCAATAGAAACCCTTCTCACAACATCATCATTGTTTTAGAGTCCAAACAAATTTTGTTTCCTCACTTAACGACCACATTTGTTCATAAAGTTACTCATAACAGGGTCTGCATCGTGGTTCCATGTTTCCTTGGACTAGGCTGGCCAAGAAATCTAAGTCCAGCAGAGGCACCTGTTCCCAAGATCAGGGCCCTTATAGCTTCTCTTCAACTGTTTGCTCTCCCATCCGAAGCAACGGTTCGGAGCAAACACCAACTTGGCCGGTTTCTAAAACCAAGATCGCAAGTTAGTTCCACCTTTCATTTTGTTGTGCTTTCCCAACAAGCGGCACCAGGTGAAGGTGATAAAGGGTGTTGGGGTATCCTACAAATTGTCTCCCATCCAACACTTGCGATCACCTCCAAGGTACCAGCTCATCAGAGATCAGCCTTTGTTGCTGGTAAATGGTCGCCAAAGCCTTATTCCATGTTTCCACCAACATATGGCCCAAAGGTCTTCGTTGCTGGTACCTCAAAATACACTTTCTGGAATTACTCCAACTTAAAACAAGCTTGAAGAATTTCAGAAGATATACTTCTGAAATTACTTCAACTTAACGTCCGTTAGCATGGTCCAGTTACACAGGCGCATTCAATGACTTGCTACCGGACCCCATGCAACATACAGTCAGTCCTGGAGCCTAAGGTGTACTTCCCAGAAACATCTACACCAAAGGGATCCCAACGTCTAGGGCCAGCGCCATGGTGTCTGTGTTTCACCCATTCACTTTGCTTCCTCTCCATCTTCCATGTCATCACCACCACCAGACACAAAATTCATTCTGAAATTACCTCAACTTAACCTGAGTGATGCGACAACGCATGCGTATTCAATCACTTTCCCACATGATCCCTTCGTGATCCAAAGTATGTCCTTCCGATATAACTTCACCAAAAGTCCTTAAAAATGGGAGGCCGGCCCCACAACTCTGCATGCTGTACCCAGCCAACATCCTCACTTCTTCTCCATCTTCAACCCCTTGTGATCACCGCCAACGATCCAAAATACTCCTTTGAAATTACTTCAACTTAATCTCTGCCAATATGGTTCAATCTTGCAAGTACGTCCAACTTCTTGCAAGTAATTTACAGCTTCACCAACCCCCTTTAAGTATCATGAAACACTCTTTTGAAATTACTTCGACTTAATCTTTGCTGAGAAGGCTTAGTTAGGCAAGCACATTCAAATACTTGCAGACCCCTTCTCGATCTCATCAAAGCCTTTCATGTGAGTGGGCTTACTCATCTGAAATAAAGCTCCACCAACCACTACATTTACATCCTGCTAAAAGCTCTACCACCTCCAACCGTTACATTTGAAAAGTCAAGTACCAAATTCATTCTTTTCGAGACTCATTCACTCCCCACACTCAGAAGCTGTGTGCGCGAACAAGTCTCGAGGGGGCATTTGTAGAGAGGGAAAATTCCCGGCCTATCACAAGCTGACACGTCATGCCACCAAGTCCGCCAGGTATGGCTAATTACAAAGTATCATATACTGCTATTAAAAATTTGCTAAATTTCAGGAACAGAAAAAAACATGCAAAATGCTAATCACATGGAGGCGCGTGTAAGCGATGATGCAAGCGAATCCGGCTGTGTAAGCGATGACTCAAGCAATCCGGCTGTGTAAGCGATGACTCAAGCAATCCGGCTGTGTAAGCGATGACACAAGCGGACCAATCAAGCTGTGACATGTGTCGCCAATCAGACTCCGCCACGTGTCGCTCACCTACCACCAAACTCCTATAAATAGAAGCCTTCCTAAGGCATTTGAAGGGATCTAAGGAGGAGGAGGAGACCAAGCTATCTAGAGCACAAGATGCATCAAAGAAGCACTCAGAAGTATTGAAGCTCTGCTGGAATCAAGCCTTGAAGCCTCCAGGAACTTCAAGAACTTCAACTTCGAATACAAAGAATATTCGAAGAAAGATCATCCAAATCATCCTCCTAGATCTTGAAGGTCACTAGAATCAAGCTCAAAAGCCTCTAGAAACCTCATAAACCACAAATCAGCGAAGCTCTACGGATTCAAGCCTCTAAAGCCCCGAAGAACTTCCACCATAAACCTTCGAACACGAAGAACATTCGAAGCTAAATCATCCTCCTAAATCTCAAAGGTCACTGGAATCAAGCTGAAAAGCCTCCAGAAACCTCATAAATCACAAATCAACGAAGCTCTACGGATTCAAGCCTCTAAAGCCCCGAAGAACTTCCACCATAAACCTTCGAACACGAAGAACATTCGAAGCTAAATCATCCTCCTAAATCTCAAAGGTCACTGGAATCAAGCTCAAAAGCCTCCAGAAACCTCATAAACCACAAATCAACGAAGCTCTACGGATTCAAGCCTTTAAAGCCCCAAAGAACTTCCACCACAAACCCTCGAAGACAAAGAACACACGAAGAACACGCGAAGAACACGAAGAACGTGAAGAACAAAGGATTTCTAACAAGCTCATAGCCAGAAATTCATTGTAATTCTGTTTCAAAGATCTTCGATCCATCCTTCGACCAAATTGAAGGATACTTTGTGTTCAAATCAAAACCACATCACAAATCTTTTAAGGAGATCGAATCAGAAGATTGTAATTACAGAGAATTGTACCACACACATTCATCAATACAAATTCGCATTTGCGGAACTATTTTAACTCGTTTGATTTATTTTGAACCGAGAAATTTAGTCCTCCACAGGGATCGAATAAACTTACCTTTCTCAGGGATCACAGGTTTTGAGCTTTTAACCGACTCTTCAGTATCTATAACAACAAAATTGAATTGAAATTGAGAGAATCTCTTTAGAACATAATAATAAACACTCAAAGATAATTACCCTTTATACACATGGTTTAGCTCTAATTCTATTTACCAACTTGGGGTTTGAAAAATGATATTTTATTCACATAAGGTTTTCTCTTTTCTTTTTCTTTTTTTCCTTTTTGTGGTGAATTTGATATGTGCCTATGGTAATGAGGTCACTATTCCATTTAAATAAGTTTACCTTTCAAAATTACGTAATTGAAATATTATTTTATTACCAATTTTAGGCTTTTTAATTAAGAAATTAAATATTAGTAACGTATAAATTCATAAACTATAATTATTTAAATAAATCATAATAAGTAAATAATTCAAATGCAATAAAATATACAAATTAATAACTAAATTGTGTAATTTATTATCTCTTGAAAAAATATCAAGGTTGAATTAGATGATTACCTTTCCCATGCTCTTCATTTCGGCTGGATAGAGTACTAGGCGGATACTTCTCAGTTAAAGATTCATTTTTTAAAATGACATCATAAGGGCTACACTCATCAGCTTTTTGAAATTCTTTTGCATGATCAGGTATCACTTGATAGTGTGACGAAAATGAAGGTATGTCTTTTGAAAATTGATACATTGAAGTGTTCTCCAACAGTTTGATCATAATCAGAATAGACCATTCGTTCCTCACCTTCGTCGCCCTTACCTTCCTTACTATCTTCGGAGCTCCTAAAGATCCAAACCACCAATAAGTTACCAAATAAATCTGACATACTCAGAGATGTTTGTTAAGTAATTGAATAAGAAAAATATTGAAGTTATTACTAATTTTATAATATAGATTTACAAACTAATGTAACAATGAATGTGGTTGATATGACATCAACAACAATTATAATAAATTTTAGAATTTCTTTTTTAGTGTATGCTTAAAAAATGATTTGGCATTCATGTAGTAAAACTTAAGTACTAAAATTTGTAATAATTGGAACATTACTAATCCAATAATATATATATATATATATATATATATAGGAAAATAATAAGTCTAAAGTTATAAGATGGACAGACTTAGCAGTATTTACTAAGCTTATATACAATTGCACATAGTGAAATTTTCTCTCTAGCCAAGCATAGATTTTCTTGTGTGAAAAATGAATAATGAATTTCATAACAACCTATAGTGACATATTGTTAATGGTGGATATTATAATAGTGTCGGTAGACCTATGTGAAAATCAATAATAATATAACTACTAAATTTGCCGTCAAATATATTCTTTACATACATAGCTGGCATTACTCAAAGGAAACATATATAACCGAGAATAATAGACTGTGTACAAGTACCAAGTATTATGAGCACTGCCTTGGGGACAAGTTTTACAAGCGAAAAGCAGGTTCTGTAATTAGGTGGAAGTTGTAATAGATGCCCCTCAACTCGATAGGGTGATGGGTCTCCTATAGCACAAAATTAAGAATGAGAATAAATTGATCAGTATTAAATTGTTAATCCATTTAATAATATCATTCTCTTGAATAGACCAATAGCAACAAGTTTAAGTCAAACTTTTTTTTTTTCTACTCATGCTTCTCTGACTTCTTAAACAGACTCATACAATTAGCAAACATTTTTTTTTCTTTTAACATATTACGGTGTCAACATTAATTTCTTGCTTTGAAATCTTCCTCCATGGATAACATCGGGTCTTACAGCGTTCTCTAAATCAGCTTCCTTCCTTGTGCATTTTCTAAAAATTGCTGAAAAATGAAAAAGAGCTTAGTTATTAAGTATATCTCAAGTCAAAGTGTCATTTAGTTTGGTAAATAGGTATATACATATGAGGAGGAAAATTATTAGATATTTTCATACTATAAAAATATAATACTCCCTCTTCTTACATGAATAATAAATTCTATTATGTAGTGGAATATATTATGATGTGAGAGATGAAGTTTATATCACTATACTCCTAGTGCATGTATTGAAGATTACAAAGATAAGAAAACAGAAATATACATGGCACTGCCTTGAATACAAGTTTTACAAACTCAAAGCAGGTTCTGTAATTAGGTGGATGCCGTAACTTATCCCATAGAGGTCCGTTGGATCCTATACACAAAGATAATTAATCAATATTAATCTGTTTATAATCATTGTTTTGACCAATAACAATAGTAGCTCAAGTCATGAAAAAACTGCTTGAACACACTAATGTTAGTTTACTTATTTTTTTGGTAACACATTGTGATGTGTGTGTGTGCGTGAACATTTCTCACTTAATTTGGTGCCTACCTTCATGGCTATCTTGTGATCTTAAATGCTTCTTTTCTGCTTCGCTAATTAGTTCCTGTTCTTCTATTCCGATAATTGCTGAAATGAAAGCAACTAAGTCACAAACCACATTGTAAATGAATTTTTCATGCCACAGGATGATGAAGATAGATCGGGTCACATACCACATGGAAACAGAGTATAACCTTCCGTACTCTTGTTGCACTATTATTTGGAGATTCTTATAGGAGTTTATTAATTACACGTGAAATTTTTTGCCTTCGAGACAAAATGAAGAACAATTAAAATATATGACTCACTCTAACATCAATGTATTTGTCCTTGTACCAGTTCATTCCACTCTTTATAAGTAAGAATGTAAAATAACTATATTTGATGCTGAAGAAAACCTTGACAGATCTGAGATCTCCCAAGTACCTAATTTCAAATTGCCAACCTACCATTTTGTCTATGTTGTCTTACTAACCATTGTACTACATGTTATATTCATTGCTTCCATTGTTTACTTAACAACCCAATTTTATTTCTTACTAAAACAAGAAGCAACAATTCCACTAAACTCGAATGCATTACCACTTTTAAATTTTTATTATTTAAGTCACTTAATCCAAAACACAATTCCATCCAAGCTCTATGTGCCTTCCAAACACAATTAACAATGGATACAGACATATAGTAACGATTAATTGGAAATAAATGTAACTAGAAATTCTACGGAACTTGAGTTCTGGAAAGGTTGATAATTTAATTTAGTGACAGTGTCACACTAATCATTTTCTTCTTTAAACTGATTTGTAATCTGATATTAAAAGAGGGAGTGGGCAGAAGCAAATCAAAAGAAAGACAATAGTGATTGATGTTTATTTACTTGAGATACTCTATCAATCTTAAAAGTTTTACTGTATACTCACAATGATAGATGATTTCTTCAAACCATCGAAGATCGCTACCACTTTTGAAGGCAGAAGGCTTGTTTGCTAGGAGATGGAGGGGGCTTATGCATTTATTATTGGTAAAATCTACCAAATCTCCATACAAACGAAGTATTATATAGGACAATTCTGCCAAGAACAAAAACCAAATGAGACTTAATGATTCTTTTATCTGATTCTAAGTAATTGCACAACTTGCCAATTTTCACAAACTAATTTGTTAAATTTATTTGACAGATTAATAATCCACTTCCATGCTATCAAAAACAATAATAATAATAATAATAATTTACTTCCAAAACTCAAACGAAATGAATAAAACAGTTTATATATATAATGAAAAGGTATAATCTAACAATCGGATTTTTTGAAATATGAATCTAATAAAAAATGATTAAATGGGGGTAATATTTAGTTATTTACAAAAGAATTATACTAAATATTTAACTTGATCATATCCACACACACATATATATTTGCACAAGTGTGCGTTGCTTAGTACTTAAAACATTAAAATGCTTATTATTATTATTATTATTAATTTTTTTTAAAAAAATATGAGTAATTACACTTCCCTTCTTTGAGATTTTGAGGAATGACACTCCATCCAAATTTGAAGGAAACAACACTCTCCTCCCTGAGGTTTGAAAAAATTAACAATTCTCCTCTCTGTTTATTTTAGTAGCAGATTATTCTAAATTTCTATAAGAATCTTTTTACAAAATTTTATCCATGTTTAGTAAAAACATAATTCATAAATTTAGAATAAAAATGCAAAGTTTATTAAGCACCAAAAGAGTTGCAACGACAAATCTTTCTACACCCTGTTAGAAAAAAAAAAAAAAAAGAAAAAAGAAGGAAAAGTCTTACTTAAATATATATATATATATATATATATATATATATATAGAGAGAGAGAGAGAGAGAGAGAGAGAGAGAGAGAGAGAGAGAGAGAGAGAGAGAGAGAGAGAGAGAGAGAGAGAGAGGTTCATATTATATTTGGTGTAACTCTAAAAAATTACACATTTTCTAAACTATTAAATTTAAGTAAATTTAACGGTCAAAAATTAGTTTCTAATTGATCTTGGTATAACTCTCTAAACCCAAAAAAGTGTTTACATCTCTCTCTCTCTCTCTCTCTCTCTCTCTCTCTCTCTCTCTCTCTCTCTCTCTCTCTCTCTCTCTCTCTCTCTCTCTCTCTCTCCACTGCATGTTTAAACCTTGAGCTTGATGAGAGGGAACTTTGATTTGCAACTAATCCTATAATCTCGTCCGTGGTTATTTTTTTGAGTAATAGAAAAATGTTCAGGTTATTTGTAGTAATCGTATGTCCAAGTTATCTGCAGCTAGTTGCAACTAATTCTACCAATGACACATGTTTATGTCCAATGACCTTGCTAGAATCATTTTGACACATGACCATGGTTACAACAAGCCATAACCTTATTGTTTGATCATGACGGTAGCAACGGTTTGTAAACCTTTATTGCTTATAGCTGATTGTGAAAGACTTAAAACATACACTTCATTTTATTTTGCAAGGACTAAAAGGGTCATTAACAAAACTCAGAAATTTTTTTTATAAACTCAGAAAAATTGAAATTGAATGGAAGACAGAGAGAGAGAGAGAGAGAGAGAGAGAGAGAGAGAGAGAGATACACCTTTTTTTTTAGTTTAGAGATAACTATAGAATGTCATAAATAAAAAATAATAAATGAGATTAATCAGAATACTAGCATTAATAAGGATTTTTTTTTTTTACCGTTAAATTTAGCTAAATCCCAAAGAGTTACACAAAGTATAACTTGAATCCATCTCATATATATATATATATATATATATATAAAAGTTAAATTTAAATTATACTTAGTGTAACTTTAAGCAATGTTACACCACTTAATATTTTTTTAATTGGATGTGAATTTTGACAAATTTACTGTTAGATTACATTATCTTCGTATATTCTCCATATTTACAAAATTTTAAGGTAATCAAATATTAATAATCATGTCATCAATCGATTATTTAAATTCAAGTTTCTGTAGTTTAAAATAATTCAAGATGATTTTATGGATTGAATGACAAATAGCATCCAATTAACATAAATGTTATAAACATATAGAATATGAAATTCAATGTGAGATTTTCAAAATATGAATTTTATAACATTTTATTGAGTAGTATAATATTACTTAGAGTTATATCTGGTGTAACTCTAAGTGATATTACATCACTTAAAAAACTTATTATTAGATGTGAATTTTGATAAATTTACTGTTAGATTACATTATATTCATATACTCTCCGTACTTGCAATAATTCACGGTGATAAAAATCAATATACATGTTATCAATCTATTGTTTAAATTCATATTTTTGTAGTTTAAAGTAATTCATAAAAGATGAGTTTATAGATCACATAATAAATCACATCTGATTGGCATAAAAATTAGTATATATGTTAAGCACATATAGAATATGTAATTAAAAGGTGAGATCCTTAAAATATGAACTTAATAACAAGTTAATAAATAGTATAGTATTACTTAGAGTTACATCATATATAACTTGAGCCTAACTTTATATATATATATATATATATATATATATATATATTAAACATATTAGTATGAGAGTTATGATAAAGGAAACAGCTTAAGAATAGATTTTAATTCTAAAATGAAGGATAATTTTGGAAATTCGCCCCTGAACAAAAGACAAGTTAGTATACAACAGATTTCCAAACTTTGCATGTAAAGTGTTTTGTTCTCTTCAGATTTAGAATGAATCCCTCCAAATCTCAAGGCGTGGTAGTGTAGTTATTAATTACTTAAGTAAATTTATTTTTTTTAAAAGCATCAAAATGCTCACCATAGTGTTCTTCAGCGATAGCACAGTGGAGAATGGTGTCACCATTTCTTCTTATACAGTTTTTTTCTTCAGGGCCGCATTCAGAATGGAGGTAAAGGAAAGCGTCTTTGTGACCATGAAATGCTGCTACGAAGAGAGGGGACTCACCTTCATTGTTATAGGTACTTATCATTGATTTTGAGATGCCAATAATGCGGCGACACATCTTCACACTCCCCACTGATGCTGCAATGTGGAGAAGATTATTTCCTTTCTTGTTTTTCCTTCTTAAAGCACTTGCTATGCGTAAACTTTCCTGAGGTAATAGTTGTAGAAGTTGTTCAAAAATATCATCTCGGTCATCAGAGGTTGCTAGGTGGAATACCGTGTCCAAGGAATTGGTGATTGGGACTGTAGTTAAAAACATTTCTTTATGACATATGTCAAGGACATCTTCCCATTGACCTTTGACTGCACTCGGATACAAACTTTTATAACCTTTGAAGTCTTTCAATTCGGGGTGGATGATGAAATCTTCGCATTGTGTGTAATGTTTATCTATCCAACCTGAATGAACTTCAATATCTTCCCGATTTTCTGCAACCCTTACCCAGTCTAAAAATTCTTTCATCGACTCCGAACACTGAAGGGAAAATGGAAAAAAATTAGGATTACCGTCGAGGAGCCAGTTTGCAACAATGGATTTCTTTGTACTATCATTTTATACTAAAAATGATCAGTCTCCTACTAATTCAACACCCTATATTTTATAATAAAAAAATAATAACAACTTTTTTGGCTGAGAGAGATTTTCATTAGCTCGAAATGCTAAATCATTATGTATGGCTAGATATGATTGTAGTTATGTAGTTTGGTTAGAAGAGGCTCTTGAGTTTCTGCAGGAAAGTCTCTCTAATGATGTTATTAATTCAGCTGGTTAATGATATATTTTGAAGCTTTCTATCAAAAAAATTTATGCATCCGAGTACCTTAGGCGAGGGCAGGCTGGGCAGTGATGATATTTTTATTTCTGTTTCCATAATGTCTTTTGTTGTCGCAGGAGCCTCCAGCATTTCTATTTTGTAGCCACTATAGCACATTCAACGGCAATCCTCCCAGGATTCAATGAGACCAATCCTGATAGATTAGGGTTCACCTGCAATCAAGAAGACAATAATGTCAATCTCTAATAGTATAATTGGGAAAGCAACATAAATTGCATTCTTAATTGATTTTATTTAATTTAGTTTCCATGTTAGTCTTTTAGTAGACTTAATGATTTCTATTACATTATATTTCTAGTTTGTCTAGAAGTCTTACAAGTCTTTTTACTCATTATAAGAAATTTTCCAAACTAAAGCCACCTAGAAACATTCAAAGTAATAATTTGAGAGAGCACATATTACTTTGGATCAATATTTCTAGCCACTTACAGAAAGATGGTTCTACTTACAAGAAAAAATGTCTCTAGTCGCCAGTCTCGTTCCAAGACTATGAGTTGCTGTTGAGCTTTCAGAGGCAAGCGATGTTTATTACACACTTGATATATACGTTGGCTCACAAGACACCTGATATTTTATTTATTGCATCATATGTTGGTGATTTGAGCAACTATTTATAATGATATTTGAGATTGTGCAGTAAAACCAGGTCCACCAAAGACTTGGAGTTTAATTAAACTGATATTCCATTTCGTTTCCCCTAATGAGTATTCTCTCTCCAAATCCATCGTTTTTTGAACAAGAATTTAAACCTTTTACTTTTCCAAAATAGTAAAAAAAAAAAAAAAAAAAAAAAAGAGCTTGGACCTAAATGAGAGAAAGATTCTCATAAAAATAAAATAAAGGGGAAGGAAGAACACGAGATATGAATGGGGGTCATACTTTAAGTAAAGAATTGATTCCTGAGAAATGAATAGGCAACTAGAGGACTATACACTATACAGTACCGATGGGGCCAAATCTGGGATACTTTAATAAAAAATTTTGGTTAAGACTTAAATAAAAATTGAAGTGCGACAACTATAAGTCGATTTTTAATAATTTAATATTATTTATATAACATTTATTTTAAATTTTCATATTATAATTTTTTAATTTAAAATCTATATATTCTTGCTTTTTCTTATATACTAAATTACTAGCCAATAACAAAAGGCCATTTCATATTTGTATTTCAGTTTTTCTAACATCTCCCTTTTGAATGATAATAAGACTAATTCACATTCTCTTGTTATATAATCAAATTTAAGTAGGATTTTATCAATTTTAATTTTGAAAAAAAAAATATATGCAAAAGCAACTTTAACGAAGTTTGGAAAAAAAATTCCATAATTTTATATATCAAAATCATTAAATTTTATAATTGAAAAAAAATTATAACTATTTTTTATATTATCTTTAAGTTGCATTATTTCATTATCTTTTAACTTATTCTCCATTCGAAATATCTTCATCTAAATTTTTTGCTGTAAATTTTATATTGCTAGTAACCAATTTATTTTTAGATATTCTAATAAATATATTTTATAGTTTTTTTTTTTTTTTTTTAATTTTGTATCAAGAATCAAGATTAGTATTTTCTATAAAAATGATTAATTATAAAATACTTATAAATAAAAACAATACTATTTACAATACAAAATTATTAAATAACAAGTTCAAAAGTGTATTTTTCCTTTCTTTCTCACTCACGACTTACTCTCTCTCACTCTCTCTCTCTCTCTCTCTCTCTCTCTCTCTCTATATATATATATATATATATAGATATATATTCAAGTCATCACAGAACACGACAACTGGCCTTGTTTGTGATGTATTGACTGATCATGTGTGTCATGATCTGGTGCACTTAATTTGTTTCTAGTTCAGAAGGGCCTAGATTAATATTAGTCATATATATGTCTTCTTTTTTGGAAATTGACGAATCATTATAAGGCTTAAAAAACTGCAGCAGGTTCAGGGAAAAGCCTTTTTAAGTACATCCCATTGAGTTTCTCCTCATAAACATTAAGCAAGTTCACAGGCAGACTATCAAAAGACTTAGATCTAAGTCCTAACTATTTCCCATCCTTGCAAAGCTGTCCACACACCAATTAGCTTCACGATAGTTGTGCTTAAAATGAATCCGATGAATGCGGGAAACCAACTGCTAGCAATCATCCAAAATAGGAGAAACCACATTATTCACAAAAGTTGAGTTACCTAAGACAATCAATAGCTTTTGCATCAACTTCAACTTCTAGAGAAAACAGGTTAAGACTACAACATATAATTAATATCCCGGAGGCCCCACAATTCAGCAACAAAACTATTAGTAATTCCAATTTTCCTAAAAAACCCCGCTACCCAGTGACCATTCTCATCTCTAATAATGCCTCCATACCTAGCTAGACCAAGATTGCCAATAGCTGACCCATTCGTGTTTAGCTTCACCCACCCCATTCGAGGCCTTTCCCATACTTATATATATGACTTATGAGTCTGAAAGGAGACTTGGAATTGAATCATTTTTCTTCATTATTTTTGGGGAGTTTAAGGAGTTATGAGTAGCCACTTTTGATTTGAACCACTAAGAGTTGTTTTCCTACAATGAACTAGGTTAAGGTTGGCTTTGATGTATTGTATTTGGAGAACGTAGTGGTCAAACTTTAAACTGTTTCAGCCTCGTAAAAACCTGGTGATAAGAGATGTGCATAGTTTAAAGCAAAAGTCTTTTGGATGTTCGATAATGTGTGCAACCTTCTAGGCAATCCAGCTCCTAATAACACTACAACCTAACTATTTGTTTCTCAAATTTCAACAAGAGTAGAACATGAAGATTGCATACATCCGATAAAGTAGTCACATATTCAAAAAAGTCTGAATATCCTCATTTGTTATTAAAAAAAAAAAAAAAAATTAAATCATTATTAGTGACCAATACTACCATGTCAACATTATAGAAATTAGTTATTATAAAAGCTCTCTCTCTCTCTCTCTCTCTCTCTCTCTCATACACACCCACACACACAAATGGTTTCCCTCTTTGTCTATGCCTCTCTAAGCCAACCTAAGAAGCATAGACACTTCATTTAAGGTGACGTACCCGCGTTATACCCATATCAAACCACTATAACCAATCATTTTATGCTATAATTTTTTAAACATTGCCCAAGTTCCTGTGTAGTAACATTTCTTGTGTAACCAACTGCTTCAACAGGGAAAAACCGTGGTTATCATGGGCTCTTCGTCATCTTTTGAACAAGAATTTAGCTTTTTCTTTTGTCTGTACCACACCTAAAAAAAAATTCAAAAATTGCTCAAGTTACTGTGTAGTAACATTTATTGTGTAAAAAACTACTTCAACAGGGAAAAACTGTGGCTAGCATGGGCTCTTTGTCATCTTTTGAACAAGAATTTAGCTTTTTCTTTAGTCTATATCACACCCAAAAAAAAAAAAGGTAGAACCTTGCCTTAAAAGTTAAAAAAAGAGTGAGAGGGCCAGAGGAAAAAAAAAAGAAAAAAAAAAGGAGGAATATGTTAGCTTAAATGGGAGTACACACGATGCTAATGTTGCACAGTTTAAGCATAGAATATAGGCTAATTAATGAGTTCTACCTGTACGTACTTTTTTTTTTTTTTTTTGATAGGAAATACTAGAAACTTTTATTGAACCATAGAAATACAGTTTACATCTTGCAGAAGAGCTTGTACAATAGAACAAGGATCCTCTTCTAGCCAAACAGAAAAATCGTCTATGCCTTGAGCATATTTTGCTAATAAATGAGCCGGCTTATTCCCTTGCCTACCAACACGGGAAAACTCAACCTGTCTAAACTCCCTTGAAACTGATAGGGAGCTGTATACAATGGCAGCCACAAACAAGGGAGGGGATGAGATTTCCTTCAAAGTGTTAATCACTAACATAGAATCACCTTCAAGAATGAAGTCTTGAATGAGGAGGTCTTTCGCAAATTGTAATCCAATCTCCACCGCCTTCGCTTCGACTTCTAATGCTTTTAAAGGGGCCCATATCTTCTTGCTAAGAGCACCAATAGTATTACCAGCTGCATCTCGAACCACAACACCCACACCAGCAGCTTTTTGTGAAGCAAACACAGCCCCATCAATATTAATTTTGAACTTGTTCGGCTGTGGTGGTTTCCAGTGCACAATTTCGAACTTGTAGGGTTGTTTCTACCTGTACGTACTTCACCCCCAAAACTAATAAAAGGCAATGACTTGTATAAGTATTCCTCAGTCAAATAACCCTTTCCTAAAAGCATTCATTCTTAGTAGTAGAGCCATGATTTGACTTTATGGAAACAAAATTTTATATACAAGTATATATGCATATGTACCTGAACATATATATAGATTGTTTGGGATGAATATGAAATATAAAAAGTCATTTGCGTGGGTATATATTAATGAAGCCAAAAAAATTTTTTGATTAAGTCAAAATTTCAGTTATGAATGAAAAGCATTATTTGTTATGATTATCCTTCTTCTTCTTTTTTAGTACTTATTACACAAATTTGATGAAAGAATAAAATTATACATAAAGAAAAAAAAAATTCCTTTTTTAAAACTCTAACTTAATTTGTCAATTTCACTATTTTCCTTTAATTTTTATATGTTCTGAACCTTAAAACATTGATAACATATAAAACACTTTCTTTCTTTTTTGAATGCATTTGGGATATTAAAAATTAGTGTATTGATTATAAGTATAATAAGATTCTAACATATAAACAAGAAATACATTGAAGAAATTTAACAAAAAAACAAAAATAAAATAAAAAAATCTAATTATAATTGTGGAGGGAGCAAAAGTTGCAGGATATACCTATAAGCCTTTCCCCTCCCCCTCCCCCCCCGCCACCCTTTACAACCCTCACCTCTCAGCCTCACCCCTCACCTCCTAGTTCTGCTTATGTTCCTCAACAATTTTATTACGAGTTTGAATCTTCTATCTCACATATTGTACCAGGAAAGATTTCTTTTATCTTAGAGAGAATGAGATTTAATGTAGAAGAACTCAATTATTCAATAAGTAAATTCACAATCTGAAATAATCCAAAAGTTAAATTCTTATGCCCATATATAAAATATATATGGGATAATATCCCCTCCCATTTAAATAATTCAGTTTCCTCTAATTTTCAACCACATGTGACATTATTTGATATATATTTGTGGTTTAGAGCATTCCTATCTAATTATGCAAAAAATCTATAATCAGTTCAGTTAGTTTTATTCAATCCACTTTGGTTCTATTTAGTCCTATTTGGTCTTATTCTATCTACTTTGGTCTTATTCAGTACACTTTGATCCATTCTAGTCCTATTCGGTCCGTTTTAGTCCTATTTGGTCCACTGTAGTTTTATTCAGTCATATTCAGTCTATTTGGTCGTAATCAATCCACTTCGGTTTTATTCAGTCTACTTTGATTTTATTCAGTCTCATTCATTATTATTTGGTCCTATTCAATCCACTTTGGTCCTATTCATTTCACATTGTTTCTATTCAATCTATTCTGTCCACTTCGGTCCAATTTGGTTCTCTTATTCAGTCCATTATGTCCATTTTGGTCCTATTTGGTTCACTTTGGTCCTATTTGGACCATTCTCCCTATTCGGTCCACTTTCATCCTATTCGGTCTACTTTAATCCTACTTTGTCAACTTCAATCCATTCACATCAATTTAATTCAATTCTGTCCATTTTAGTATACTTTGGTCCATTTTGATCTACTTTGGCCTATTTTGATTCACTTGGTCCATTCGGTCCATTTTTGTGCACTTACATAATGGCAAAAGACAAATTTGAGTTGAGAAAACCTATTCTAAATCCAAATTATAATATGCTCGGAACTTCTTCTCGAAATATAAAATAAAAATAAAGGCGTAAATGCACTTTTAGTTCCTATATTTTGGCTTTTTTTTTTTCATTTTGGTCTTTACATTTTAGTTTTACCACTTTTAGTCCCTAAACCAATTAACAGTTGTTATTTTCATCCTTTCCGTCAGTCAACCAACAAAAATATCTGAGGTAAATAACAGAATAATTAAAATATTATAAAAAATGTCACGTCAGCATCTAATTTTTTTAAAAATAATTTATCAATTTTAACTGAATAAAAAATGAAAAAACAGAGTTAAAAACAATAAAATACATAAATTTATATCAAATTCATTTTGAATAAGAACACACAAAAACATGATCACAAATTTAAACATCATCACAAAAACATAAGAGCACAAATCCAGAACCAAACACAAACTCAAATTTAAATTGAGAAAAAAAACTTGTAGTAGCTTTTTTAGTTTTTCGTAAATTTTCTTGTCCACCAAATACAACATCACCACTAAACACAACACCAAAACAAGGTGCTAAACTCTTTATTCATTTTCCTATCTCTCTCTTCCTCTCAGGTCAAAAATCTCTCTCACCCTCTCGACTTATTTTTATTTCTTTTTCTCTTTAAGTTCAGGTTATAGCTTTTGGGATATGGATTTGGTCTGGGTTTAGAGAAAGAGAGGCTGAGATGCAGTGGTTAGGATTTGGGCAGAGAGAGGGGCTGAGGTCTGCAGTTGTTTGGATTTGGGTTTAGAGAGAGAGGGGTTGAGAGTGGCGGTGATTTGGAGCAGATCAAGGCGAAGGAATCTCCTTCTTCGGCTTCTCCCTACACCAACGACGAGCATAATATCAAGGGGTAAACTTCAACGACAAGTGGGTCTTGATCTGAAGAAAACGATGGGCAACATTTGGGTTTTTGGATTTTTTGGTTGATTTGATAATCTTTGGATTTGATTATTTTGTTTGGGTTTGAGAAAATTGGGGGTTTTGGTTTGTTTTTCCTGTGGGCATCTGACCTGATCTTCACTGACGATTCATTTCCTCTCTCACAATTCAACCAATCTGGATTTTTTGCATTTGTTTCTCAAGAAAATTTATGGGTTTGAAGGTTAAGGTTTGCTTTTTTGGAGATTGGTTTGGTTGTTGGGTTTATGGGTCTTCTAGGTTTGGTTGTTTTGCTGGAGATTCGGATTTGGTTCTAGAAGATTGATTTTGCAGAAGATTTGGGTTTGAAAGTTGTAGCTGTAGTTGTAACCACCAACTCACCAGGTTTGAAACATTTTGCAAGAGTTCAATTTTTCTTTGATCTCCTTCAAAATATTTCAAACCAATTTATTGATAACATGTGATAGGTATATTATTTATTTGTGAATTTTATTTATTGATAGGTATATTTTAAGTTTAAAAATAAATACAACTATTAGAATTATATCTAAAACCTTTTTTTTTTTTTTTTTACAAAAATAAACAAAAAAGTTCCTCCCAGCACATTAAGGAGTCTTCCTAACATGTGAGACATATGTTTGGGGTTTTGGATTGTACATACTTCTTAGTTTCTATCCAAATCAATTTGGCATAAAGAGATTGAGACACAAAAATTGTGTGCACCCAGATATAGCTGATTGGGCCTGAAAGGTATTTGGGCTCACAATTTATTTATATTGTGGGTTTTTGGATTTCCTACAATGAGCGGTCCTATGTTCAGCAACCCAGGTACCCAAGCTCCCTCTGTTCTTACAATCACTCTCCCTCTCTTTCTCAAGAGCTTCTCCTCTCCCTCATCTTTCCTCTCCCCAATTGCCAACTCCCCGCCCCCCCAAACTGAATCTTCCTTGCTTATTTATAGTCAAAGTTAGTGGGATGGCAATGACCATTTTCTTGGTCAGTGGAGGTACAGGTCCAATACTATTTCTTCTAAGTGGGTGCTTGATAGCGAGTGGGAGAAGGTAATGGAGTCATTGGAACTAGCTCTACTGTTAGATCTAATACCTGCAAAGCCATTCCCTAGGCAACGGGAGGGAGGTCCAATACCGTTACTTTTGAGTGGAAGTTTGGTGTTGAATGGGAGATGGTAGCAGTGGCATTGGAACTGGCTCCACTGGTAGATTCGATGCTAGGTAGGGGTGTTCCCTAGTGATGCCGTAGTGATGTCGTGCACTTCGAATGATTTCTATGGCCAGATCCCGACGATGAAGGCTTGCAATGGGCTTTTATAGACAAATGGACCGAATGCCCTTTTGACGCGCGATATAGCCAGTGATGAAGGCTCCTTAAAGATACCGAATGCCCTTTACGCGTGATTAGAGTGACTACCGTGGGCCATTTTAAAAGTAGCGCCTTGTCAAGTTGTCACGTCTGTAATTAAGACTTGGGAGTTGGTAAACCATCCGACGGTTGGCGAACCGTTAACGGTTTACGAGCCGTCTGACGGTTCGTAAACCGCACCCACACGTGTGGGGAGTTTACCCAAAAGGGATTTGGAGGGATTTTTCCCGCTCCACGCCTCATTAAATTCCTTGATTCCTCTATATATAACCCCTGATGGGTTCCTATTTCACTTTTTGCGTCCTTTTCACTTTGAATTTCTTCTTTGCCAAGCATCCCTCTTCTGCGCATAAACATTCCTTCAGTTCCTCACTCCTTAGAGCCTAACGTAAATTTTCTCTACCTCTCTCTCTTTTCCGATTCTTCTCTGTTTCCTACTTTAAGAATGGGATATTCTCATCTTCTCAGCCTTGGGGCTGCCTTGGCTAGTTTTAGAGAGACCTTTGGTGTCCCAAAGGATGTCAACATTGCATATTGCAATGTGGGCGATATTGAACTTGCAAGGGTTGTTGATTTGAACATAGCGTTTTTTCTGTTGATGTCCATACTTGAGGGTGGAGTTAGGTTTCCTATAGACCCTCTCATCATTAGCACCCGAGGGTTCTACGGTCTGTGCCCCGACCAGTTTCCCCCTAATTTTTATAGAGTTGTTAGTTGTGTCAGCTGATTGAATCAATTGTTTAGGTTGCAACTGAACCATCATGACATTAATTTTATGTATAAATTGTGCAACAATGTTTCGAGTGATTATTACTTAAAAACTGGAGATACACGAGTTCGGCTTATCTCTTGTCTGCCTGACTTAAATAGAAACTCGGCTGAAGAATTCATTCGGGTGCACGGCAACTGGCTCGCCAGTGAGCTACTTTGCCCGCTTTCACCACGTGAAGTTGGTCGGTACCGAGAATCTCCACTCGCCCTATTCTTGCATCTTTTTATTATTTGTGCAATTAACTAATCTGTTTATTCTCGGATTTGCTGCAGAATCAAAAAGGTTCCTGCCAGACTCCCGAGTCATCCACGAGCACAATCTCAACTTTGTCCTGAGGTCAGAGATTTTCATGCACGACAACGGGCAACTACAGGCATCTCATTTGATTCTCGGAGTTAACCTAATGTACACCACTTGGCAAAACTTCAGTTGGACGCTTTTAGTAGACAGTCCGCTTCTGTCATACATAGACATCCGGCACAAAAAATTCCTCCATCCCTCACTTACCATTGGCAAAGCGCGTGACCTTGGCCCTCATTATACCACCGTAGACAACATCGCGCCTGTAAGGGACGAGTCTGCCGAGCATGTATCCCAAAATCGAAAGAGACACGAAGCTATCGAACAGCCAGAAATCGTTGTCCTAGTAGCTGAGAAAGAAAATTCCGGACCGGTAGGTATTTCGAGCGCTAAATCCGGCCAAGCGGAAAAAATGGTGAAGCAGAGAGAGATGACCCCTGCTCGATTCATACCCGGGGCCGGCCCTGTGGCTCAACCTCGATCCCCCCAAAGGGCGGGTCAGGTTCTTCCCGTTGGTGAAACCAAAAAAAGGAAATGAGCCGCTGAGAAGAATACTCTCGTCCCAGGTGATGCCTTACCGAAGACCTCGCCCTGCGCAAGGGGCGTGCCGAGGATCCAGGAGATGCCGATCGTTACTCCACCAGTGGCTTAGGTAGGGGCCAATGTGGCGTCTTCTTCTCAACTCGAGGTTGGTTGGCAGCACATTTTTCTGTTGGGTGATAAGCTTTTACTAGCAACCGCCAACGTTCGGCTATAAGACAAAGGAGAAGGGGGGCGGCTAGCTCAAAGCTTGGCGCAAGGCCTCCTGTTGCCCAAGGTTGTTCATGTTTATTCTGACGGTGATGATGAAATGCTTGCTAGACGGTTGCAATGGCATACCATTGATGTAATCTCCTATTCCCTCTATTTCGTACGTTGTTACAACTAGCCATATTCCTAGCTTAAACATTTTGTTACTGCGATATTTTCAGGCCGCATAGTTGACTAGCGTTATGGACGAGAGATTAAAGGAAGCAGCCGAGGTCATTGATCGTGAGAAGGTGCTAAAAGCCGTTGTTGAGGTCACTACCTAAGAGAAGGGAGAAGCTACTGCAACGTCGGAGAGGAAAGCAATAGATGTCAAAAAGGCCTAGTTGGCTGCCGAAAACAAGCTGACCATCATGGAAAAGGACCTAGGTGAGACAGAGCTCAAGCTAGCAACGACGAATAACCTGAACCTGGCCCAAGCTGATCAAATTGCTGATCTAAAGGAATCCCTCGAAGTCTGCAAGGATAAGTGGTATAATGCAGGCTTCTCGGCAGCTAAAGACTCTGTGGAACCGATTGTTCACCAAGCTTGGCGCCACGGGTTTGGGGAAGGATGGTTAGCTGCTCATCAAGCCATGGGAGTGGCTGAGGACTCCCCATTATGGAATCCGACGTAGATCCCCTACCCGTCCCTTCCTCCCTCTGTTCAGAGTCGAGCTGATGCCACGGATAAAGAGAAAACTCTGAGTATGAGGGATCTCGTACAGGATGTCAATGCTCATGTGGAAACCACCGACCTAGAAGTTACTAGCAATATCTGTACTAGGAATGAAGTTGTTCGAGATCAGACCCCTCCAATAATTTAGATAGCTAGAAATGAAGCCAAGCAACCTGTTACTTCCCCCACTCCGACTGACCTTGCCGTTTGAAAAACTAGCTTTTTCTTCTTCTTCTTTTTTTTTTTTTT
Organism: Castanopsis chinensis; assembly: GCA_032878915.1. Taxonomy (NCBI): domain Eukaryota; kingdom Viridiplantae; phylum Streptophyta; class Magnoliopsida; order Fagales; family Fagaceae; genus Castanopsis; species Castanopsis chinensis. Next base: position 9,167,139 of record JAVQMG010000101.1, on the reverse strand, counting down.
TTTTTTTTTTTTTTTTGGCGCTTGATGAGCCTAAATCGCCGGGCTGTGGCGATCAAACAATTTCTCTGTCTCTTGGTTGGGTTTTAATTAATATCATTCAGATATAAATTTGTATTGATTGTTTGATAACTGCTAACTTTGCACATAGTTAGAGCTAACCCGCTCATTATACCTTACTTTCTCACTTATGGTGGCTAGGAGCAACTTTTCTGCCCTTGGGATTTTTTGTTTTATGTTTTCATTGCTTAGTTCAGAAGGTCGAACCTAGGATAGGTTTCTGCTCTTAGAGAACGATAATTTAAGGCTCGCACTTGTTCGGTGACGAAAGTCAAACCGAGGCCAGGCCTCTGTCCTTAGAAAATGATGTCTTAAGGTTTCCACCTGCTCGGTAGTAAGAATCGAACCGAGGACAGGTTTCCGTCTTTAGAAAACAATGTCTTAAGGTTTCCACCTGTTCGGTGATGGGAATCGAACCGAAGACAGGTTTCTGTTCTTAGAAAATGATGTCTTAAGGTTTCCTCTTGTTCGATGATGGGAATCGAATCGAGGACAGGTTATGTTCTTAGAAAATGATGTCTTACGGTTTCCACCTATTCGGTGATAGGAATCAAACTGAGGACAGGTTTCTGTCCTTAGAAAATGATGTCTTAAGGTTTCCTCTTGTTTGGTGATAGGAATCGAACCAAGGACAAGTTTTTGTCCTTTGAAAATGATGTCTTAAGGTTTCCACCTATTCGGTAATGGGAATCGAACCAAGGACAGGTTTCTATCCTTAGAAAATGATGTCTTATGGTTTCCACCTGTTCAGTGATAGGAATCGAACCGAGAACAAGTTTCTGTCCTTAGGAAATGATGTCCTAAGGTTTTCACCTACTCGGTGATAGGAATTGAACCGAGAACAGGCTTCCGTCCTTAGGAAATCAAAGCTCTAAGTTTCTTTATGATTATCTCCATATTTGTTGACAGGCAACAATCAATAAACAATAATGGAGTTAAATACACCTACAAGAGTAAATCTCATCATATTAATAAGTAATACGTGTATTGAAAAATTACAGCCCATTTACACCTTGAAGTACATCCGGTCAGGGATAAAACTTTTTTAAGTTGTGAACGTTCCACGACCGGTGAAGAGGCTTTTCTTCCAAGTCTTCTAAGTAATATGCTCCTGCACTTGCAATGGTAGTTACTCTGTAGGGCCCCTCCTAGGTTGGGGCCAGCTTCCTTGCATTAACGTCATGTGTATTTCCCACAACCTTATGAAGTACCAGATCTCCCGCGGTAAATTCTTTTTTCCTCACGCTCCTATCATACCTCTAGGCGAGCTTTTGCTGATATTCTGCCAGTCGGATGGGAGCTACTTCACGATGTTCTTCTAATAAGTTCGACTGCTTGCACATCAGCTTCTTATTCTCGGCTAGAGCAAATCCCGCAACCTGAGCGCTGCACAGGTTCACTTCTGCAAGGATGACAGCCTCCGCCCTGTAAGTTAGAGAGAATGGCGTTTCTCCCGTAGACCTCCTCGAAGTTGTCTGGTAAACCCATAGAACGCTTGGTAGTTCCTCAGCCCACCTACCTTTTGCGCCCTCCAACCTCTTCTCCAATCCGCTTACGATGGCCTTGTTAATAGCTTTTGCCTGGCCATTGCTTTGTGGGTATACCGGCGTTGAATACCGGTTTCTAATCCCGAGAATATTGCAAAACTCTCAGAAAGTTTTACTATCGAATTGTAAGCCATTGTCCGACACAAGAGACTCTGGTACACCGAATCTGTTACAATGTTTCTCCATACAAACCTCTTGACATCAACATCTCAGATGTTTGCCAGTGCCTCCGCTTCTACCTATTTAGTGAAGTAGTTTACCGCAACCAGCACGAATCTTGGATTGCCTGTTGCCCGGGGAAATGGCCCGACTATGTCCAGCCCCCATTAGGCGAATGGCCATGAGCTACTTACCGTGTTTAGACTCCCGTCAAGCTGGTGGATCATCGAGGCGTGTATTTGACACTGCTAGCACCTTCGTACGTGCTCAGATGCCTCTTTCCCCATCCGTGGCCACCAAAAATCTTGAATCATTGCTTGGTGAGCCAATGGCTGTCCTCCCACGTGACTACCGCATACACCTTCATACAGTTCAACAAGGAGTTTTCTAGCTTGGCTAGGGCAAAGACACTACAGGTAGGTCCTTTAAATGACCTTCGATATAACTTTCATTCGGCATATAACCAATTCTGAGAAGCAGTCTGTTGTAATCTGGCCGCCTCTTTTTCATCTTCCAGTAATCGGTTTTCTGTTAAGAATTCGACTATAAGATCCATCCAAGACTTCTCGGCCGTGACGGCTTGCAACACCTCCATTCTTGCGTTAATGCTCGGTTCGTTTACCAATTCGACCCTAATTAACCGGGGTACTTCACTAGCTATCAACGATGCCAATATGGCCAGGGAGTCGGCATGGCGGTTCTGCCCTCAGGTAACTTATTCTACTTTCACACTTGAGAAATGGCCCATGGCCTGTTTCACCACTCGCAGGTACTCAACCATTCGAGGATCCTTTGCCTCGAAACTCCCCAATACTTGGTTGACTACGAGTCGGGAATCTGAGTAAATTTCCACCTCCTTTGCTCCCAAATCCAAAACTACTCTCAGCCCGGCTAGCAGGGCCTCATACTCGGCCTCATTATTGGAGGCTTTGAAACCCAATCTGAATGAATGATCCAAATTTATTCCCTTCGGGGTGACAATCACAATCCCAGCTCCTGCTCCCACCACGTTAGAGGCGTCGTCCACAAACAATTTCCATAGGTTGGTCCTCACAACGTTGATCATATCTGTACTTCTTGGTGAAAACTTGACAATGAAGTTTGCGAGTATTTGGCCCTTCACTGAGTTCCTTGGCTTGTATCTTATGTCAAAAGAACCTAGCTGAGTCCCCCACTTAGCTATTCTTTCGGTAAAGTCGGATCTTCTCAATAATGATTGTAGAGGATACTTTGTGAGAACGTGGACGATGTGTACTTGAAAGTAATGGGGCAGTTTTCGGGTAGAATGCATAAGCGCCAACACCAATTTTTCCAACGGCAAATACCTTGTCTCGGCGTCAACCAATGTCTTGCTTATATAGTAAATTGGTAGCTGTATACCATCGTCCTTCAACAGCACTGTGCTGGCAGCATGCTCGGATACCAAGAGGTATATATATAAATCTTCTCCGACTTCCGAGGCTGTTAACATTGGAGCTCGCCCCAGATATTCCTTTAGTTTCTAGAAAGCTCTATCACACTCCTCGTCCCACTAGAACCCTTTCCATTTCTTCAACAGCCGATAAAATAGTCGGCACCTGTCAGCGAATTTAGAGATAAATCGATTAAGGGCAACCAACATATCGGTCAATTTTTTAACCTCTTTTGGATTACTTGAAGGTTTTAAATGCTTTATGGCTTTAATTTGATCGGGATTTATTTCGATTTCCCATTTGGTGATTAAATAGCCCAGGAACTTGCTGGTCCCTACCCCAAAAGTGCACTTATCAGCATTGAGCCGTAACCTGTGTCACCGGAGTATTTCAAACACTTCTTTAAGATCGTCAATATGACGCCCTTCCTGCATGCTTTTTATCATCATGTCGTCAATGTAAACCTCGACCGTACGCCCAATTTTATCCCTGAACATTCTTGTCATCATTCGTTGGTAAGTGGCTCTCGCATTTTTCAATTCGAACGGCATCACTGTGTAATGATAATTAGCATCCGATGATATGAACGCAGTTTTTTCCTGATCCTCGGTAGCTAGGGCAATTTGGTGGTAACCTTGAAACGCATCCAAAAAACTCATCCTCGGGTGCCCGTAGGCCGCGTCTACCAATTGATCAATTTTCGGCATTGGGAATGGATCCTTTGGGCATACTCAGTTTAGATCGATAAAGTCAACATAGACCCTCCACTTACCGTTCTTCGTCCTTACTACCACAGTGTCTGCTAGCCATTCTGGGAAGAACGCTTCCTTTATGGCCCCTGCTTCTTTCAGCTTCCTGACCTCCTGTCTGACGGCTTCGGCATGCTCTTTAGCCGATCTCGTCGGCCTCTGCTTCTTAGGAAGGCATAAAGGGTCCACATTAAGCTTGTGTACTATAAACTCTAGGTCAACCCCGAGCACCTCAAAGGGACTACAAGCAAATACATACACGCTTTGTATAAGAAAAAGCAACAACTCCACCTTCTCCTCATCCTTTAAGCTAGCCCCTATCATGAAACTCCTTTCACAATCTGGCAAAAGTTTTACTCCCACCAAGTCCTCGACACAGCTGGCCCTTACTTTCTCCCAGGATTGCTGTAATTGCTACAAGGGGGTTTCCCCAATGGTCTCCTTTTGTCCAGCTTCTCAGGTGGCTGTGGCCACTAGACATCGTCTAGCTACCTGCTGACTGCCCCTTATCACCACAATTCCGTCCTCAACTCGAAATTTGACCTTCACGTGCAGGGTGGAAGGTACGGCTCCTATGTCATGAATCCATGGCCTTCCGAGGATTGTAGTGTATGGTGAGAAAGAGGCAACCACAATAAATGTCACACTTACCTCCTTTCCCCTTATACTAACGGGGAGTGAAATCTTCCCCTCCGAGATCACCATATGGCCGTCAAACCCCATCAAAGGTGAATCATACTTGGATAAATCTTCTTTCTTCAACCTGAGCCCCTTGTACAAGTCGAGGTACATTACATCTGCACCACTCCCTTGATCTATCATTATCCTTTTTACTACAAACCCCCTTACACGGGCCATGACAACCAAAGCATCACCGTGCGGTTGAATGGTGCCGTCCATATCATCATCATAAAATGCAATGGGTTGCTTTGTGTACCTCATCTTTTTCCCGGGAGAATGCTCGTCTGTGAGATTTTTTGCCAGTTCCACGGTCAATACTCCCCTCGTCTTGGAAGCTAAAACACCCCTTAGAATTGCATGGATGACTTCTATTACTCCCAAAGGGGGTGGGAGAGGATTCCCGTGCGGCCGATCGACTTGCCCTGCCTCACGATCCCTTGTTGCTACCACAAACTCTTCCAGATGCCCAGCCTTCACCAACTGTTCCAATGGTCTTTCAATACCCTGCATTGCTTGGTGGTGTGCCCCTTGTCCTTGTGGTACGTACAGTACAAATTTTGGTTTCCCCTCAACTGGTCGCCTGCCATCTTGTTCGGCTACTTAAAGTACGGCTCATTTTTTATTCGATCGACAATCCTATGCACTGGTTCTTAAATGCTACGTTCACTCCTCCCGCTCCTAGCCCGGGCTCTTGAATCCTCAGATCCTTCCTGGGTTTGGGCTAGAAACCAATATTCTGAGGATAATTTATGACCGGGGCTTTTCCCTTATTCTGTAACCAATTGTCTTCTAGCCATTTATACTCCTCGATCTGCCTCATCAATTGTCTCATATCCTCGGGAGGCCTTCTCATCAAAGATTCGCTCAACTCGGACTCGTCAAGCAACCCCATACGAAAAGTGCTCACTGCAATCTTTTCACTACCCCTTCCGATCTCGTTATACAACTCCCAGTACCAGTTAGCATAGTTGCGGAGGGTATCACCAGCCCCCATTTTCATTGATAATAAAGCGTCCACGGGCTGTGGGACCCGGCTGCAAGTCACGAATCGTACACCAAATTCTTGGATCAATTCTGAAAAACTATGGATCGAGCCTTTTTTTAACCCGTTGAACCATCTCAAAGCAGTAGGTCCAAGGCTTGATGGGAAGACTTTGCACATCAATGCATCATTTTTGGCATGCAAAGATATCATTTGGATGTAGTGGCTTACATGTTCTACCGGGTCTGTCTTTCTAGTGTAGGAATTGAACGGTGGCCGCGTGAATCTGCTCGACATAGGTGCGCTCTCAATGTCCCTTGAAAATGGCAATCGGACTGCTTGGTGTAGTGCCTGGCTCATTGCGTTCACGGCCATATTTCGTGGTCGTCCCTCGTCTGCGGAGGTCGAACCATGGTTTGCATACTCCTGCGAACATTCGCGATGCTGATGAAACACGGATTGATGGGACCCTGCCGCACAGCGGTCCCCTATACTTACCAATCTTTCTCTTCACTCATCACGGTTCCTTCTCCTGCGCCTGCCCCTCGCTTGCATCTCCAAGCCTCTCACCATTCCCCGTAGGCACTCAAGCTCTCGATCCCTTCGCTCAAGCTCCTGGTCCCTTTTATCGAGGTGATTGCGGCCTGAGGCGTAAGATGCTGTTCGGAGAGTTTGAAATGACCCCTCTCCGAGCTTGGACTCCTTTGCTTCCTCATGCCGCCTATCCTCTTGCCTTTTCTGCCTCCTTTCTCGCCATGTGGACCCCCACAACAACCACCCGGAGCCACTTTTAGTATAGCTTCCAAGTCCACTCCATGACATTTTCCTACGTCTACCTCAATAGAACCACAGCTACGTAGGAGATCCCCACAGACAGCGCCAATTGTGTGCACCTAGATATGATTGATGGGCCTGAAAGGTATTTGAACTCACAATCTATTTGTATTGTGGGTTTTTGGATCTCCTACAATGGGCGGTCCTATGTTCAGCAACCCAAGTACCCAAACTCCCTCTGTTCTTATAATCACTCTCCCTCTCTTTCTCAATAGTTTCTCATCTCCCCAATTACCAACCCCCCCCCCCAACTAAATCTCCCTTGCTTATTTATAGTCAAAGTTAGTGGGATGCAATTATCGTTTTCTTAGTCAGTGGAAGTAGAGGTCCAATACTGTTTTTTCTAAGTGGGTGCTTAATTACGAGTGGGAGAAGGTAATGGTGGCACTGGAACTAGCTCCACTGTTAGATCTGATACTCGGCAAAGCCATTCCCTAGGCAACGGGGGGGAGGTCCAATACCGTTACTCTTAAGTGGAAGTTTGGTGTTGAATAGGAAATGGTAACAGTGGCATTGGAACTGGCTCCACTGGTAGATTCGATGCTAGGCAGGGGTGTTCCCTAGTGATGTCGTGCACTTCGAGTTCCACCTGCCTGGGGGGAATATTCCTCGGAGGTGGTGTGACTTCACCTTTGTTGATTACGCTGTTAATGATTTCATTCCTAAACCTTAGGCTTCTGGTAAGCACCGAAACTTGCCTGAAATGAGCCCTGGCATCTGATCAGTGTGAGGATCTACACGTGGCGTTAGTGCAATGGGCTTCTATAGATAAATGGACTTGGAGGAGGGTATTGCCTGTATAAAAACATAGTGTGGTCTTCTTAAGAAACCAATATTTTGGCTCCAAAAGTTGGTTAGGATTAGGAATCAATAATTGAAGATTTCAATTGGCCGGCTTAATTGATAGTCCCTTCTCTTGTAATTAAAAGGATGGGAAAGTTTAAGATCAACCCACCTAGATTTGAGACTTGTGAACTAAGATTTTGTGTTTTTCTTGTAGTCTTTCTATTGAAGTATAGTCCAGGTATCAAATCCTTACTCAGCCGAGCTATTAATTATGGTTTATCCTACGCTGAAAAATTACTCTCCTACAATTTTATTGCTTTACACATTTAAAAGTAGACCCTTTTACTCTAGCTAAATAATTTTTACACATTTACTCTCCTACAATTAATACAAAAATAAAGCCTTTTGCCCTGCTTTTAATGAATTTCTTATATTATTTAATTAAAGAGTTAAAAATATAAATTTATTGATGTTAGTGTATTATAAAGTGAGAAGGTAAAATAAATAGAGTAACTTTTTTGTGGAGTCATATTTCTTAATTTATGAATCTATAAATGTGGATATGACTAAATAACTTTTTTTTTTTTTTTCAGAATACAGTAGGTCTTGAGTGTGAGGTTTACAGTTTTCATGCACAATGTTATTTGGTCAATTCAACTAAGATGTTTTGCACGCTCGACTTTTCTGCCTGTAATCTAGTGAGATATTAAACTTTAAAAGACTCTGCATCGGATGATGAAAATCCAAACTAGCAAATCCTTCGAGAGATATTTATGCAAAAGTTAGTTACCCAAAAAAAAACTTTTCAGAGTCAAAAGGCTGAAAAGCACCACTTCTGAATTAACCAGGAATTTAATTATTATTAGATTGGTTAAAGCGGTTTGATTTTGAGTGTAAATAGTTCTTAACCCCACACCTGTCCAATAAGCATATGATTAAAGTTTCAGTTTGATTAACAGTCTATTCTTTCCCTCTTTTCATTTCACCCAACCACAAGGTCGGTCCTATAAATAGTACCAAACAATTGTAATGTCATATTCATGACTTTGGCCTCTTGTAAATGGTCCACAGCTAACTTTTTTTTAGTATCCTACCATTCCCTAGATTCAAGCCGAAGTAGATGGAGAATCTGGAAAGCAAAATTCACACTCAACAAAATCATGCACAAATTGACTGAGTTGGAAAACTGAAACCAGGCATAAGATATGAAAGTGACAATATTATAGGTTCCCTAAAGGCAGTAATATTTATTTTACACACTCGGCATATGCATTATCTTTTTTACAATTATGTGAGATTTATATGTTACGAGAGTGATAATACATATATTAGATGCAATATATATATATATATATATATATATATATATATCGCGCAAATGCAAAAGAACATTGTTGCGGAGAGAAGTTAGACTGTTTGAGTACTTGAGTTCACCCACTATCCATCTATGATCTATCTAAAGCCTTGTTGGATGGATAGGCATTTGAGAATTGAGAGCTCAGCCATTTTAGACTGGGGACACCAATTTTGTCTTCAACCCAGCTTTTTGTGCACCCTTAAAATGACCAAAGACTTGTGCTCGATGCCATGTCCGCTTCACCTAGTTTGACATGTGAATCAACACGTTCTCAACATGGCTCATCAACTAGAATGCAGGTTCTAGTTAGTTTCATTGAAATTGGCATTTTGCTATTTGCCTTTTTTTTTTTCGTATCTCCTCTTGAAAGCAAAATATGGAATATATTTTGAAATGTTACCGTGACAAACTTAAAGAGCTTCACAAATCACAATCTGAATGATTTCCCCAAAGAGACCACAAAACTATCTACCTTGTTATGAATTTATGACATATATTTATGGATAGCCGAATTATTGGGCTGATCGAGATATTTGTCCCTAGCCTTCCTAAATATTAACCACACACTACCACCGATGTGCTAAGATATCATGTTTATAACACCCACGCAAGACCTCGCTTTCATCTCTTTCTCATTGATGTTTTAGCACCAATAAGGAACCTAAGACGACAGTGCTATCAATTTCTTGCATCAAACATATTTACTCTCTATAATATCAGAGAGTATACACTTACTCTCTATAATATCAGAGAGTATACACTGGAGAAAACAACCATGACTCAGTAATTGTAACCATATCCAAATTTAGATCACCAAACGTTTTAGAAACTGATGGTGTAATTTCATTTGTAAATTATTTTTTCGAGTGTTGTTTACAAGCCGTTTGGATATCCCCCATCTAAAAAAAATACAATTTGCATTGCTTTGAGCTTTCAGAACCAATGAATAAAGAATCAATCTAACCACCCGGCTAGCCATGTGCCCTCCACCTATACAACTATGTGCTATCCCAACAAAAAAAAAAAAAGGAACATCATGTACCAAGCCTAAAATAGAAATGGTCAATGAAAATTGATCACGCTGTATGCCCCTAAGAGTAACAATCGAGCTGGGAACAAGAGCACAACAAACAAATGCATATGCTGTGATGCAACCAGCCTACTGAAACGTTTCGAGGATTCTCTACCTGTATGTAAGATGCCAGAGAAATTGACCTGGTCTTGGCCTATGCTGATTGATATCATGGGCTTCCCCACAACTATACCAGCATTGACACCACGGGGTGCCACAAGGGGCCACCAACGGAGTTTGCAAGTTTTCAAACAACGGAGTTTCTTTAATCATTAAGTAATGAAAATAAGTCTGCAATCCTCCGAACCCCATATAATTGCCATCCCTACGCGAACAAAAAAAACTACTTCTATGTACCTAGCTAGCAAAAAAAAAAAATTAATAGAAATATATATCCTGCAAAATATGGCAAATTTTTTAGTTTGACTTATAATTAAATATTCTATTTGATGACATGCGTACCATTTACAAGTGCAATCCATTTCCATTAGTAATTTGATTATCCATAATTTTTTTTTTTCTGCTTACAATTCTTACATTTTAAAATTAGTATTTTGTGAAATAGTTAAATATTAAGGGCACTCAACTGTTGCAGAAATAGACAACACAAGCAATATCAAAACAGAATCAAATGTAAAGGGTCAAAAACACAACTTAAAACTTTGAGCCCAAAAGTGTACTTAGTCAATAAAAGGATAACTCCTAACAAGCCGTCAAGCCCCATGCAAGATTTTTTTTTTACTTGAATTACATACAGATAAATTGAAAATAACACATTAATTCAGACCAAAAAAAAAATGTTGTGCAATTCATTAACAAATTAATTACTGAAGCTGTTTATACCAGGACAAATGTCACTGGCCGCCAAGTCGCCTGCCAAGTTCCAAGACATATGTTGGAGTTGAGCTTTCTGATGTAATATCGTCCAAGGCTCACGGAAACCTACCAGTTTATTTACAGCATCATCATTATGTTGGTTACTAGTGCACCCGGTTGGTTAATTGATGATGTTAAAGGAGATTGTATAGTGAAACGGGACCCATAAAACTTGGAGTTTAATTAAGCGGGTAATTATACCGTATCCCTTTTTTTGGGTACAGGACCTATTAATAGATAACTTGTTATATCATATTACCAAAACATCATATTTAACAATACCATTTTCACACAATGTAGTACTAACATTACATATAACTTTACTTTTATCTCATTCGGTAGTTCACTTATTTTTTCTCACATTCAATGGTACCATCCTCACATTGTGTAGTACTAACCTTACATGTGATTGTACTTTTATCACGTTCAATGGTTCACTTATTTTTTTCTCATATTTGATGGTACCATCCTCACATTATGCAGTATCAATATCACATGTGACTGTACTTTTGTCACATTCGATGGTTCCTTTATTTTTCTCACATTTGATGGTATCATCCTCACATTGTTGTACAATAACAACAGCACATGTGACTGTACTTTTGTCACATTCAGTGGTTCTCTTATTTTTTTTTTTTCTCACATTTGATGGAACTAACATCACATGTGACTGTATTTTTGTCATATTAGGTGGTTTCCTTTTTTTTTCCACATTTGATAGTACCATCCTCATATTGTGCAATATCAACATCATATATGACTGTATTTTTATCACATTCGGTGGTTTCCTTATTTTTTTCTCACATTTGATGGTATCAACCTCACATTGTGCAACACTAGCATCACACGTGGCTATACTTTTGTCACATTCGATGATTCCCTTTTTTTTTTTTCACATTATGTAATGCCAACATCACATGTGACTATACTTTTGTCACATTTGACAGTTCCCTTTTTCTCATATTTGATGGTATCATCCTCACAATGTTGTGTAATACCAACAACACATGTGACTGTACTTTTGTCAAATTTTGTGGTTCTCTTATTTTTTTTTTTCTTACATTTGATATTATCATCCTCACATTGTGTAATACCAACATCACATGTGATTGTACTTTTGTCACATTCGGTAGTTTCCTTATTTTTTTTCTCACATTTGATGGTACCATCCTCACATTGTGCAATACCAACAAAACATGTGACTGTACTTTTGTCACATTCAGTGATTCCCTTATTTTTATTTTCACATTTGATGATACCATCCTCACATTGTATAGTACCAACATCACATGTGATTGTACTTTTGTCACATTCGATGATTCCCTTTTTTTTTCTCACATTTGATGGCACCATCCTCACATTGTGCAGTACCAACGTAATATGTGACTATACTTTTATCACATTCAATGATTCTTTTTTTTTTTTTTCCTCACATTTGATGCTATCATCCTCACATTATGCAGTACCAACATCATATGTGACTGTACTTTTGTCACATTTGAGGGTCCCTTTAATTCTTTCTCACATTTTATGGTTCTATTGTCATATTAGGCCGTACCAATATCACATTAGACCCATTTCTCATATTAAGTGGTACTTTTTTCACATTCATGGCTCCTTTTTTTTTTTTTTTCTTACCAATTATTACTATAATGCTCCTGAAACTTAAAATATGATTGAAATACCCTTAGAATCTAAAAAATGATTGACATACCCTTAGAACATTAAAAAAATGACAGAATAACCCTAAAACTTAAAAAAAAAAAAAAAAAAAACAAAAAACAAAAAAAAAATGACCAAAATTATCAAAAAAAAACCCAAAAAAAAGACTAAAATAACCACGAAACCTAAAAAATGACCAAAATGCCCTTAAAATTAAAAATTTTGACCAAATAACCCTGAAACTAAAAAAATAAAAAAAATAAAAAGACTAAAATTATCATAAAATGTAAAACTGACCGAAATAACAATGATATCTAAAAATGACCAAAATACCCTTAGGAAAAGAAATGACCACATAGCATATCTTCTTCCCTTCGAATTCAATGATAAAAGATACAATTTCCTCTATCTCTCTTTGCATCTCTCTTTGTTTGCAATATCTGGCATTTTTCACCTCTAAAATTCGGTACATTCCCTTTTATATAAAAGTTCAATGTTACATTGATGATTTCCCTTTCTTCTTCTTCTTTTTTTTTTTTTTTTTTTTTTTTAAGGCTAAATGAAATTACTAAGATAGTTAGCTTTAAATGAAACTTCAATGCTAAACTTTTCAATTAGTTAAAAATTATCTTTCACTTAACACTATTAATAAATTTTAAAAAAAATCTAATAAAAGTTTGATTATTTACTTCTAATAATTTTTTTTTTCACACTTTTACTTCTTCTAACTCCATTAACAACTTTTGACACCCCAATATTTAATGTAATAAACACTTTTTTTTTTTAAGCCAACATTAAATCCCACGTTTACAACCACTGAATTTGCCAATTTAAACTCCAATCAGACCTGCACTGCACAAAATGAAATTTCAATGTTCAAATAGATACATGTTTGTTAAGCACTAAGATTATACCATCTAAAACAAAATTGTTGGGAACAACAATTTTTCACTAGTGATGGTTTCAATGACACTTCTTTTGCATCCATATCATCTTATAAAACTAGATCAAATAACTCTGCTTGTTCTGATGTAGGATTTTTTTGCCATTTAACATGATTTTCGAAACAATTTTTTTAGTTGGTATGTTTTTGAAACATAATTGTAAACTAGCATTTTGAGTCTTAAAGACTCAAGATTGCTTAAGGAACTCAAGCCTTTAATACTCAAGTACAGGATCGAGTTCTAGTCATTCACATATATAGAACTCATTCACAATATGTTATTTGCAAAAATAAATAAATAAATAAATAAATAAAAAATAAAAAATAAAAATTATACATTTTATATATTCATCAAAGACAAGATAACTACGACATAAAGATGCAACAACTTGCTTAGTAATTTGATTATACAATAGCAACAATAAAATGCAAAATTATTGTCATAGTCATGACTCATGACAAGTCTATTCCATAGTCCATACTTCAAAATTTTTTTCCTAAGGCCAAACCTGATTCTTGCATTCCCTAAGGCCAAAACTGTAATTGACCACTTGGAATAAAAAGAGAGTTATTAATTAGACATTGTGTAGGAGGTTTTGGCGGGGCACAGTCCAAGAGCTCCCTGACTTATCATTCCAAGGGTCCAATAGGAGCATAGTAAACTTGAGAGAGCTCTTGCAATCTAGTGCATTTCTCAATCTAATGAATCACCTTCAAGACTGCATAACATGCATATAAAATAGCTTAACATCACTTCAAAGTTTCCAACAGATAATTTCACAAATATCTCCAATGCATTTCCAAAATCAAAACTAAAATAAAATATATTTAAAAATCTAATATGTATAGATCAATGTTAAAATTATACACACTCCAAGTTTAAACCAAAATCAGGAAATTCACAAGATTCTACAGAATAATGTTACTTTGCTTTTACATAACAATGTTTGAAAACTCAACAATACAAATTTAAATAAAAAGAATTTGCAAAGCTAATAATCAACATGTCCAATTGCAGGTTAGCAAAATTAATAGTATTGTTACATGAATGGCTCAATGACATAATCAAGAAATTAATACTATTGTTACGGAAATTGCAAATCTGCACCAACTAATGCTTACTAAAATAAAAAACTAAGTGGATTTCATCATCTCTCTATTAATTACAAAGATAATTGTTGCTAGCCCATAAATCTATAATTTTCAATCTTCATTGGGGTTGGAGACTTTGGCATGAAATATACATGATATCATTGTTAAAACTCTCTTATCAAAATTTAAAACTATAAATTAGATTCTTCATAACTACCTAAAACGATTGAGAAACAAAGGGTGACACCCATAAATTATTAGGAAATGAACATTTAATGGAATCTAAGCTCTTTTTCCAGGCTTAACTTGTGCCAAATTTCTTACAAACTGACAATTTCATGCACGCTGCTCTTATTACTAGTAATAAAAAGATAAAAGGAACAATGTTGTAATAGAATTATAAACCTGAAATCGATAGAATACTAATAAAAAAGCTTCCCCTTGGTGGAGAACACAATCAAAGAAACCTTGATTACGAAGGCAAAGTATTGCATGAGTGGCATTTGCCACATTTTGAAGTTGGTGACTTCCAAGCATGCACATTTTCACATCCAAATAATTCAAGGAACTGCAAGATTAACATAATTATAAATTATCCAAAACTTTCAAATAGGAACTTGCATAATTATAATTGTTATTTTTTAATAAGGGTCATGCTAACGAATGCCCTTAGGGCATTGGTTAACAATCCATTTTAAGAAAGTTTTAACATCACTTTTATGGGAAATGAAAAAAGATGTCAAAACATTAATTGTTTTATTTCATTTTTCCATAAAAACTTTCTTTAAATAGACTGTTAACCAATGCCCTAAGGGCATTCATTAGCATTTCCCTTTTAATAATACTCTAAACCTGCAGCTAATAGAGTGACACTCTGCATTACATACCACAATAACAATAGACGCATCAGATTGCCATAAAACATGGTACATCACCAATGGGCAAACTTGCCATTGTTTGAATGCCCTGAGACTCATCACCTAATGTTTTAAGCATAAATAAAAACATTAATAGATTTCCATAAAACATAAGACATACCCAATGGGCAAACTTGAAGAGTTTTCAATCCTTGACTGATGCAGTGGAAGTGGAAGGCATGGTCACAAACGCCTACTGAAAAATAAACCATGTTCGTAAATAAAACAATTTTATTATTGAAAAAACCAAGGAACATATTAAAAAATCAATTTTCACATTAAGAAAATCAATTGGTTATTATTAGGAATATGGTGACAAAGAAGATCCTTCACAAAGTAAAATCCAAGTTATTAAACTTTGAATTAAAACTTCAACAAATAATGCACAATTTACTGTCAAACTACCTTCCAAAAGTTGGGGAAACTTAGACACAAAGCTTGAGAATATATATATATCTATGGGAAGACAGGTCATAATTGCAAACTTTTTTTTTTTTTTTTTGGAGAAGCCAACCTGGAAGTCCAGGAGGGAAATTTATTGAAAAATAACAGCAATAATGTGACGAAGTGAAGATTGTTCAAATTTTTAGGTCCAAGAATGGTTTGGTTTTTGGAAATTAAATTCAATGAAATGGAATTTGATGACTTCAATTATATCTGCCAGCACAAGGTCATACATTCTTTGTTAAAATATGCATTCCTGCAAGATGGAAAGTGAATTCCTACTCCTTTGGGATGATTCTTTGAAATTGGCAGAATATACCTAACCTACTTCCCACATTACACAGTTTCTTCAATAATAAAATAGCATACAATGTCACATTTTACAACCACCAATGACACATAACCCTGTGCATCAAACTCAGGCACCAAGACATTTTATTCCTCAATTTGCATTCCATGGGAACAAACTTAACTAATCTCTTCTAATTTAACCATATATATACACATAAAACTACGGCAAGCATGTACAAATCACAAGAAATAATAAATTATAACATTGAGAGGAAACAAATAAATAAATAAATAATAGAGAGAGTAAAGAAACAACCTTTTATTTCCTCCAAACCAGGTAGCATTGGAACTCTATTGGCCTCCAGCATCCTAGAAACTTCCAAACCAGAATCATAAGATCTGATAAAATGGTCTTCAACATCCTTTAATGCCTCCAACAATTCCCTCCCATCAGTGGGTGTATCGATCACTCTAAAACTTAGCTGGGACGAATGATAAAGGATATCATCAATAATGTGACCATATGAAGATTGTTCTGCAGAACCCTGTCATCATGCATGATTATTCATATATAATGTCAATTTTACTCACTTAATTTGAGAAGATTTTGGGGGACAGCCCGTTTTGGCTGATATAAATTTTAGTGCTTGGATCTTTGTTCCCAAATCATCATAGGTAATTAGCAAACATATAACCCAAAATACCCAAACCAAATCAAGTTGAAATACCCAAACAAATTAACCTAAAATAAAGAAAAATAAAATCCAATTCTTACACAAGACCTAGCTGCTCAATACTAAAATAATCAAATCTAACCTTCAAAAATAAATAAATAAATAAATAAATAAATAAAAGCAGCTTCTCAAATACTAAACAAAATTCTCACTAGTAGCGGTGGCAGACGATCTAATGGCGGGGGACGGTGAGCGGTGGCTGTGGCTTGCCAGGTCTCTTGTTCAGCTTCTTAGCCCTTTTTGTCTTTCGTTCTCTTTTTTCTTCTTACCAATCTTTTGTTCTCCGTTTCTTTCTTTTTCTTTCGATTTTCCTTTGTTTTTATATGCTACCTATTCTACCGGTAATAGGTCTACCAATAAACTTAAATAAAATATCATAATTGAAACAATAAAAATGTACTGCTAAGATTTGAGTGGGTACCCGACCCATTAAAAATATAAGTGGATACCGTAGAATGACCCATCAATATTGTACATAATATATATAAATATATAATCATATTCTTTATGTAGTATGCAGTTTTGATGTTGGCGTGTGACTGTATTCTCTTGTCTCATCCTTCTTCCTCTATATGTGTATTTCTCAAAAAAAAAAAAAATCATATTCTTTATGTTAACATGTTCCTTTTCTTTTAAAAAAGTTATCATGTTCCCTCGTCCTCTTTTTTAAGGTAAGGTTCTAGGTATTTTTTTGGTAAAGAAGAAAGGGTTAAATTTGTGTACAAAAGACGACGAAGAGAGAAAGAGAGATCACTCATTAATGATACGAAATATTAGATTTGATATCACTCAACAAAAAAAAAATTGATTCTTACCAAAAAAAGATGAAGTAAAGAATTTAATAAGGATTTTGTTAATGTGTGCCCTAAGAGCACACAATAAGTAATCATTTTTGGAAATATTTTCTTGGGAATTGAAAAAGTATTGACAGTTTTTTCAATTTTCGAGATAATGTTTCCAAAAATGGATTACTTAGGGCACACATTAACCGGACCCATTTAATAATTAGGGAAATGAACATGCAATAACTATAGTAAAAAAGGAGTCAAGATCGAGTTTATCTCTCGGGCCAAATTAGAACGGATTCAATGTAGCTAGTCTATGGCTATAACCTTGAGGTATTTTTTTAATTAAAAAATTAAATATTAATTAAATAATATTTATTTCACTTATAAAAAATTTTAAAAAAATTGAAATCATATTCTTCTTACTGATTTGCTAAATTAAATTGCTAGAGAAACTATATTTTTGGCCTATGAAGTTTACCAAGCAAGTGCTTTTAGTCTATCAAGTTTCATATTGTCGTGTGAGTGCTATTGGGCTTGTGCTTTTTTTTTTTTTTGGAAAGGACTTGTGAAGGACTTGTGCTTATTTCAAGCATCTAATAACTTTACTTTTATTTAATTGAATCCCCTAAATTTCAAATTTATACAATTCAGGCCTTTATTCCAATTCCATTAAAAATTACCATTATTTATGCAACTAACTAATTAATTTTTTTTTAATCTCACATAAAAAAAATCTATAAAATGTTTTTATTGATTTTTTCATGTGACCAATATATTTTTTAATAGCAATTTTAAACAAAATTGGACATATTGTCTTAATTGAATAAATTTGAAACTTAAATGAATTAATTGAATGAAAGTAAAGCTGGAGAACGAAAATAAATTCTAGTCAAATTTGGATGATGTAATTTGCATTTTAGCCTGTAAAATACATTAGCAATCTTCAATGGCACATTTGTCGAATAAAGCAAAAAAATTATTTTTGTTCCCCACTTTTTGAATGACATTCTCTCAATATATTGAGATTGACATGGTTAAATGCAGAGGTCAAGTACTTTTTGCTTTCATGTACATATTAAATCAAGTCTTATGCACAAAAATTTGTTTACAAATACATTATTATATTTGATCTCGATTTATTTTATAGTTAAGCTTAGACATGAGTATGAGACCGGCTTGTTTGCTAAATACACAAATATAAACAAGCATTTTCTCAAGTCAACCTCAAGTTATTCATAAATAGCCCAATTTATTTATAGTCCTATTCTAACTAGCTTAGGAAGATCACTCAAAAAAAATAAGAGCATTGGAATTACATGTTAAAGCATCAACATAATTGTTTAGACAATGACTAGTCCAACAAATCTAAATGAAAATACCAACTCTATAAGTTGTTTATGTCCTACAAACTAGATATAATTAAAGTCGACCTCAAACATTCAAATTCATAATGATAATAAAAATTAAAACATTCAACCAAATTGAACTCCCAACGATAAATTGTGGTTCAACAACTTAATTAAGAAAGTAAATAATTTTCAATTCACCCAGATAATTATGTTTTTCCTTATTTAAATAGAACACACAGTACAAGTCCAGCATCAATATTATTGAAGAAAGTGTATCAATCAATAACCTCAGCCATCAAACTCTTGAAGAAGATAGGTACATAAATACTTGTTAATCTTCCAAAAGCCACTGAGGAATATTAAGCCTGTATTTACGTTGTGGCTCATTCTTGAAGGAAGCCCACACCAGATGAAAGTAGACTGGAAACACTACCATAGAAGACACAGTTACTAGTGCATAGATCACTATATATGAAGTGGAAGACATAAATTTTAGTTGATGCCTAAAGATGAAGAAATGTCCAGTTGTGAAGGACACCAAGGTAAAAGCTAGGGAAATGTAGAATGCTGTTAAACCCAGCACAAGCTTCTTTGGTAAGGCATCGCGGAAATTTCTTTTTCTATACGCAGATGTGGGAATTGCAAGGAATATGACAACTGCTATGAGTGAAGTGTAGAAGGACACAAAGGATGAGCCAGCGTAAATTTTGGATGCCTTATTATTGCTTTTAATAGCATCATGTAAGTTGGTTGCAATGGAAAAGGTACTTGTAACAAAGAGACCTGCTACAACTGAGCATGCATTCGATGTTTGGTTTAGCCAGCTCCTTCCCTCTTCAGTAAGTTTCGTGTGGTTTTTGGTGAAGATCTTTCCTGGGGTTTGATTCTTATTGTTGTGGACAAAATGGAAGTTTCTTTGTGATGATTTCTGTATAAACTGCATGCATTTTGAAATAAAAAGAGAAGGTTATACTTTCATATCTATTTCCAATGGAGAGGACCTAATGCATTCGGTTACTTCATAAATGGTCGTATACATTAACCTTAGTCCAAGCATGGTACAAAGTAAAAAGTAAGGAATGCATTAGTTTCTTTCTAAAAGCAAGGTCTAATCCGTGACTTCATTGTAACAATTTGTACTAGTTTCTGACATGCCGATCTGATCGAGTAATGGGTTGATAATTTATCCAAGATTGACATGCTTTTTTGTGTGTGTGTGTATAACAAAATCAAGTGCCGAGAAATAGTTTGTTTCATCCTCCTCACAGTATTCTGTAAACCTAGTTAAGATCTAACATAAGAAAAATATTAAACTATTACAAATTTTATAATATAACATCTACAAACTTATGAAGCAATGAATATGATTTGTGAATTTTAAAAAACATAATAAATAAATATCAAAATTATTTATTCTATTATTAATTAGTTATACATCAATTTGTAAAATTTATAATATCTCTAGCATTACTCTAAATATTATGAGAGTGATGTTAAAAATACTATAATTTTTGCTACATAACATTTACAAATTGATGAGGCACAATCACAAAACTGTATAAAAAATTGTTAAATATATGAGTTTTACTACATAAAACTTACAAATAAATGTGGTAATGAATGTGATTAATGGACTTCAACCATCTCTTAAATGAAGTGTTTTTTAAAAGACCCTTAAATTAATATTTGAATTTCCTTTCTATGATTAATGACACATTAATTTATAAGCTCAATATAGTAAAATTTATAGTATTTGTAGCACTACAAAAAGTAATTATTTATTAAGATTGTCACATTAGTTTGTAAATAAAATGTTAAGTCTTTACAAATGTGAAAGGTGGATTTAAAAAGCATAATAAATTTATGACATTGACAAACCAATATAATAATGTATATAATTTTTATATTTTTAAAAATAATAAATGAAATGTGTAAATTAAATTTTTGGTAGCGATGAATTAGTTTATACAAATTATGTATTTGTAAAAATTTTAGCATCCCTAATATCATTCATTTATAAATATTTGGTAGTAGTTTCAGTATTTTCCAATGTATAATATATGAGGCATGGAATCAATGATAAATAAAAGTCCTATTTAGCTTGGCCATTTTGGGCTCTTACCTCATACCATTTGATTTCCCATTGCATTTTGGATAAGGCTCCCGGAACTGGCCAATCAAAATTTGTGTTCTTTGCGGTAAGATGCAATGCACTATTCCCCTCATTATCCACTGCACAGAATACACTTTCTTTAATAATTTTCTCTTCCTTGAGTGAGAGTAGGAGCTTATATACTGAAGGTTGCTTATACTCTGCTGTCAATAGCACTATGTTCTTTTGGTGTTTATCCACGTCATACATGGCCATGGGATATTTCCTGAGGGTTTTCTCAACGATTTCAGTTATTCCATTCCTTGCTGCAACTAGCATGGGTGTTAACTCTGACAGATCAATGTCTTCCTCCTCTACGCTTTTTTCCTTTGACTCATTTTCTTCCTTTTTCTTTTCATCCTCTGTCACTACATAAGACAATAATTTTACTTAGTTTTATCCATAATTATTATCATTTCCTATTATGTGAGCCTAAATATATTGTGTAGGTGCAACATATATAATTATTTATTTTGTTTTTAAGAGAAATACATAATTTGGGGGAAGAGATAAGTGGGGAGGGGAATGATTACACTTTTCATTTGTTTGGATATTCTAAAAATTAGGTAGAAACTGAGGAATATGTATCGAATATAAATATTTTGTCTCTTTTTATACTTCACCAATTACAAATTATTATATATTCTTTTTACTTTCCTTATAAAATATCCAAAGTTTAAAATGGCAAAAAAAAAAAAAATCAAACACAAAGCATAACATGACCGGTAGAACATAACATGAAATAGAGAATTTGTATTCTTGGGTATCCCTCCCTTTTGTTTGAAGGTTTTTTAAACTTAAGTAGTGGGACAAGAGGAGGGGGGGGGGGGGGGGGGGGGGGGGGGGGGGTAATTGTCTTATTAATTAATAATTATAACTATCTTTTGCTAAATTTTTTAAGAAATAGACATAATTTGACATCATAAGGAAAATTTTAAAAAATTTTAAAACAAGTGAAACACCTCCCACATCTCTTTCAACTCCAATTTTCTCAATTTTTGAGAATTAAAAATAAGAGGTTTGGAAGGGTAAGATGTACCCCTCCAAATCTCCTTCACCATCCTTGCTTGTGCTGTACTACGCCAATTGCCAAGTGTAAAAGGGGACGACGAGGCACCAAACCTTCCATGAATGACTAAAAAGAAAATAGATAGAGTTTAGCATTTGATAAGACAAGAAATGTAGGTTGATCAGCAAGTACCAAATTTGATTTTGCCAATATGGCTAAATTAAATAACTTTAAATCCCGAATCTCAATCCACCAACACATTCCAATTTGGAAAATTTAGTCCGACTCAGGCAATGCTACTTTTTCCCTTTCTTGGCACATTAACACCACCGCAACCTACTAATCATTGCTTATAACCAAACGTCTAATCCATCCGAAATCTTAAAATAATATAATATATAGGGACACCACATGATTGAAAATATTTAAGTCAATGAGTTTGAATCCAACTATGTTATATTAATCATTTCATTTTCTCAT
Organism: Castanopsis chinensis; assembly: GCA_032878915.1. Classification (NCBI taxonomy): domain Eukaryota; kingdom Viridiplantae; phylum Streptophyta; class Magnoliopsida; order Fagales; family Fagaceae; genus Castanopsis; species Castanopsis chinensis. The sequence goes on along the minus strand of JAVQMG010000101.1, from coordinate 9,144,766 downwards.
ACTTGTTCCATATGAGACGTCACTCATACGTGTATTCCAAACAATTTGTTACAATTCAGTTTCTGCCCCAAAGTTCTCCCATAAGACCGAAAACCTCTTTAACAATTTTGCATTCTTCCAAAGTAGTAAAACAGAAAAGTAAGCGCGCTATCGTCCATTAGGGAAGAAAAAAAAATAATGAAATAACAGAAACAAAATCAAATGTGTAACCCATCATGTTCTCCCGATATGCTTACTGGAGCAATACTGATAGATTATGTACAAATTAAGAATAAATGAGGAACTAAGGGATCCCCTTTCTTGAGTCCTCTGCTAGGGCATACATATTCACGTGGTGTATCATTTAGTAACGCTAAATAACTTATGCTGAGGCCAAGCACTCCATTATCATGTCCACCCATTTTACCTGGAATCCCATCTTTACCATAATCGCTTTCAAGTATATCCATTCCACCATATCATAGGCTTTAATCATATCAAATTTTGCAGTAATGTGAGTGGAATTACCTTTTGTTTTGTCTTTAATATAACACATTACTTCAAAAGCCACTACGAAACTGTTTGTAATCAGTCTAGTAGGGACAAAAGCAATCTAACAATCTGAAATGATGACTAGTAGGATCCTTTTAATATGTTGGCTAAAACCTTTGAAACTATCTTACATAAAACGTTACATAATATACAACGTTACATAAACTAATGGGATGAAAGTGAGATAAAAATTATAGATTTTTAATCTTTAGTATAAATGAGCATAACTGATACTATCCAACTATGGCCCCTGGCCCGAACGGTATGTCAACCACCTTTTTATTATGTTAGCTAAAACCTGGGAAACTATCTTCTGATCGTACAACTAATAGGCCGTAAGTGTGATAGAAATTCTAGATATTTCATCTTTAGTATGAGAGCAATATGAGTATAAATGTATAATTGAAAGTTTGAAACCATTCAACACCCTACAAGAGTTATTAAGAAAATTAAGACTAGTCTCTATCACATCCAAACCAAAAATATGCAATGTATATAAAAGATGGCTAACATATTGTTACTCGATGTGGCTAACATATGATTAGCTTAGTTTTGGTGTTAATTGTTGTGCGCCCATACTAGACATGAGCCCAAGAATATACCAATAACTCAAGGTTAGGGTAAAGAATAAGAGTTGATATCTAGCTTAGTTAGAGACTACTTTCGATCCCTATAAAGAGGTCTAACAAACCAAATTATGAGCACAAAGTTAGAGTACAGGCTTCGAAAGGTAACAGATACACCCAAGCTTGCCTAACCAAATGGGTTAGTCTCAATTAGTCTATTAGACCTTTTATCTTTAATTTAATAGTTACAAAGGGGAAGGAGAGATTCGAATCCTAAATGTCCTGAACATACCATGAAGTGCCAATCAATTAAATTATAAAGTTCTTAACATGCTACTCAACCATGTCATGGAGTATGATATTTATAACTAATTATTTTTTTAAAACTAAATAAATAAACACACACAATGACACAAACACAAGGAAGAGGAAATGAGGTTCTAACACAAAAGCACTCTATAAACTTCACTCAAAAACCATAATAACTTTTAGGGGAAGATGTGACAAATTATACTACACACAACACATTGTCTTAAGACTAATTAACCCAATCTTAGAGATTCAAAGTCATAGAACATAAAAAAATCATTAAACTAATTAAAACATGAATTTTTGCATATTCTAAGTTTAGGGTCAATATGCCTGCCTACACATTCTCAACGATCAGCACGCATCCTGCCTACAAAATCTCAATTCTTAGAATCCCTTCAATATTTATTAAACTAACTCTCCTATTCAAAACATCCAATTCAAAGCGAGGAAGTCAATACCGTACCGGAGACTGTACCAGTTTGACTAACGGTATGATATATTTCGGATACCAATTATTACCGGTGTACCGTTTCGGGTTTACCGCTATTATATATATATATATATATATATATATATACATATATTAGCAAAGGAAATTTAAAAGTTTAAAGTTAAAAAAAATAATAATAATCTAGCAAAAATATAAATTATATATATAGTAGCAAAGATAATCTATAAATTATCTTTGATATACATATATATATATATATATATATTAGCCGAAGTATAGATATGTATATATTAGCAAAGATAATCTATATCTTTGATGAGTTCTGGACACACAGCCCCCACCTATTTGTGTAACCGAACATAGTTAACAAAAAGTAGATCAAACGGTGTAACCAATCTGTACCGTCCATTTTAGGTCAACCTACATATAAAAGCCTACAATACACATTTCCTCTATTCATACTCTCATTGCCACCTTTGTCTTATACTCTCATTGCTGAAGTCTATGGTTTCCACTATCTCAGCGCAGCATAGCTTAGCTTCACAAGACTCGGCCTTGTTTTTCACTTTTCTCATTTGGGTTTTCGAATGGGTAGCCTTGTTTTTCATTTTTCTCATCTGGGTTTTTGAATGGGTAGCTTGTTTTTCATTTTTCTCGTCTGGGTTTTCGAATGGGTAGCCTTGTCTTTCATTTTTCTCGTCTAGGTTTTCTTTGTTTTCATTTATCGGCCGAAATAGCTGGATTGCGCCGGTACGGCCGGTTTTCGTCGATATGGCCAGTACAACTGGTAATTTTTTCGGTACGAAACAGGAGTGTACCTGTACCGGTGCACTGGCCGGTACGTTATATACCGGCCGTACCGGCCGACACGGTACGGTATCACCCACACTGATTCAAAGTGATTCCTAGTCCTAGATGCATACAATATTCATAATCATTCAAGAACAAAAACATAAGGAGATAAATCATTTAAGCGGCAGTTTTAGAAATTTTTTTTAGGGTGGTCATTATAAAATTGTAATTATATAAAATATAATAAAAGAATAACTTCATATATTGACAAAAAAAAATGCAAATACATAAATTTTTACAATTTCTTTCTATGAATTTTCTTATTTTGAAATTATTGTATGATAGTCTCATTATCAATATTGCAAACTACATCTCTTTTAAAATTTCAGTTCAATAAATAAATAAAAAATTGGCTTTTCCTTTTTGTTTGTAAGGGCCTAATATATTGTTAAGGGGACTAAAGTTTGGCTAGTTACAAACTTATTGCAGCCTAAGGTTACAACTCTCACTCAAAAATTAATATGGTTACATACATTGAAAATATAACAATGAAGTTACACCAAAAAAGACCCCTCTCTATGCAATAATTTACATCATGAAAAAGACCACTCACTATGTGAGCATTTACACTGAAAAGGACCCCTCACTTTGTGTGGTTACTTCACAAAAAAGGTCATTCACTATATGAGAAATTACAGCAAAAGATACCTACTCCTACATGAGAATTTACTTCAAGAAAAAGGTCACCCAAAGTAGTGTTATTAAACCCAGCTGACCGAGTCGGTTGGACTTGTAACTCGGTGACTCAGTACATAGATTAGTCCAGATCATCAATTGGGTCGAATGTGCACAAGACCCAGTCAAAAATGGTAAAACTTGGCGGGTTTAAAGAAAACCATGTGACTCAGCTGGGTTTTAATGACTTAATAGATATGTAAATTATGCAAAATTGCATTAATAAGTCTATCACATTGACTTCTTTATTATTTAATGTGTGATAATATGGTAATTTAAATAAGAGAAAACCTAAAGAAATATAATAATGAAAATGCATCGTTCTCCTAATTCTCTGCCGATTCACACTACTCTACCCATTACTTTTCACAATTTGAGTACCCCAAACTCGTAACTGTACATCAATTTTCTGCTATGAACATATAACTTTTTAGTTTCACGTGGCTAATTAGCACATAGGTATGAGTATATTAGTAGAGGTTATATAGTTTATTATTTAAACCTTATTTTCTCTTCTTTTGTTTACGTTTTTTGTGTTTTATTTGTTTATTGCTTTAAGTTTAAGTCATTAACATTTTTTTTCTCTCCTTTTATTTACATAGTTTGAGATTTTTTTTTTTTTTTTAATATGCAGAATTTGAAGATATGTAATAAAATTTTATTTAGCAAAGACTTTGTTGCAATCTTATAACATTTGTTACTTTTGCTTGTGAATTTTATAGAATTTTTAATGCTATTACTTGTAAAACCTTGATTTTGAATTATAATAGTGAGTTTAATTTAAGCATATACCTTTTATTTATTTTTGTTAATTTACATATTTATGTTATGATTTCTCAAATTTTTATATATATTTACTTTTTAAGATCTTTTTATTTGACCCTATGATTCGACCATTGACCCACTAGTTGAACCAGTAACCCAATGACCCAACTTATAGACCAAGTCAATCTTTGGTTCGGGTTTAATAGCTATGACCCAAAGGAAATTATAACAAAATGACCTACTCATTCTACATCCGTCATTGGTCCTAATAACAATGTGGTTTCTTATAGTCATTTGTAACTTCTTCTTTTCTTTTTTTTAGAATCATCATCATTTATAACTAGAGTATTGTTGTAGACACAAAAATTTACATAACAATTTTCATGATAGTTGAATTTACAGAGCTTTATTAGTATTTATAACAATTTACATAACAATTTTCACAATAGTTTGATTTACATAGTTTTATTAGTTTTTGTCTAGACCCATCAATGATATCACTTTATTATATACCATTAATAAATATGTCAGTTGTGAAATATTTGTAGCCCTAGATTTATAACTAATGGTGTTGGACTTGCAATAGGCTGAGTTAGATTTTGGGCTTTAAGATTCCAAGATGATACATTTTTTTTTTCTCTTCTTTTATTTACATAGTTTGAGATTTGATTTTTTTTTTTTTTTTAATAAGCAGAATTTAAAGATATGTAATAAAATTTTATTTAGCAAAAACTTCGTTGCAATCTTATAACATTGGCTTATTTTGCTTGTGAATTTTATAGAATTTTTAATGATATTACTTGTGAAACCTTGATATTTAATTATAATAGCAAGTTTAATTTAGGCATATGCCTTTTATTTATTTTTGTTAATTTACATATTTATGTTATGATTTCTCAAATTTTTATATATATTTACTTTTTAAAATCTTTTTATTTGACCCTATGATTCGACCATTGACCCACTGGTTGAATCAGTGACCTAGTGGCCCAACTTATAGACTGAGTCAATCTCCGGTTTGGGTTTAATAACTATGACCCAAAGGAAATTATAACAAAAATGACCTCGCTCTACATCCGTCATTGGCCCTCATAACAATGTGGTTTCTTATCATTAATTATAACTTCTTCTTTTCCTTTTCTTTTAGAATCATCATCATTTATAACTAGAGTATTGTTGTAGACACAACAATTTACATAACAATTGTCATAATAGTTGAATTTAAAGAGTTTTATTAGTATTTATAACAATTTACATAACAATTTTCACAATAGATTGATTTACATAGTTTTATTAGTTCTTGTCTAGACCCATCAATGATATATCACTCTATTATCTACCATTAACAGCATATCAGATGTGAAATATTTGTAGCTCTTAATTTATAACTAATGGTGTTAAACGTGTAATAGGCTGAGTTAGATTTTGGGTTTTAAGTTTCCAAGATGATACATACAGTTGGCTAGAAACCAGGCCATAATCGTAATCCACTGGCTCTAATGGCCTACTATGCTCGAATTCTTAGGCCCACACCCCGCGGGCTTTCTCACAAGGCAACCCTTACACTACTAAATTGTGGTCCAAGTTGGTCGTGTACAAAGTGGAGGAACAAAAAACAACGCCACTACACGTGTTATCTACTTATCTCTTAGATTTTGGTCACTTTAGGGTAATTATTGGTTTATTTATTATACTATAATAATGTAAATATACATTATTATATTGAAAATTAAATAAATGTGTATACAATGCTTATTTTTAAAAAGTGTACAATATTGTACACATTTATTTAGTCTACAATGTAAATCTTGTATGGTTAATACATTATAAACTAAGTTTTTTCCTTTATTTTATGTTATGTAATGATTAAGTATGTACTAATTTGTGTGTATCTCTTGTTTTCTCTTGTGGACCATGTGGTTAACTTTCTCATCCTCTCATATGATGGTGAACCCTCCAAATTTGGGACACACACCTTGTGAAATTAGTGTAATATATTCCTATTATACCAAATAGGCAAATACCACCTCCTCCTTAAGAGTTGACATTAGTTCAAAATCATCCACTAAGCCACCATCTTTTTGGGAACTTTCCAATGATAAAAAATTTACACTTGAATTAAGCTAGATTCTACAATATATATATATATATATATATATACACACACACATGGATGACCCTCAAATTATTCAAATTTATTATGTAACCTTCTTAAATTGGATAAATTATTATAATTTTACTTTGGCTCCTCATTCATATTTCTTATGTAACCTTTTTTTAAGAGGTTATTTATTTATTTATTCAAAAGGGACTTGCAAGTGAAGTTATTGTTCCTAGCCAACTTAAACCTAATTCAAGCATAGTGTGAGAGCCTCTAAGTAATTATAGAGTTTGTCGCTACTATAACTCAAAATTTCCAAACCATTAAACTACTTCCGCATATGGTAGTTTAGGATTTAATTGTGGCCATTACAACATTCATGATTTTTTTTTTTTTTTTTAATAATCCCAATCTATTAAAAGTGAATTATATAATTTTCCTACATTCTTCAAGTTCTTTGATGGAGTTTTAAGGTTAATGTCTTTCCACTAAATCACAATGGCTAATAATATCTTCTTCTTTTTCTTCTTTTTCTTTTGGTCTAACGACAATTACCTGGCCTGTATACACGTGGTTTAGCTTTAATTCTATTTACCAACTTGTGGTTCAAAAAATTATATTTTATTCACATAAGGCTTCTTTTGGTGAATTTAATATGTGCCAATGATAATGAGGTCACTATTCCGTTTAAATAAGTTTGCTTTTCAAATAACGTAACTTGAAGATTATATTATTACCAATTTTAGGCTTTTTAATTAAGAAATTAAATATCAATTACTTAAAGTCGAAAACTATAATTATTTAAATAAATCATTATAAGTAAATAATTCGAAAGCGATAAAATATACAAATTAATAAATAAATTGGGTAATTGATTATTTCTTGAAAAAATATAGAGGTTGTATAAGATGATTACCTTTTTGATGCTTTTTATTTAAGCTGGATTGAGTACGCAGAGGCTTCTCAGATAAACCGCATCCAGTTATGAGATCATAAGGGATCGATTGACCATCATTAATAGATTTTGCATGCTCAGGTATCATTGAATAGGACGAAAGAGAAGGTATGCCTTTTGATAACCGATACATTGAAGTGTTCTGCAACAGTTCATTCATGATCAAAATAGACCATTCATGCCTCACCTTTGTCATCCTTACCTCCTCTATCTTCTTCGGAACTCCTAAAGATCCATACCACCAATAATGTTACCAATTATATTTGACATACTCATATATGTTTGTTAAGTAATTGGGTAAGGAAAATACGAATTAATTACTAATTTTATAATTAAAGATTTACAAACTAACCTAACAATGAACTTGATTGATGTGATGACATCAACAACAATTATAATAAAAAAAAAACAAAAACAAAAACTTATGTACTAAAATTTGTAGTAATTGGAGCATCACTAATTCAATAATAGATAGATATTTTGGATATATAAAGGAAACCAATAAGTCTAGAGTTGCAAGATGAGAAACATAGCAGCAGTGTTTACTTCACTGTCTACAGGCCGGTAGTTTACACTAAGAGAGTTAAACGACGAGTGTTATACTTAAAGCTTATAATGTACGAGTGATAGTTGTTAGGAGTTGGTTTTTAATTTCTCCTTTTTCCGCTCTCCTCTCGTTCTAGTATATAAGTACAGAGGTCCATGTAATTTATTTCTAAGCTTATATACAATTAAACTTAGTGAAATTTAATTTCTACAGCCGTGGAAAGATTTTCTTGTGTGAATAATAAATTTCACAACTATCTTGCATGATAAATCGTTTATAGTGAATACTAAAATAGTGTTAATAAACCTATGCGAAAATCAATAATAATATGACAACGTCATAAAATTTGTCATAATAATATGATAATAGAGAATAATGGAACACGTTTAAGTACCAAGTATTATTAGCACTGCCTTGAGGACAAGTTTTACAAACGAAAAGCAGATTCCGTAATTAGGTGGATGTAATTGACGCCCCTCAACTCCATTGGGTGTTGGGTCTCCTACGGCACAAAATTAAGAATGAGAATATATAAATTGATCAGTATTAATCCATTTAATAATATCAATCTCTTGAATAGACCAATAGCAACAAGCTCAAGTCAAATCACTAAATGTATTTGGGTGCTAGCTTCTCGAACTCCTTTTTATTTTTTTTACTCATGCATCTCGAACTTCTTAAACAGACTCATACAATTAGCGTGAACTTTTTTTTTTCTTATAATATATTGCGGTATCAACATTAATTTCTTGCTTTGATATCTACCTTGTGCATTTTCTATATCAGCTTCAGACGGTGTGCATTTTCTACCAATTGCTGAAAAAATGAAAAGGAGCTTAGTTATAAAGTATATCTCAAATCAAAGTGTCATTTAGATTGGTAAATAGCTAGATATATAGCAACAAGAAAAATTATTAAATACTCCTAGAATATAGCAATGTAATACTTCCTTTTTTCACATGAATAATAAATCATATTATGAATTTAATTAGTGAAATTTATTATCATGTGAGAAGAGGAAATTTCGTATCACTGTATTCCTAGTATACTGAAGATTACAAAGACAATAAAACAGAAATATACATGACACTGCCTTGAATACAAGTTTTACAAACTCAAAGCAGGTTCCGTAAGTAGGTGGAAGATGTATATGATTCCACGGAGCTCCATTGGATCCTATACACAAAGACAATTAATCAATATCAATCCGTTTATTAAAATCATTGTCATGACCAATAAGAATAGAAGCTCAAGTCATGACCAATTTTTCCCTTTGTTTTTATCTCTAACTACTTGAACACACTAATGTTAGTTTACTTTATTTTTTTATTTTTTATTTATTTTTGATAACACATTGTGATGTGTGTCAGTGTGTGTAACATTACTCACTTTGGTTTATACCTCCATGGGTATCTTGTCGTCTTAAAAGCTTCTTTTCTGCTTCCCTAATTTGTTCCAGTTTTTCTGTTCCGACAAATGCTGAAATGAAAGCGGCTAAGTCACAAACCACATTGTAAATGAATTTTTCATGCCACAAGATGATGAAGAAAGATCAGGTCACATAGCACATGGAAACAAAGTATAATCTTCCTTACCCTTGTTGCACTATTATTTGGTGATTTCTTATAGGAGATAGTTAATCATACATGCAATTTTTTGCCTCGGATAAAATGAAGAACAATTAAAATATGTCTCCCTCTAACATTAATGTATTTTTCCTTGTACCTGTTCATTCCACTCTTTACGGTTAAGAATGTAAGATAACGATATTGTTGACGCAGAAAACCTTGACAGATCTCCCAAGTATACCAAATTTTAAATTTCCAACCTAACATTTTATCTATTGCCTTACTAACCATTGTACTACATGTTATATTCATAGCTTCCATTTGTTTACTTAACAACCCAATTTTATTTCTTATTTAAGCAAGAAGCAACTATTCCACTAAACAAGAATACAGATATAACCACTTTTAAATTTTTATCATTTAAGTCACTTAATCCAAAACACAATTCCATTGAGCTTGCCATTGAGCTTTACCTATGTTAGAATATAGGTCCAGACCTAGTGTACTATACTTGTAGTACCCTAATATTTATTGTACTTCATACCTATTGTGTTTATATAAGGTTCTTTATTATACAGTATTACACACTAAATATACATCAATATACAAACTATTCAATCTCTCTCTCTCTCTCTCTCTCTCTCTCTCTCTCTCTCTCTCTCTCTCTCTCTCTCTCTCTCTCTCTCTCTCTCTCAACCTATATATCTTGCCAATTAACAAAGGATATAGATGCCAAAAGCCTTGTAGTTTAATTGGCATATCTGCATGTACAAAGTAGTTGAGGGTCTTAGGAAAAAATGGTTCAACTGCGGAATTAGTAGCATATTGAAGCTATCTATAAAAAAAATTTAAAAAAAAAAAATATATAGTAATGGTTAATTAATTGGAAATAAATGTAACCAAAAATTTTGCAGAACTTGAGTTCTAGAAGGGTTGATAATTGTATTTAGTGACCGTGTGACACTAATCATTTTCTTCTTTAAACTGATTTGTAATCCAATATTAAAAGAGAGAGTGAGTAGGAGCAAATGAAAAGAAAGACAAAATAGTGATTCTATCAATCTTAAAAAATTTACAGTATACTCACAGTAGATGATTTCTTCATACCACCTAAGGTCAGTGCCACTTTTGAAGGCGGAAGGCTTATTTGCTAGGAGATGGAGAGCAGTTATGCGTGTATTATTGGTAAAATCTACCAGACCTCCATACAAGTGAAGTATTTTATAGCACAATTCTGCCAAGCACATAACCAAATGTGACTTAATGATTCTTCTATCTGATTCTAAACAATTGCACAACTTGCCAATTTTCATAAACTGTTTTGTTAAATTTATAATACACTTTCCCTGCTATCAAAAACAATAATAATAATTAATTTACTTCCAAAACTCAAACGAAACTCAAGTAGTTGATAAATAAAACAGTTATATATATATATATATATATGTTAACATGTATAGTGTTATGGCCTTTAGGCCCAACTAGTTTACTTATATAGCACACATTCTTGTACGACACTTTTACTTGTACTGTACTCATATACCTCCTATATAAAGGCACTCATGTATATTCTTTCAGTGAGAAATACAATATAATCATTCAGTATTTCTAACATGGTATCAGAGCCACTGCTCTGACCTTTTCTTAGCAATCTTGTCTTTATTGGTGCTACTCCATTCTCAACATTACTTCCGCCATCATAATAGTTGCTGTAGTTTTTCGCCGTAGAACCTCCGACGTTTCCTAGTCGTTGTCCTTGGGTTCCGGACCTGCCGCCGCCGTCGTTAAGGAGTCTCGCACCACAAAGACCACTGCACTTACTGTCTCCGCCGTGCATCCTGATCCGACAAGTATTTTTCAGGTACCACAGTGATCATCTCATCCCGATCTACTTCATCGTGGAAATCTCGTAGTGATCAGATTCCGCACGCGCCACCAATAGATTCTGCGCTGAAGATCACGCGCCCCACGAGCTTCCACGTGCCGATTGCCTACCTCACGCGCCCCCACGTGCCGATTTCCTTCCTCACAAGCTGCCACGTGCCTGCATGCGCCAAACTTGCACCTGCTGATATCAGCCCTAGGTGACGTCATCTGTTGACATTAGCGTCCATCGCCTGCTAACGTCACCTGCCACGTCATCGTTGACCAGACCGTTGACTCGTGTTGACTTGACATTGACCCGCGTTAACTGACTGTTGACTTTGACCAAAGGTTGACTTTGACCGTTGACTTTTCACCAAGGTTGACTTTTTACAGACCAAGTGCTCCTTGCCTAGTTTTTCGCGTAGATTTCATTTTTGTAGTACATTTTAGCAAATTTTGCTTCTAAATGAAGAATAAGGACAAGTCTTCTTCTTGTTGCAATAATCGTCGTCGACAATCCATTAAATTTTTTGCAATTTTTGCAAACGTTTTGGCCACAATATTGAGACTTGCTATCATCACAACAAATCAGCTATTTCAATTTCTGCTACTACTATTGCTAACACTGAGAGTGTCCAACCAATGGCTCTTGTCTCTGCACAATCTAAGTCTTCAAGTCGCACTTTTACCATGTCCACAGATGACCTTAAAAAAATCATCACCAATGTCATTCATATGGTTGGTAATGCATCTTATTCCTCTTCTCTCTCAACTTTATAAGGTATGTCTCCTTCCTCTTGGCTTATGGATTCTGCTTGTTGTAATCACATGACACCTTACTCGTCCTTTTTTTCTGAACTTAAACATGCACCACACCCTCTTAATATTCGCACAGCAAATGGTTCCACAATATCTGGTCATAATATGGGTTCCGTTTCGACCTCTAACCTCTCAGTTCCTGGAGTCTTTAATGTTCTTGACCTTTCTTACAATTCGTTTTCTGTGGAACAATTAGCTGAGTTGGGTTATCGCATTATATTTGATTATTCTAAGTGTATTGTGCAGGATCCAAGGACGGGACAAGAGCTTGGGACCGGTCCCAGAGTTGGGCGTATGTTTCCCGTGAACAACCATCGTCTTCCACTTGTTGCTTTTGTTTCTGTTGCTGCAGCTGCTGCAGTTTCTTCTATTCCTTCCCTTGCACTTTGGCATGCTCGACTTGGTCATACATCTTCTTCTCGGGTACAACAATAGGCTTCTAGAGGTTTGTTAGGTTCAGTGTCTACAGAAAATTTTGATTGTGTTTCATGTCAGCTAGGAAAACAACCAGCTTTACCTTTCAATACTAGTGAATCAAAATCCACTGATATCTTTGATCTTATTCATTTTGATGTTTGGGGACCTTCCTCTGTTTTTAGTATTGGTGGATCTCGATATTTTGTTGTCTTTGTTGATGATTATTCTCGCTATAGCTGGATTTTCAATATGAAACATCGTTCTGAATTATTGCAAGTATATTCTAATTTTACAAAAATGGTTGAAACTCAATTTTCCAAAAGTATCAAAATTTTTCAATCTGATAATGCTTTTGAGTACACTCAATATGCTTTCCAATCTGTTTTGCATTCCTATGACACTGTTCATCAACTAACTTGTCCAGGTACCTCTCAGCAAAATGGTAGAGCCAAACAAAAATTTCGTCATATTCTTGACACTGTTCGTGCTCTCCTTCTCTCTGCCGAAGTTCCTGCTCCTTTTTGGGGCAAAATTGCTCTTCATGTTGTTCATACTATTAATCGCATTCCTAGTCCTATCATCTAAAATTAAACTCTATATGAGCGCCTTTTTGGGTCACCTCCAGACTATCACCACCTTCGCTCTTTCGGTTCTGTTTGTTTCGTTCTTCTTCAACTACATGAGCATAACAAACTTAAGCCTAGGTCAAGACTTTGTTGTTTTCTTGGCTATGGCGAAACTCAAAAGGGGTATCAATGTTATGATCTTATTTCTCATCGCCTTCGTATCTCCCACAATGTTGTGTTTTAGGAACATCGCCTCTTTGCCGAGCTCTCTTATTTCTGTGCTTCTCTATCTTCCTCTTCTGTCTTAGATTTATTTCCAGATAAGGCACATATTCCTTCTATAGCTGCTCCTGACCCTCCTGTAGCTGCTCCTGATTCCACTATAGACTTCTCTGTCCAATCACCAGATATCCTTGATCCCTTTCCTAGTTCCCCCTTTAATGAATAAGTGGAAGATGAACAGGTCGAAGATGAGTTACCCAACCCTGATCTTGGGTCCCCTGCTCCTCCTCCACCTGAAGATCTTGCATAAGACATTCCACCTCGACACTCAACTTGGGTAAGGTCCATTCCTGTATATTTACTTGACTATCATTGTTACACTACCCTTGCTAGACTGCACGAGCATCACACTTATCGTAAGGCTTCCACTGACCCTTTATGGCAGATTGCAATGAAAGAGGAACTTGATGCATTATCTAAAAACCATACTTGGGACTTGGTCACTCTCCCCCCTTGGTATCAGAGTGCTACAAAGCTCGTTTTGTTGCAAAAGGTTTTACACAGGAGTATGGGATTGATTATGAAGAAATCTTTGCTTCGGTTGCTCATATCTCATCTGTTCGTGCCCTTTTAGTTGTTGCTGCTGCCAATAAATTGGACCTTTTTCAGATAGATGTCAAAAATGTATTCCTTAATGGGGATTTAAGTGAAGAAGTTTATATGCAACCTCCTCATGGTCTCTCTATTAAATCAAACAAAGTTTGTCATCTTCGACGTGCATTTTATGGCCTTAAACAAGTTCCACGAGTTTGGTTTGCCAAATTTAGTTTTACCATCTCTCGCTTAAGTTACATAGCTAGTCATTATGATTCTGCCTTATTTCTTCGTCACACTAACAAGGGCACTATTTTACTTCTCCTATATGCGAATGATATGATCATAACTAGTGATGACCTTAATGGCATTCAAGAACTCAAGGATTTTCTCAGTCAGCAATTTGAGATGAAAGATCTTGGATATCTCATCTTCTTCTTGGGTCTTGGATAGACTTTACATTACTCAAGCCAAGTATGCCTCTGAACTTTTGTCTAGAGCTGGACTTACTGATATCAAGACTGTTGACACTTCAGTTGAGCTTAATGCACATCTGACTTCCTTAAGGGGGAAACCATTGTCTAATCCCTCTCTTTACAAACGCTTAGTTGGCAACCTAGTTTATCTCACTGTTACTCATCTAGACATTTCCTATGCTGTTCACCAAGTGAGCTAGTATTTGTCTGCTCCACGATCGACTCACTATGCTGCTGTTCTGCGCATTCTTCGGTACCTAAAGGGCACTGTTTTCCATGATCTTTTCTACTCTGCTCAGTTTCCTCTTGTTCTCCGTGCATTTTTTGATGCTGATTGGGCAGGAGATTCCACTGATTGTAGGTCCACCACTGGTTATTACATTCTTCTTGGTTCTTCTCTGATTTCTTGACGAAGCAAGAAACAAACTCATGTTGCCCATTCCAGTACTGAAGCAAAATATCGTGCCCTTGCTGATACCACATCTGAGCTTCTTTGGCTATGATGGCTTCTCAAAGATTTAGGTGTGTCTACATCCTTTGCTACTCCTCTTTATTGTCACAACAAGAGTGCCATTCATATGTCTTTTATGAACGGACTAAATATATCGAGATCGATTGTCATTTTATCCGTTATCATCTTGTCCATGGTGCTCTAAAGCTAATCTCAGTCTCCTCTACAGATCAACTTGCAGATATCTTCACCAAGTTACATCCTAAGGGACGCCTTCGTACTTTGGTTGACAACCTCAAGTTAGTCTCACATCCACCTTGAGTTTGAGGGGGGCTGTTAACATGTATAGTGTTGTGGGCTTTAAGCCCAACTAGTTTACTTGTGTAGCACACATTCTTATACTACACTCTTACTTGTACTGCACTTATATGCCCTTATATAAAGGCACTAACGTATATTCTTTCAATGAGAAATACAATACAATCATTCAGTATTTCTAACATATATATATATATAGTATAACATTTAATTAATGTTACACTACTCAATAATTTTATTTTAAATGCAAATTCTGACAACTTTTGTTAGATCATATTTTTTTTCTTGTAACTTAAAAACTAGTAAAAAATTTCAAGATCATCACAAATAAATAACTATCTAGTCTATCAAATTTTTAACTTTTTACATTTTAAAATTATGCATTAAAAATGATATCATTTAAAACTTTTTGCATTTTAAAATTATGCATTAAAGATGATAGTATAGATCAAATAGCAGATAACATATGATTGGCACAAAAATTTTGACATGTAATATTCTAAGAACATATAAAACATAGAATTAAACAATGAATTCTCAAAATATTAAAGTAAAAATCTTAAAGCATATAACATGTTTATTATTTTTAAAAAATAAAATAAAGCGCATCAAAATGCTGACCATGGTGTTCTTCAGCGATAGCACAGTGGAGAATGGTGTCACCATTATTTCTTATACAGTAGTCTTCATTAGGGCCGCATTCGGAATGGAGGTAAAGGAAAGCCTCTTTGTGACCATGAAGTGCTGCTACGAAGAGAGGGGACTCACCTTCATTGTTATAAGTATTTAATATTGATTTTGAGATGCGAATGATGAGGCTACACATCGTCACACTCCCCACTGATGCTGCAATGTGGAGAAGATTATTTCCTTTCTTGTTTTTCCTTCTTAAAGCACTTGCTATGACTAAACTTTCCTGAGGTAATAGTTGTAGAAGTTTTTCAAAGATAACTTTCTGGTCATCAGAGATTGCTAGGTGAAATACCGTGTCCAAGGAATTGATGATCGGGACAGTACTTAAAAACAATTTTTTACCACATATTTTAAGGACTTCTTCCCATTCCCCTTTGACTGCACTTGGATACAATGTTTCATAATCTTCGAAGGTTCCCAATTCGGGGTGGATAATGAAATCTTCACATTGTGTGTAATGTTTATCTATCCAACCTGAATGAGCTTCAATATCTTCCCGAATTTTATCAGCCTTTACCCAGTCTAAAAATTCATCTAACGACTTGAAAAACTGAAGGTGAGAATGAAAAAAAAAAAAAAAAAAAAAAAAAAAAAAGAAGAAGAAGAAGAAGAAGAGAGAGTTAGGATTACCCAGTGGCAACTTTAGGAATTTTTTGAGGTAGTCACTAAAAAAAATTAAATTATACAAAATTTAATAAAGAAATAACTTAGATGTATGTCACAAAAAAAAAAAAAAAAAAAGCGCAAATAGATGAAGTATTATCATTATTTTCTACTAATAAAGAAAATGTTGTAGATGTAACATTACTCTTATTTTTATTGTGAAATGCATTTTTGTTAGGTTAATTTTTTTTGTTGTCATTTTTTTTTTTTTTTTGGGTTTTTTTAAAGAGGTTAAGGATTATATATGGGGGCCAAAATTATTTATGAAATAATTCTATGTTCATAACATTTTCATAACAAATCTTATGCGATCAACTGATATATATTGATGGGTGAAAAATT
This sequence comes from Castanopsis chinensis, assembly GCA_032878915.1. Classification (NCBI taxonomy): domain Eukaryota; kingdom Viridiplantae; phylum Streptophyta; class Magnoliopsida; order Fagales; family Fagaceae; genus Castanopsis; species Castanopsis chinensis. Next base: position 9,128,016 of record JAVQMG010000101.1, on the reverse strand, counting down.
TATGTTTGTATTAGGCTCAAATTAGAATTAATAACATCTTACCACAATATTATTTCTCAAGTTAAAAGCAGCAATTTGTAGTAAAATTATTGTGAAAATATTGTAGATTCAGCATTACTTTAATTTTTATTGAACCCACGTTCTTGTAATTCTTAACTCAAAGTGTTCAATATTATTATTAGGGTGGTCAAAATAAATTAGTATATAATTTTTTTAATTTCAAGTATATATATAAATTTTTGGCAAAAGTGAGGGTGGTCCTGTGACCACCCTGAAATATATGTGGAGCCGCGAGGAGCCAGTTCGCAACAATGGATTTCTTTGTACTATTATTTTATACTAAAAATGATCAGTCTCCTACTAATTCAACACCCTATATTTTATAATAAGAAAATAATAAAACTTTTTTGGCTGAGAGAGATTTTCATTAGCTCGAAATGCTAAATCATTATGTATGGCTAGACCTGATTGTAGTTATGCAGTTTGGTTAGAAGAGGCTCCTGTGTTTCTGCAGGAAAATCTCTCTAAAGATGTTATTATATTTCTTTCTATCAAAATAAATTAATGCATCAGAGTACCTTAGGGCCGTCCTCTTTTGATGCTTGCGCCTCCTGTATTTCCATTTCTTGTTCCATCCTAGCACATTCAACGACAATTCTCCCAGAATTCGATCCTCAATGACACCAATCCTGATAGATTACCTAGGCTTCACCGACAATCAAGAAGATAATGTCAATCTCTAAGAGTATAATTGAAAAATTGAAAAGGCAACATTACATCCTTAATTGATTTTAATTAATTTAGTTTCCATATTAGTCTTTTAGTAGTCTTAATGATTTCTATTACATTATATCTCTAGTTTGTTTATTAGTCTCACAAGTCTTTTACTCATTATAAGAAATTTTACAAATTAAGCCACCTAGAAACCATCAATGTAATAGTTTGACAAAGCACATATTACTTTGGATCAATATTTCTAGCCACTTACAGAAAGATGGTTCTACTTACAAGAAAAAATGTCTCTAGTCGCCAAGTCTCATTCCAAGACTATTGAGTTGCTGTTGAGCTTCCGGAGGCAAGCAGTGTTTATTACACACTTTTTTTTCTTTTGATAATCCTGTTTATTACACACTTTATATATAATGATATTTGAGATTGTGCAGTGAAACCGGGTCCACCAAAGACTTGGAGTTTAATTAAATTAATATTCCATCTCATTTCCCCTAATGAGTATTCTCTCTCTTTCGAAATCCATCGTTTTGAACAAGAATTTATACCTTTTCCTTTTCCAAAATAGTAAAAAAAAAAAAGAAGAGAACAAGAACCTTGCCTTAAAAAGAAGAAAGAGAGAACCCAAATGAGAGAGAAAGATTCTCATAAAAATAAAATAAAGGAGAAGGAAGAACATGTGATATGAATGGGGGTCATACTTTAAGTAAAGAACTGATACTTGAGAAATGAATAGGCAACCGATAGAGTACCAATGGGGCCAAACCTGGGCTACTTTAATAAAATTTGGCCTTCGTTTTGGGAAGCGCTTTTTGTGCGTTTCCAGCGGAAGCATTTTTTCTTTTGGAAAAATTCTAGTGCCACAAATTAGTGCACAATTTTATCCACAACTTGCCACATGGGTGAATTGTGGACAAAGTTGTGCACTAGTTTGTGGCATCAGAACTTCTCTTTTTCCTCTGATCTCATGCACTATTCACGAGACCTATAAATATCTTCATTCAGTAATTTTTTTTTTTAAACTAGATCCTACGACACTATTTCCACATTTAAAAATTATTTTACTACAATGGTTTTAATTTTTAGCAATTAGCGGTATCCAAACGACAACTATAAGTTAGATTTTTAATAATTTAATATTATCTATATAACATTTATTTTAACTTTTCATATTATAATTTTTTAATTTAAAATCTATATATTCTTGCTTTTTTATATACAAAACTACTAACTAAAGGCCATTTCACATATGTATTTCAGTTTTTCAAACATCTCCCTTTTGAATGATAATAAGACTAATTCACTTAATACTCTTGTTATATAATGGAATTTAAGTAGGATTTTATCAATTTTAATTTTGAAAAAAAAAATTATGCAAAAGCAACTTTAACAAAATTTGGGAAAAAAATCCAATATTTTTATAACTATTGAAAAAAATCCAATATTGAAAAAAATTTATAACTATTTTTTATATTATCTTTAAGTTGCATTGTTTCATTATCTCTTAACTTATTCTCCATTCAAAATATCTTCATCTGAATTTTTTGCTATAAATTTTACATTGCTAGTAACCAATTTATTTTTAGAAATTCTAACAAGTATATTTTTTTTAGTTTAAAAAATATTTGTATCAAGAATCAAGATTAATATTTTCTATAACAATGATTAATTATAAAATACTTATAAATAAAAACAATACTATTTACAATATAAAATTATAAAATAACAAGTACAAAGGCGTTTTTTTCCCCTTTCTTTCTCATGTCACGGCTTAGAGCATTCCCATCAGTGAAGGTATAAAAGTGTATACATGTGTAAAATGATAAAAAATTATTAATTTTACACATTTTATGTCAAAAAACAACATCAGTGGGTGTATAAATATGCAAACATGTGCCAATTAAAGCTTGTTTCCCGTGTAAATATACACAGGTACTGTAGCTTGTTCATAAATTATTTTATCATTTTTCAGTTCGTCTTTTTTTTTCTCATCTCTGTGCTCAACAAACCAATAACTGTTCATCTTCTTTTTTTTTTTTTTTTTTTCTCAGAAGCACAAAAACACACCCACACACAAACAGATAAATCAACACAGAGAATCAACACTTGCTTAAAAAAAAAAAAAAATAGGCAGAGATACACAAAAGACTTAGGTCTGGATCGGAGCTCCCATCCTTGAAGTCGTGGCTCGTGGATAGTGGATCGGAGCTCGGACAGATAGTCGTGCTTAAATGAATCAATCGGAGCTTGTGATTGGAGCGGATCGGAGCTTGAAATGCGTGGATCGGAGCGGATCGGAGCTTGTGATTGGAGCGGATCGGAGCTTGAAATGAGTGGATCGGAGCTTGAAATGCGTGGATCGGAGCTCGGAGCGGATCGGAGCTCGAAGCTCGGAGCGGATCGGAGCTCGAAGCTCGGAGCATCGGAGCTCGAAGCTCGGAGCGGATCTCGGAGGGAGACTTGATCGGAGCGGATCAAGCGGAACAAACTTGATCGGAATGGATCGGAGCAGAGGAAGACTTGATCGGAGCGGAGTCGGAGCAGAGGGAGAGTCTCGAGAGGAATGCCTCGGATCGGAGCGGATCGGAGCAGAGGGAGAGTTGATCGAGAGGATCTATCGGAGCGAATCGGAGCGGATCGGAGCAGAGGGAGACTTGATCGAGAGGAGATCGGAGCGAATCGGAGCGGAGGCCACTTTTCGGAGTGGAGGGAGACTCGGTGATCGGAGTGGAGGGAGACTTGATCGAAGCGAGGAAGACTCCTGTGTCGGAGCGGTGAGAGTTTTTTTCAGGGGAGGGGGAGAGTTTTCAGGGGAGAGATGGGTATAGAGAGAGAGAGAGCAACGGCAGAAATGGTAGAGGAGAGACACGCGCGCAGAGGCAGTTAGGGAAATAATAAAAAAATGTGAGGAAATTTATTATTTAATTGAAAGATGTGTATAATAGACAAACTGATGTGAGGGTTGTGTAAAAATGAATGTGTAAAATAGAAAAAGTAGATTTTTTGTGTAAAATAGACAAAATTTTTACACAAGCTGATAAGATTGCTCTTACACTCTTAGCTCTCTCTTTTTATTCAAGTCATCACTGAACACGCCAACTGGACTTGTTAATTTGTGACGTATTGATTGATTATGTGTGTCATGATGTGGTGCGCTTAACTTGTTTCTAGTTCAGAGAAAGGGACCAGATTAATATTAGTCATTTATATGTCTTCTTCTTTTTTGGAAATTGACGAATCATTAATGAGGCTAAAAAACTACAGTAGGTTCAAAACAAAGCCTTTTTAAGTACATTCCATTGAGGTTCTCATAAACATGAAGCGAGTCCATAGGCGAACTCTCAAAAGACTTAGATCTAAATCCCAATTAGCTCCCATCCTTGCAAGGCTGTCTGCACACCAATTAGCTTCACGATAGTAGTGCTTAAAATGAATCAAATAAAAGAGAGAAACCAACTACTTGCAATCATCCAAAATAGGAGAAACCATATTATTGACATAAGTTGAGTTACTTAAGACAATCATCAATAGCTTCTGCATCAACTTCAACTTCTACAATTAAGACTACAACACATAAGTAATCCATCTCAGAGGCCCCACGATTCAACAACAAAACTATTAGTAATTCCAATTTTCCTAGAAAGCCCCGCTACCCAGTGACCATTCTCGTCTCTGATAATGCCTCCATACCCAGCTAGACCAGGATTGCCAATAATTGACCCATCTATTTTTAGCTTCACCCACCACATTCGAGGCCTTTCCCATACTTATATATATGACTTATGGGTCTGAAAGGAGACTTGGAATTGAATCATTTTTTTTTTTTCATTATTTTTGGGGAGTTTTAGGAGTTATAAGTAGGCCACATTTAATTTGAACCACTAAAAGTTGCTTTCCTACAACGAACTAGGTCAAGGTTGGCTTTGATGTGTTGTATTTGGAGAACATAGTGGAAAAACTATAAACTATTTCGACCTCGTAAAAACTGAGGGACAAGAGATGTGCATAGTTGAGAGTGAAAGTCTTTTGGATGTCCAATAATGGGTGCAACCTTCTAGGCAATCTTGCTTCTAATAACACTACAACTTAACCATTTGTTTCTCAAATTTCAACAAGAGTAGAATATGAAGACTACATGCACCCGATAAAATAGTTACATATTCAAAGAAGTTTGGATGTCCGCATTTGTTAAAAAATAAAAAAATAAATAAAAAAAAAACCTGAATCATTATTAAACCATCCGTAGCAGTGGAGCAAAAAATATAGTCATTTGTCACCTACAAAAATCACTCTATCTATTTTACCTTTTCACACTCAATATCAATAGATCTATATTTTTAGCTATTTGATTAAAATAATACAGCAAAAAATAAATAAATAAAAAACCTAACACAGCACAAACATCCACCACCACCAATCCCAACAGGGGAAAAATTCTTAGTGGTAGAGCCATGATTTGATTTTATGGAAACAAAATTCTATACACAAGTATATATGTGCTTGAACATGTATATAGACTATTTGAGATGAATATGAAATATAAAAAGTCATTTGGGTGGGATATATATTAATGAAGCCAATTTTTTTTTTTTTATTAAGTCAAAATTTCAGATATGAATGAAAAGCTTTGTGTTATGATTATCCTTCTTCTTTCTTTTTTAATACTAGTTACACAAATTTAATACTAGTAGCTTTTACACTGATTGACTCAGTGAAGGGAGAAATCTACGTTGCTTTCAATGCCAGTCATTTACCTGTTGTGATTAAACTGCCAGAGCGTCCTGGATTCAGATGGGAGCCCTTGGTGGACACCAGCAAGACTACACCATATGACTTCCTCTCGATTGACCTTCCAGGAAGAGATATTGCATATGATCAGTATGCTCACTTCCTGGACGCCAACCTGTACCCCATGCTCAGCTATTCTTCAATCATCCTCATACTCTCTCCAGAAGAAAGTGCTTAGATCAAAATCCTGTGCAATGATGTATGGCTCAAAACTAAACAGCCTCAAAAATGGTTTGTCTCAACATTAATGTATTGGAAAACATTATTTCAACTCCCCATTTGTTGCTTCCCCACCACCCTTACTTGCAGGTGTAGGTCCCATACACCTGTGGTTTGGCAATAAATATCTTATAAGCCCACTTCATGGAGCGGACACATGAGATATCTTCTCGTGATTTGGATTTGTACTGATTTTGATGATGAAAGAATAAGATAATATATAAAGAAAAAAAAATTTTTTTCCTTTTTTAAAACTCTAACTTAATTTGTCAATTTCCCTATTTTCCTTTAATTTTTATATGTTTTGAACCTTAAAACATTGACAAAATATGAAACACTTTCTTTTTTGAATGCATTTTGGGATATTAAAAATTAGTGTATTGATTATAAGTATAATAAAATTTTATCATATGAACAATACATTGAAGAGATTTAACACAAAAATAAAAAATAAAATAGTCTAATTATAATTGTGGGGGGAGCAAAAGTTGTTAGATATATCTATTAGCCTTTTTTCTTTTACGATTCCCCCCCCCCCCCCCCTCCCCCCAATCCTCCTTCCACCCTTTACAGCCCTCACCTCTCAGCCTCACCCCTCACCTCCTGGCTTTGCTTATGTTCTTCAAAATTTTTAGCATGAGTTTGAATCTTCTATCTCACATATTTTACTAGGAGAGATTTATTTTATCTTAGAGAGAATGAGATTTAACGTAGAAGAAGTCAATTATTCAATAATTAAATTCACAATCAGAAATTTTCCAAAAGTTAAATTCTCAAGCCTACATAATATACATACATATATATATATATATATATATCAAATAATGTCACATGTGGCTGAAAATTGGAAGAAACTTAATGATTTAAATGGGAGGGGATATTATCCCATATATATATATATATATATATATATTTGTGGTTTAGAGCATTCCTATCTAATTATGCAAAAAATCTATATTCAGTCCATTCGGTCTTATTCAGTTTTATTCAATCCACTTTGGTTCTATTCAGTCCTATTTGGTCTTATTCTGTTCACTTTAGTCTTATTCAGTACACTTCGATCTATTCTAGTCCTATTCAGTCCATTTTAGTCCTATTCGATTCACATTGGTTTTATTCTGTCATATTTGGTCGTATTTAGTCCACTTTGATTCTATTCGGTCCCATTCATTATTATTTGGTCCTACTCAGTCCACTTTGGCCCTATTTAGTCCACATTGTTTCTATTCGAACTATTCGGTCAAATTTGGTCCATTATGTCTATTTTGGTCCTATTCAGTTCACTTCAGTCCTATCTGGACCAATTTTTCTATTCGGTCCACTTTGATCCTATTCGGTCTACTATAGGCCTACTCTGCCAGGATTTTTTATTTTATTTTGGTTAATAGGGATTTTAATTTTCAAGCTCAAAATATCACAAAAAAGAGAAGCCGAAGATAATACACTGATCTTATTTTGGTTTCAGGTCCAAAAAACCAAAATAAGGTCAAGTGTATTATCTTCGGCTTCTCTTTTGCCGTCAATCTATATAATTATTTATCAGAAAAAATATATATATATCACGGATTAGACTGGTGTTCAGAATGGGCAACTGTCATTCTTTACTTTTAGTAACTTTAGTTTCGAACTCCCAAGTCATATTATTAAACTACTTTTGCTGAGATTTTTTTGATGAAACTACTTTTCTAAGATTTTTGTTTGAGTGGACAACTGCTTTAATTAGTGTCACTTCATGGTCTTATTTAATTTGGCCACAGATGAAGTCCTACTCGTGTATTAGACCGGTTAAAGTTATGACATATTTTACCATATGTGTCATAATCTTGACCAGTCGTGTGCACATAAACACTGAAGCAAGTCAAGTCAGTTCCTAATTCTTTATGACATATAAAATGCATTCTACATTTGATATCTCATTTGAATGTATAATCATATTTTTACTTATTAAAAAAAGTTTGTTAAAAAAATATTTATAGCTTGCATTCGGATTTGAAGAAAAATTAGCAGTATAAATAGTTTTATATAAATTTCACAATGCATGGTTTTAGCTTTGGAGATTTTGCAAAAACAAAAACAGTTTTATGAATTTAAAATTACATCTTATATCTAATCATTATAAATCCAATTATTAAAGTTTAAATCCATTCATAAATTTCATCAAAAAAAAAAACTGTTATTCATACTTTACTCAGGTTATTTAAACTAAAAACTTGAATTTAAATTATTTTCTTTAAATATTTCTATACTAAGAAGAATGAATCTAAAAATTGACACAATGCAGAGCATAACTTGGTAATTCATAATTTTGGATAGGGCACGTCAAGAATACAACAATAAATAAATTAATTAATATTTATGTGTAATTTTGTATTTTATTTATTGATAGGTATATTTTAAGTTTCAAAATAAACACAACTATTAAAATTATATATAAAACCAATTTTTCTTATTATAAAAAAAAATAAACAAAAAATTTCCTCCCAACACATCAAGGAGTCTTCCTAACATGTGAGACATACATGTTGGGGTGTTTTGGATTGTACATACTTCTTAGTTTCTATCTAAATCAATTTGGCATAAAGAGATTGAGACACAAAAACATAGTGTGGTCTTCTTAAGAAACCAATATTTTGGCTCCAAAAGTTTGTTAGGATTAGGAATCAATAATTGAAGATTTCAATTAGCTTAATTGATAATCTCTTCTCTCGTAATTTAAAGGATGAGAAATTTTAAGATCAACCCACCCAGGTCTAAGACTTGTGAACTAAGATTTTATGTTTTTTTGTAATCTTTCCAATGAAGTACAGACAGGGCATCAAATCCTTATTCAACCAAGCTATTAAGCATGGTTTATTCTACGCTAAAAAATTACTCTCCTACAATTTTATTGCTTTACACATTTAAATTAGCTCAACAATATTTCAGAAAACACATTGGATCAAAGTTAACCTGATTATTATTGCTTCAAGTGGGATGCATTCCTTATACCATATTACCTAATGTGAGGAACCCTTTTAACGAAAAGGTGAGGGTGCAACTATTGAGAAGCTTACATAAATTATTTTATACACTCGGTATACTACGTGTTTCTTTTACATAGTTATGAATTCGATGTGCAAGTCTGCAAGATCTACATGTGGAACTCATTCTTATATAATAGAAGGTGTGTACGCCATGATGAAAAACTCAGTAGCTAGAGAACTGAGTTCTGAACATTATCACCAATTGAATTAACAAAGAAACACAAATCACAGGGAAAGGAAAGTCTGAGAAAATGAAGGAAAGTGCAAGAAAGTAAGAGAAAAACAGAATGAGAGCGAGAGAGAATGAATAAAAGACTTGTATTCAATTACAATCTTTCAACATAAAAATACATTCGTGCTCTTAGAGTTGTTTATATACTGCAAAGACTGCATAATAGCCTATGATGCACGAACACGGACACGGACACGACACGGACACGGACACGGACACGGCGATACGGCAATTTTTGAAAAACAATGACACGACACGGCATGGACACGGCAATTAAATAATTAATTAAATTATATATTTAGGCATATTTTTTTAATATTTTTAGACATAACATACATTTATGTCTAAAATTTAAATTATGTATAAACTACAAATAAGCAAATTAACACCCAAAGTAATACAATAATATACATAAAATTTTTAGAGTACAAACCAAAAGTTTAAATAGGCTACATTCAACATCAAACTAGAAACATAAAAGAAAACTAAGTTTTAAACTTTCAAGATTACCATAGAATAAGAAGTTCAACATCAAACTAAAAACATAAAAGGATAACTAAAAACATCAAAGGATCACAAAACAACAACATCATCATCGACATCAACAAAGTCATCATTCTCAACAAGGCTTATCTCCATCTGGCTCATCTAGTGTGAGATAAGCAATCTCTAGCAACCCAGGTCCTCCAAATGGTTCATTCCAAGTATCTCCACCAATGTCCCACTTCTTAGAGTGTCCTTTAGTGTACTCTTCCCTCCTCCTTGAAAGAAGTCGAAGATTAGAATGAACAAACACTAAATCTTCAGCACGTTTAGGAGTAATTCTATTCCTCCTCATAGAATGGATGAAGCCATATGTACTCCAATTCCTCTCAGCACATGATGATGAGCAAGGCTGTCCAAGAAGCTTTAGAGCTAAAGTTTGAAGCATTGGTAACCTTGACCCATAATTTGACCACCAAAGCATTGGATCCAAGATCCACCTATCATCCATGTTATCATCATCATAAGCCCCAATTCCTGAAAAAAAAAAAACCAAACTCCATAGTAACATTCTTCCTATCATCAAGATCAGGAAAGAATCTTCTGAGGCACTTGTTTCTCTCCGTAGAAAGTTCAGCATCCTTGTGTGGCGCAACACGGCCTCTACCTTCCTCAAGCCATTGATTAGTATAATACCTAATTAAAAGCAAATTAGAAATGCCTAAAGAATATAAAAGAAAAGATTAAAGAGATAGAAAATTTACTTCGGATTCAAGGAGTTGGCTAAGCAATGAAATGGTGTGCAATTTTTAGTCCACCATTCAATGAGTATAGCGTGCACCACATCATAAAATGGAGAATCCTCATAGTCTTCCTTGCCTTCTTGCCGGTATATTTCTTTATTCACATTTTCTATCATGGAATCCCACATGTCATACACCTTATGAAGAATAGGTGCATCCGTGTCAGCCACTCAAAGCATCTCATAAATAGGCCCTGTGAATCTCAGAATATATGCAACCTTGTCCCACCACAAATCATTCAAAACATAATCCCTCACAGTTTGACCCTTTCCTACATCATCTTCTCTATATGACATCCATTCTTCACTAATGACCATATTTCGAAGATGTTGTTTTACTTGAAACAATCTTTTAAGCATGATAATTGTTGAAACAAATCGTGTTTCAGCAACAGCAAGTAACTTCAAAGGGGAAAATGAATTAAAAATTGCTAACCTCATAGAATGATTTGTGATGAAAATACGAATGAAAGTTGCCTCATCTAAAATTTGTGCAATCCAATTACATTCATTATATGGAACCTCATTCTGCAAAGAGTTCTTAGGTGCACATATATTCCTTAAGGCCAAATTGAGGGTATGCACAACACAATGTGACCAAAATATATGAGAATATTCAGCTTCAACAATAGATCCTGCAGCTTTCATAACAGGTGCATTATCAGTAATAATTTGGACAACATGAGTACGCCCAATCTCACCAATGACCTTTAGAAACAAATCAGAAATGAAGTGCTTGTCTTTGTACTTTTTGGTACCATCAATGGATTTGATAAAAAGTGGCCTTTTATTTGATGTAGCCATAAAATTGATAAGTGGCATTTTTTGTGGATCTGTCCACCCATCACTTACTATGCTTAAACCCCTTTCTTTCCAAGTGTCTTTAATTGACTTCAACAACTTCTCAATATGCACCTTCTCTTTATGCAACAAAGTTGTTCTTAATTTATTGTAACTCGGAGGAATATAGCCCGCTAAATTATTATTACATGCAAATTTAATCATCTCAATCCAATACAGGTTCTTAGCAAAGTGAAAGGGTAAACCAGCAGAATAAAATGTCCTAGCAATAAGAGAATCTAATTGCTCTTGGCATTGATTGTTAAAAGCCTTCTCCAAAGTAGCATTCCCAACCCCTTTTTTTTCTGAAAAAAATGGATGACTTGTAGCTGTACTACTCTCAATAGGACCCAAATGAGGACTACTAGGAGAATCAGATGGTAAAGACACTAGCTTAGGCTTCTTACGCGAAGATTCCTCATACTCATCTTCTAATTTTTGCATTTCATTCAGATACTCATCTCCAACATTAAGCTTAGCACATGGTTGTATTCCAAAATTAGACAATTTTAACAAGTGTGCCTTCACCCTTGAATAAGACCCCTTAAAAGTTTTTTCACAATAGTTACATCTGAAAGTAACATTCCCACCACCAGAGACAGCTTTTTCTAACTTAGTAACATATTTCCATAGAGGAGCAATTCCATCATTTGATTTTTCACTTTCAGCATTCATTTTAATAAATCACCTACAATATTTAAGTAATTTAACTTTAATAATTAAATAAAACTATAACATTAACATCTAACAACATTAACACATAATATAACAAGCTAAATTATATTTATATCCCACTCTCACGGTTACTGTGTAACCGTGAGAGAGGGATTAAAAAAAAAATGTTATAACTTAATAAGTAATAACTTATAAGGCAGTAAGTCACCCAACCAAATACCAAACAAATATCTGAAGAAAAAAAAAAAAAAAAAACAGAGAGAAGCTTAATGGTCGGACTTGAGTTGTCTGCACCGAGAGAGAGAGAGAGAGAAATCGGACTGTCAGGGACGGCGTCGACGTCGATGCAGCTGGCCGATCGGCCCGACCTAGCTCCGGCGAGGAACAGAGGGCAGCGGCACAGCGGGCAAGGTCAGAGGGAGGAGAGGACGAAGGGAGAGGTTGAGATGTGGTGCAACGTTGTGAAACCCGGACCGGACCGTACGGTCCGACCGGAAAAACCTCGAACTATTCCTCTTTGCGGTTCTTTTAGCATTAAAAACCGTTCAACGGAAAAAACAGGGAGCCGTGAGAACCGCGGTCGGACCTCGCGGTTCTGAGAACCGTGATCCGACCGCTTCTCACGGTTCCCTTTGAATCTGAAACTAAAAAAAAAAAAATCACAGAAAAGGAGAGATTGTTGTTGAAAACAGCGATCTAGACGAGCCAATGATTTTGAATGGGTAGATCTTCGTCGATGGACTTTGGAGATCTTCATCAATGGACTTTAGGGATTTGAGCAAGAAGGGGAGATCTTTGTCAATGGACTTTGGAGGAGGAAGGGAAGTAGGGAACTGGAGACGAGAGGGAGATTTATGGCTTTGTTCTCCACTGGATTTTGTGTGACGGCCTGAAGGGGTGAGACTTTGAGAGCGAAAGAAAAGAATGAGAAAGAGCATATAAAGACGAAGAAAGAAAAGTAAAGGACGAAGAAAAGTAAAAGAAGAAAAGAGTCAGATCAGATATTTGAGAGGAGTGGGTATGGGATGGGATGGGATGGGATGGGAAACGTGTGGAGGATAAAAAGTAAGAGAAAAAAAAATAAAAAATAAAATAAAAAAACGTGTGGTCCGTAGCAAAGAAAGAAAGAAAAAGAATAAAAAATTATAATTTATCGCAATATTTTCACAATATTTCACAATAAATTTTAAGTAAAAGATAATTATTTATTAATATTGATAAGTAAAAAAATAATTTTAATGATAGGTTCAAATTAGAATTAGTAACAACTTTTCACATCAAATTTATTGTGAAAGTATTGCTAAAAATGTTGTAAAATTCTTTAATGCTGAACACTTACTGCGTGCTTTATTGCAGTCAACCACTTCCTCCTTTGGTTTTGTTATTTATTTAATTTTAACAATTTTTAAATGTATGGACATTGACTATTTAAATAACTGCAGATCTAGCTTTTGATTTTTTTTTTTTTTTAATTCATAATAAGTGGTGAATATTGACCATTCAAATGGCTTGGAGAGTTGGGAAAAAAACCTATCCGCACTCAAATGGGCTTGGGCTTGGGCATGAGCAAATAAATTAATTTGCCTCTTAATTATTTTATCCAGTTTTATAAAACAAAAATTATTGGGTACTAAAGTGTACTTTGTTATGAATTAAAAATAATTTAAAAACTCAATAGTTATTTATGTTTTTTTAGAATTTAATAATTCTTATTTGTATTATGAAAGTTATGTAATAAAAAATACTATCTATATTTGTTTTGGATTATTTTAGTTAAATTTTTAATTTTTGTTTATTAAATATATTTATTTATAATTTAAATAATTATTAAATGAATTATGACGTCATCACGGTTCGACCCTGGTTCGACCTCGGTTCGACCTCAAAAACCTTGAACCTCTCTCTTTTACGGTTCAATGAACGGTCCGGGTCTGAAAACCATGATGTGGTGTCGGTTTCGGGCTTCTAACTCCTAAGTTCTCACTTCTCAGACTTTTGTTTTAGGGTATATCATGAGATCAACGGTTCCGGTAACTCCATCTGTCAAAATCTATGATTTTCCCTTCTTTTTTTTTTTTTTTCACTGCTGGCGTGTCAGACGTGTAGGCGCCGCGTCGGAGCCGTGCCGGCGACGCGAAAAAAAAAAAAAAAAAAAAAAAGGACGCGTCTCGGACACCGGAGTCCGGCGAATCGTGCCCGTTCCGGTGTTCGATACGTGTCGGACACCGACACTTCGCCAGAATTGCTGTGTCCGTGCAACCCAGACAATAGCTTAATTTAACAACCCAAAATATCTATAACTAAACCCCTAAAATATCTAGAGCTAAGTCCCTGGAAATTAGGAAATCTGTTAAGCTAACTAACAGAATTACACGCCCAAAATTAACCAAAGTGAAGCGCACCGTTTTATTAAGTTTTGATGAAGTCAATCACTTAAACAAAATGGAGCATTTTAATGCTTCCTTTATTAAATGAAACTATGCGTTTAATCAACACGCAGTCGTTTCACCCTTCTTCTTCAAACTTCTTGCCAGGCTTCTTCTTCCTTACTTCAACATCCCCCTTCAAACTGATGGGGGAAGAATCAACCAGAAGTTTGGACCGATGAAGATGGAAAGAAGGAGCAAGAAAGGACTTAGTAAAAATGTCTGCAAAATTGTCACGGCCTGAAACAAAACCAATCTACAATTGCTTATGAAGAACTTTATCACGAGTGAAGTGATAATCAACCTCAAGATGTTTGGTGCGAGAATGAAAGACTGGATTAGTAGAAAGAGCTATAATAGAAACATTATCACACCAAATGACTAGAACATGAGGGAGAAAAATGCAAAGTTCCTTGAACAAAGTACGAAGCGAAAATAATTTCGCCGTGGTAGTAGCTAAGGCATGATACTCTGCCTCAAAAAAGAAGAATAGCCAATAAAGATACACTCCCTAGTCCTAGGATCAAGTTTATGAGCTATGTAAGGTCTAAGATTTGGATAACAAGCACACCTAAAGACTTTAAGATGAGTAAGTCAGGTAAGTAAGAGTAAAGTGTAAACTAAGGAGATTTCCAATGAAGAACAGAAGTAGGAAGTAAATTTATCAAGGTAACTGCAGTCTGAGCTACAAAAGACCAACAAGTGTGGTTCAAAGAAGATTGAGACAAAAGAGCAATAACAATTTCTATGATATGCCTATGTTTTCTCTCAACAACTCCATTTTGTTGAGGGGTATGAAGGCAAGAAATCTGATGAGAAATGCAATGATTTGTCAAATAAGATTTGAATTCATTGGAAGTAAATTCACCCCCTTCAGCAAATCTAAATGTTTTAATTTGCAAAGAAAATTGTGTTGCAACCATAGCATTGAACTGAACAAACTTATCAAAAGCTTCTGATTTGGACTTTAGCAAATAAATCCAACTAAACCTAGAGTAGTGATCAACAAACAAGATGTAATACTTAAAACCATTGACAGAAAAAGTAGGAGCAAGACCCCACAAGTCAAAATGCACAAGTTTAAAAGGAGTTGAAGCTTTAAATTGAGAGTTTGGAAAAGAAAGATTGTCCATTTTACCATATAAGCAATGAGTACAATTTTGAGTCACAATATTGACATTATTTTGTACAAATTTGACATTTGGAAACAAAAAATTGAGAGCTTGATCTTTGGGATAACCAAGTCTCATATGCTAGAGTGTCTTATTGAAAGCAGAATGCCTAGAAACATTATTACAGATCTTATGTAATGAGAGAAGCTAAGAAGCATGATGAGGATAGATGAGGTAAAATCCACCTTCACTCTTGCCCTGGTAAAGAATTTTCCCTGTGGCCAAGGCCTGGATAGAAAGAATATTTTCATCAAAATAGCACCAACAGTGATTGTCATGACAGTTTATGAACAGAAGCAAGGTTGAAAGCAATTGAGGGTACTCTAAGAACATTATTAAGTTGAATATTAGAGAAAGAAGATGGAATAAGAATGGTATTAGTATGAGTAATAGGTAAGTTTTGTCCATTACCAACAATAAGATGATCCTGAGTGGTGTATGGCTTAGGGAAGCTGAGCTGATTAAGACTAGTTGTGACATGATCAGTTGCTCCATTGTCAGCAAACCAAGGTTCTTGATTAAAGCAGGAATTTGAGGTTGTGGCCATTGCTGCAAGCTTTGTAGGTGGATGCTTGCCTTGATAGGCATAATCCATCCTATGGTAACAATCTACAACCAAATGACCAAGCTTTCCATAGATTTGGCATGTAGGCCTATCTAATCTAGGACCACTTGAACTAGATTGACCTTGTTGAAAGTGGTTGAAAGGACTAAACTGAGAAGATTGACCATTTGAGCCTTTACCACCTCTTCCTCCTCTATTATTAAAATTCCCTCAGCCTCTACCTCTATTTCGTTTTTGATTATAACCATTGCCATTAGACTTCTGATTTACTGATGTAGTCGTAGCAAAGATAGAGTCTTTAACCTCTAATCCTTCATTGAGGGATTCTTCTTTTGCATTTAACAAGGTTGAGAGCTCATCAAAACCAAGCTAAGTACTCCTAGTCCTAATTGCTTATCTAAATGCATTATATTCTTTTGGAAGTCTCTTAATTGCACTGTGGAGCAATTCCTCTTCATCCACAATAACTCCAACAGCTAATAGTATGTCTCTTACAACTTTAATTTTCTGCAAATACACATCGACAAAATCACTTCCTTACTTCAAATTATGAAGTTCACTCTTAAGATTCATGATGTGAGATCTTGAGACTGAAGAAAACCTATTTTCCAGCACCTTCTAGACTTATATGGCAGTTGCACAACCAACAGTGAGTGCAAGCACAGATGGAGAAAAAGTTGAATTTATAAAGGTAAGCAATGCCTTTTCCTTTGATTTCCAAATCAAGAATCTGGATTCACAATTTTAGTGTATAATCTAAATAAATCCTTGAGAAACTTCTTACGAACAAGTTAAGGCTCTTCAAGCAACTCATACAAGGAATAGGTTTCAAGAATCATGGAAACCTAATGTTTCCATACAATATAGTTTGTATTGTCAAGCTTTAGTGTCATCATATTGGACATATTAGAGAGAAGCAGAAGAGGTTGATTTACCAGACTTGATGAAATTGAGGAAGTAGATGAAGATGATGCCATTGTTGAGCTTAAGGCAGCCATAGTTAAAGCTTGAGTAGCAGCAACAGTAGTGTGCTCTAATACCATGATGAAAAATTAGATAGCTAAAGAACTGAGTTCTAAAGTGTTGGGAAATTTTAGACCCTAGTTAATAGAATTTACAAGTTTTATACTCAAGTTGTTAATTAGATTTATTATGAATAAAACTTGTTAAAATAAACAAATATCAATATCATGTCAAAATCATATGCAGTGGAAAAGTAAATAAGACAAGATATGATGATCTAGGAAAACCAATGAAATCAACCAGTTTCACAGTTAAAAACCTAAGAGGAAACCTTCCTGAAAAGTAATTCACTATAGTAAAGAGAAGTTTCAGATCTAGTACAAAACCTTTGTCCCTAGACTTTACAATCCTCGTAGATAAACTCACAGTAGAAACCCTTTACCGCTTCAGAACCTATGAACTCTTCAATATATGAACGCCACTCTTTAATGCATGAATCCCAGTACGTGACTAACCAATTGCACGGATCCCAGTACACGACTTCAATCACTAACTAGAGAAGAAGATGTTGGCTGCAAAGTTCTTCACTTCATCAATAATAAAGATTAAGAAGCACTTGATTACAAAACTCCAAGGAGCAAAGACACAGTAGCTTATTTCAGAGAGAATAAGGCTTCGGTTACCTTTTGCATGTTTTCTCCTTGTATTCTCTTATGTGACGGCCTTTAAAATAAGCCTTATATATGTCTATGGTTATGAGAAAAGAAACCCTACACAAATACATAAACATCGGCCAAAAATCATATCTAAAAATTCTGATTTCTGTAACCTCAATAGATACCTCGATATATAGCAGGTGTCGAGCCTCATTAAACATCGATAGATAGCTAGCTGTCGAGCAGCTGTCTACAAGTGTCCAGCAGGTGTCCAGCTTTAGTAAACACTTTTTTCTTTACTTGTTTCTTGGTCCAATTTTCATGGCTTTAATACTAGATTTGAACAACATGCTCTTTGAAGTATTAAACACATCCTAGATCTACCCAAATACAAGTAAAGTGCATTTCGTCAAAAGATTAGCCAACTACATAAAATATATCCTTAACATAAAGATTATCACCAATTGAAGTAACAAAGAAACACAAATCACAGAAAAAGGAAAGTCTAAGAAAATGAAGGAAAGTACAAGAAAGTAAGAGAGAGAGAGAGAGAGAGAGAGAGAGAGAATGAATAGAAGACTTGTATTCAATTACAATCTTTCAACATAAAAATACATTCGTGCTCATAGAGCTGTTTATATACTGCAAGGACTGCGTAATAGCTTAATTTAACAACCCAAAATATATGTAACTAAACCCCTAAAATATCTAGAGCTAAGTCCCTGGAAATTTGGAAATTTGTTAAGCTAACTAACGAAATGACACGCCCAAACTTAACTAACATTTAAGCAAAGTGAAGCGCACCATTTTATTAAGTTTTGATGAAGTTAATCACTTAAATAAAACGGTGCGTTTTAATGCTTCCTCTATTAAATGAAACGATACGTTTAATCAACATGTAGTCATTTCATCCTTCTTCTTCAAACTTCTTGTCAAACTTCTTCTTCCTTACTTCAACAACCAAACTGCACTAAATACTTTTAGGAACAGTTAAGTATTTGGAAATCATAGTATTGTAAATGACCAAGACACTACAAAAAATGGGGTCTATAACCGTGTTTCAAAAACGCAGCTATAGACTCTAAAAATGCAACTATAGGACATAGCCGCATTTCCTATAGCCGCAATTACAAACCAGGCCTATACTACACAGCAATAGACCCCTGCAAGTCTATAGCCACGTTTTTATAACCGTGGCTAAAGGTCAGACCTATAGCCGCGTTTTTTAACCACGGCTATAGACTGTAGGCTTATAGATGCGTTTTTGAAAACGCGGCTATAGACTCATTTTAAGCTGCATTTATAACCACGGCTATAGGTTTTTTCAAATAAAAAAAATTTCTGGGTTTTTTTTTTCCCCCAAAAAAATTCAAAATTCAAACCAAAAAAATTCAAAATTAAACACAAACCAAGAAAATTCAAAATCAAACACAACATACTCACAATACAAACACACCCAAAAAATTCAAAATCAAACACAACATATTGACAATACAAATACAACGTGCTCCAAAATATAACAATACAAACCCATGAATTTCATCTTATTCAACAAAACCAACCCAAATTTAACACTAAATCCATTCAAGGAACACAAAAGCACATGCTCAGAAACACAAGAACAAACTCAAGAACACAAACCCATTTAAACATAGGCACAATATCACAACACAAAAGCAAAAATAACCTCTAGCAAAAGTAGAATACCCATAAAAAGATTTGAAAATTTTTACCTCAAATAGTAGAGATAAGTGAGCCTTAGCTTTTCTTATGAAGTTTTCCATTGACCATTGCCTGAAAAATGAAGTATATGGTGGTCTGGAGTGTGCGTTGTGTTGAAAGAAAAAAAAAAGAAAAAAAAGAAGTAGCAATAAAGAAACAAAGAAAAAAAAAAAAAAAAAAAAGAGTTGTGCTGGAGTGAAGAAGGAAGAAAGAAAGAAAGAAAGAAAAAAAGAGGAAAAAAAAAAAAAGAGAAAGAAAGAAGAGCTGAGCATGATTTGCAGAGAAGAAAGAAAGAAACCCAGGAAAGAATGACCCAGGAAAAGCAAAAAAATAAAAGACCAAAGAAAGAAAAGAAAAAGAGGAGGGGTAGGTGGGAAAGTGGGGTATTTTTTTTTTTTTTGGTGTCACCTATAGCCGCGTTTTTAAAACGTGGCTATAGCCCCTCCTTTATAGAAAAATATTTAAAAAAAATTGTTCAGCTGTATAGGCCATCTTTTTAAAAAAGAAAATATATTTTTTGGCTGGACCTATAGCCGCGTTTTTTAAAATGCGGCTATAGGCCCTCCTAAAAAAATTTTTAAAAAACCCGGCTATAAGTCCTCCTTTAAAAATTTAAAAAAAATTGACAAAATAGTGATTCTATCAATCTTTAAAAAATTTACAGTATACTCACAGTAGATGATTTCTTCATACCACCGAAGGTCGGTGCCACTTTTGAAGGCAAAAGGCTTATTTTGCTAGGAGATGGAGAGGGGTTATGCATTTATTATTGGTAAAATCTACCAGACCTCCATATAAGTGAAGTATTTTATAGCACAGTTCTGCCAAGCACATAACCAAATGTGACTTAATGATTCTTTTATATGATTCTAAACAATTGCACAACTTGCCAATTTTCATAAACTGTTTTGTTAAATTTATTTGACAGATTAATAATCCACTTTCCATGCAATCAAAAACAATAAGAATAATTAATTTACTTCGAAAACTCGAATGAAACTCAAGTAGTTGATAAATAAAACAGTTATATATATATATATATATATATACACACACACATATATATAGTGTAATATATAATTAATGTTACACTATTCAATAATTTTATTTTGAATGCAAATTCTGATAACTTTTGTTAGATCACATTTTTTTTCTTGTAGCTTCAAAACTGGTAAAAAATTTCCAGATCATCATAGATAAATAACTATCTAATCTATCAAATTTTTACCTTTTTACATTTTAAATTTATGCATTGAAGATGATACTATTTTTAACTTTTTGCATTTTTAAATTATGTATTAAAGATGATAGTATAGATTAAATATCAAATAACATATGATTGGCACAAAAAATTTTACATGTAATATTTTAAGAACATCTAAAACATAGAATTAAACAATGAATTCTCAAAATATTAAATTAAAAATCTTAAAGCAAAAAAAATGTTTATTATTTTTAAAAAATTAAATAAAATGCATCAAACTGCTCACCATGGTGTTCTTTAGAGATAGCACAGTGGAGAATGGTGTCACCATTATTTCTTATACAGTAGTCTTCATCAGGGCTGCATTTAGAATGGAGGTAAAGGAAAGCCTCTTTATGACCATGAAGTGCTGCTACGAAGAGAGAGGACTCACCTTCATTGTTATAAGTATTTATCATTGATTTTGAGATGCCAATGATGAGGCTACACATCGTCACACTCCCCATTGATGCTGTAATGTGGAGAAGATTATTTCCTTTCTTGTTTTTCCTTCTTAAAGCTCTTGCTATGCGTAAACTTTCCTGAGGTAATAGTTGTAGAAGTTGTTCAAAAATATCATCTCAGTCATCAGAGGTTGCTAGGTGGAATACCGTGTCCAAGGAGTTGATGATCGGGGCAGTACTTCAAAACATTTCTTTACGACATATTTCAAGGACTTTTTCCCATTCCCCTTTAACGACACTCAGATACAATGTTTCATAATCTTCAAAGCTTTCCAATTCGGGTTGGATAATGAAATCTTCGCATTGTGCGTACTATTTATCTATCCAACTTGAATTTTTAGTAACCCAATCTAAAAAATCTTTCTTTGACTCCAAACACTGAAGGTGAAAATGGGAAAAAAAATTAGGATTACCATTGAGGAGCCAGTTTGCAACAATGGATTTCTTTGTACTATATTTTATAATAAAAATAATAATAATAACTTTTTTGACTGAGAGATTTTAATTAGCTCGAAATGCTAAATCATTATGTATGGCTAGATCACATTGTAGTTATGCAGTTAGGTTAGAAGAGGCTCCTGCGTTTCTGCAGGAAAGTCTATCTAGTGATGTTAATAATTCAGCCGGTTAATGATATATTATGAAGCTTTCTATCAAAAAAATTTATGCATTTGAGTACCTTAAGAGGCGAGGGCAGCGACAATATTTCTATTTCTGTTTTCATCATGTCTTTTGTTGTCGCAGGAGCCTCCAGCATTTCTATTTTTGAAGCCACTTTAGCACATTCAACGGCAATCCTCCTAGGATTCAATGAGACCAATCCTGATCGATTAGGGTTCACCTGTAATCAAGAAGACAATAATGTCAATCTCTAATAGTATAATTGGGAAAGCAACATAAATTACATTCTTAATTGATTTTATTTAATTTAGTTTCCATGTTAGTCTTTTAGTAGATTTAATGATTTCTATTACATTATATTTCCTAGCTTGTTTAGAAGTCTTAACAAGTCTTTTACTCATTCTACGAAATTTTACAAACTAAGCCACCTAGAAACCGTCAATATAATAATTTGAGAGAGCACATATTACTTTGGATCAATATTTCTAGCTGATTACAGAAAGATTGTTCTACTTACAAGAAAAAATGTCTCTAGTCGCCAAGTCTGATTCTAAGACTATTGAGTTGCTGTTGAGCTTTTGGAGGCAAGCAATGAGATGCTGTCGAGCTTTCGGAGGCAAGCAGTGTTTATTTCACACTTGATATATCCGTTGGCTCGCAAGATACCTAATAGTTTATTTATTGCATCATATGTTGGTGCTTTGAGCAACAATTTATGATGATATTTGAGATTGTACAGTAAAACCGGGTCCACCAAAGACTCTTTTTTTAATATTCCGTCTCCTTTCCCCAAATGAGTGCTCTCTCTTTCCAAGTCCATTGTTTTTTGAACAAGAATATATACCTTTTGAGAATTGAACTAGAGTTCGAGAGAACCCATCAGCGCACTAGTGAGGAAGATGCTGAACTCTAGCGAAGTGTCAAGAAATTTAAAGATAGTACTAGCGATAAGCCGTTCATACCACCCCGCAAGCAGGTGAGTTATAAGGATAGTCTTTTGGGTGACATCACAAGAGCCTATGCTCAGGCCTTCCGGTTTGATACAGCAGGTGAGTTTGAAGAAGAGTCTAATACTGAACTGGATGACCTTGTGGAGAACATGGTGGATTTCCACCTCTCCAAAGAAACTAAAGCTCGTATCAAGGCACCATGGACTAAGGCATTGATAGTGAAAGTGTGTGGTAGAACTGTGGGATACAACTATCTCACTTTCAAAATCAATGCCTTATGGAAGCCAGTGAACAAAATGGATTGTGTTGATCTTGGAAAGGATTTTTTCCTTATTAAATTTCATGATGAGACTGATTATGATAAGTTTCTAAGAGGGAGGCTGTTGGGGACATATTTTGTAGTTGGCATATCCTTTGACAAAACGCACTTTACTTGTATTTGGGTAAATCTAAGTAGGTTCAAGATGATCATTACAAGTGGTTAAATTGAAGACATGAAGATTACTCAAGAACTGCTCAAGAAAAAGTGCAAACTGCAGGTCTCGATACCTCCTTGACAGAATCTCGATCTGTCGAGATTCATTAAAGCTCGACAGATGTCCCGATCGATCGAGCTTACGGGTTTCAGATTATAGCCAGCAACGTTTTTATTCTAAAAGGCTAATTGTTTATGGGTTTGTATAATTCTTATTGGACTAGGAAACCCAAGGTTTGTGTAAACCTATTTGGAATAGGAAAGCCCATTAAGCTCCTATTTAAAGGAGGTGGAAAAAGAAAAACCTAACCCTAGAGAGCTTCATAAGGTTTTCTTTTTGAAACCCTAGCCTCCTCCTACAGAAGAAAGAGTTCTTGCTGCGTTTCTTGTACGCCTTAGGGTTTTGTAACCAAGCAAAGTCTCTTGCACCAACATTGAAGATCTTATTGGTGTTTCTATGTGAAGCTGCTGCAAATCAACTACAACAATCAAAGGGTTGCTGTGGAGTTAGTCACGTACTGGGATTCGTGCAAAGGAGTAAGCCGCGTACTGGGATCCGCGCATCACATTGGTTAGTCACGTACTGGGAGCCGTGCATTGAACTGGAGAAATTGTCACTACAGAACAAGTCCAATTGGGTATTGGGGTAAGAGTTCAACTGTAGGTTGGTGAGGTACTGGGATTCCTTACTTGTAACTGCTTGTTGTGATAATAGTGGAGTTTCGGGAGTGGTGACCTTAAATCACCCGGTGGGGTTTTTGCCTTAGGGTTTTCCCCATTCGTGAACAAATCACCGTGTTATTTATTTTCCGCTGCATATTTTAGTTTGGTGATTTGTTTGTGCTGCCACGTGATATTATCTGTTAATTTGATTAATTAATAACTGGGCTAATTTAATTGATCTAAATTATCACAAGGGGTCAACGCGTTTGTGGCCTGTCAGAGGCCTTGCTAATTTTGGGAATCTAACCCAAACCACTACTGAGGAGAAGGAATCTTCTGACCCCTTGAAATATGGTTCCTAAGGTTTAATTGCGAGGAAATGTTCCCCGAAATTGAAATGTTTCTAAGAGGGGTACTTATGCCAGGATGTGTATTCAAATTGATTTGTCAAAACTTCTAATTAATACGATGAGAGTGGGTAGGTTGCACCAAAAGGTGATGTACAAGGGCATTTCGTCTTTGTGCTTTTGTTGTGGACGACTTGGTCACAAGTGAGAAAGGTGTAACTATCAGGTTAAGCCACCTGAGAAATCCAGTGAAGATGATCAGAGTACTAAGTCTTCGGGTACCTCTGAATCTCAATAGAAGGAAAATAATTTTGGAGAATGGATGCTTGTGACTAGGAAAAAGCATTCAGTCAAGGCTGAACGTCCTCGTGGGACCTGCATGACTAACCAGCCACTATTAGCTAGTTCTAAAGGGACTAAGAGTAAGCACGTGATGAGAGAGGTGCACCTGACACCCTTTAGCCCGGATATGCCCTTTCAATTCAAATTGGGGACTGCCCAAGACGCTGGTACTTCTGGACTAGCAACGACTAACCCATGTGTCTATGGAGAGTCAAGCACGCAAGTAGGACAGGCGACAGTGACTAAAGGAGTGATGGTTACGTGTAACAAGCCTCTTAACAGTGATCTAGGCCATCAGCCAAATCCAACGACTAGAAAAAAATTCCTTTGGCAAGCCCCTCGAGATCAAGCAAGGAAAAAAAGACCTCTAAGCCTAAAGTTTCAAAATCTCTGAAGTGTCCCAACCCAGTGACAGAATCAAAATTGCAGCTCTCTCTTACTAAAATCACGCCCAACATAGTTTTATGGCTCATCATCTTCCTCTTCTCCAGCCTCAACCCATGGTGAGCTGGGCTTTCTGGTACAGAAACAAAGCTGTTCCAATCCCAGAAGAAGTGATTGCGCAAATTCGGGCTGCTCCGACAAAGACAATGGGGTGGTTCGAAGAGGATCTGAACCGAGCCTGGAAGCACCTATTTCCGATCACTCCAATGAGTGTGAGGACAGGAACCTTACCATTGGACCACCCGGCATGGGGGGCGACACCAAATCCATGGTGAAAGTTTCTCACCAACCTACCACTGATCACAGAAAAGGAAGTAGAGGAATTGAACAAATTAAGGAGGCCTTTGGTAATACCCCACTTGGACGAATCCGATTGGTTAGTGCAAGAAAGGAAGACGATCGACTTCAGGGGCTCAGTAATGACACACCTAGGGAACTGTCCTACAATGAAACTGGTTCAGATTCTCAAGACTATTTCTCGGTGCGACCTCCTCCTATGTTGTGGGAGGAAATCCAGGGAATTCTGAATTACCTAGTGGTATGGAAGCCAAATTGGGTAGCCTCAAAGGACCTGCTGAGGAGGATGGGATGAAGCATGATTGCTTCATTCATGAGGGGACCTAGCCCGAATGAGATTCCTAACGTATTTTGCACCCAAATGAACATCCTTCTGTGGAATTGCAGGGGTGCTTTAAACTTGGATTTCAAGCAATGGATCTTTGAGATGGTTGTTAATCACTATCCTTCTATAATGGTTATTACGAAGACTAGGGTGGGTGGCGACCGTGCTAAAAAAATCATTGAAGGACTTCCCTTTGATGGTTTTTTCTATACAGAAACTATTGGGTACGCTGGAGGTCTTTGGCTGCTCTGGAAAAAAATGAAGTGGACGTGTTTGTGCTGTCTTCCACGGAGCAGGAAAGTCATGCCACCATCAAGGTATGCTGCTCTGACTCTACTTGGCTTATATCTTCTGTGTATGCTATCCCTCATATTATGGAAAGAAAATTCATTTGGTCTAATCTCTTTGAAATGGCTAAACTTCATAACCTTCCCTGGCTTCTCTTGGTGACTTTAATGAGACACTATGTGGTGATGATAAGTTAGGGGGTAGACAAGTAAACCTTA
Source organism: Castanopsis chinensis (assembly GCA_032878915.1). Classification (NCBI taxonomy): domain Eukaryota; kingdom Viridiplantae; phylum Streptophyta; class Magnoliopsida; order Fagales; family Fagaceae; genus Castanopsis; species Castanopsis chinensis. The sequence continues at coordinate 9,102,044 of JAVQMG010000101.1, read as the reverse complement.
ACAGGGCCATTGACTTTAAAGATTTCCTAGATACTTGTAACCTGATTAACCTTGGATTCTCAGGACCAAAATTTACATGGTCTAATTAGAGACAAATCACTGACCTCATCCTTGAACAACTTGATATATATTTCAGAAATCCTTTATGGAGGATTCTCTTTCCTGAAGTTGTTGTTACCCATTTGCCCATTGTCTTCTCGGATCATTGCCCCATGCTTTTGGAATTAATTAGACCTCCCCCAGCTAGTCTAGATAAGCCCTTCAGGTTCCATACCATGTGGTTGCACCACCTGCAGTTTCCTGAGATTGTTAGTAGAACCTGGGATATGAAAACCAACTTGTCACTTGCTTTAAAAAATTTCACTGATTTGGCAAGGCAATGGAACAAGAACGAATTTGGCAATATCTTTGCCCAGAAGAAAAGAGTGTTGGCCAGAATTAATGGTGCCCAAAAAGGCCTATCTAATGGCCCAAATCATTTTCTTATCCAGCTAGAAAATGAGCTCATTGTGGAGTATAATATGATCTTACGCCAGGAGGAGGAATTTTGGGCCTTAAAGTCTCGTGTGAATTGGGCTATTAATAGGGATAGAAACACTGCTTTTTTTCACGTATCAACCTTTGTCAGGAGGCATAGAAATAAGATAAGAAGCATTAAGAATGCAATGGGAGAGTGGATTACGAATGAGGAGGAAATTAAGAACTTATCCTATTTAAATACCAACAACTGTTTAAGACTAAACTTCCTTATTCCTTACGGGATTCGGAGGTTAAGAAGTTTTCTTGTACCTTTTTATCTGTAGAGGAGAGGATCTATTTGGCTTGCCCTGTGTCTGAGGAGGAGATCATGCAGGGGTTATGAGCCTTGAAGCCTTTCAAAGCCCCTGGGACTGACGGGCTCCATGCGGGATTCTTTCAATATTTTTGGGCCAATGTGAAAGCTGTGGTTTGTGGAGAAGTGACCAAAATATTTGAAGAGAGAGCTGTTCTTGAGTTCCTTAACGAAACTCTGATATCCCTCATTCCTAAAACCCCTAACCCAGAAAGCTTCAGCAATTACAAGTCTAAAAGCCTTTGCAATACAATCTATAAAATTGTGTCAAAAATTGTTGTGGGCCGCCTTAGACCATACCTTGACAAACTGGTATCCCCTAATCAAGCTGCCTTTGTGCCTGGCAGACGAGGGTTGGATAATATTGTGATAGCCCAAGAATTGTTGCATTCTCTAGACACAAAAAAAGGAAAAGTGGGATTCATGGCAATAAAAGTTGACTTGGCTAAAGCGTATGATTGCCTCAAATGGTCCTTTGTACATCATGTCCTTACTACCTTCCGCCTTCCTCAGATGCTAATAGACCTGATTATGAGTTGCATCTCTTCAACTAGCATCTCAATTTTATTTAATGGCGGTAAGCTGAATTCCTCTAAGCCCACGGGGGGTATTCGCCAAGGTGACCCGCTCTCTCCCTACATTTTCATACTTTGCATGGAGTATTTGGGTTATCTTACCAATAAGGAATGCATCGATAAGAGTTGGGAGCCAATGAAAGCTTCAAGAGATAATGTGGGAATTTCTCATTTATTTTTTGCCGATGATCTCATGCTCTTTGCTAAGGCTAATATTGTGGGTGCAAATTCAATTAAGAACGTTCTATGGAAGTTTGGCAAGGAATCTGGACAAACTATCAGCTTGGAGAAGTCACGGGTTTACTTCTCTCCTAATGTTTCTGGTTCAGCCAAAGATAATATATGCGAAACACTTGGCATCCAAGCGACCTCGCAACTGGGGAAAAACCTTGGATATCCTTTAAAACGTAAAGGTATAGGTAGGAATTAGTATAACTTCATTGTGGATAACATCATTTCCAAGTTGGCTGGGTGGAAATCCAAACTCCTCTCCTTTGCAGGTAGAACTGTGTTGGTTAAATCAGTGATGACAACCATACCCAACTATGCAATGCAAGGTTTTGCTCTCCTTTCACACATATGCTCTAAGATTGATAAAATAAATAGAGACTTCCTTTGGTGGTCTACGGAGGAAAAAAGAAGATTACACCTTGTGGGGTGGAGCAAAGTCATCAAAGCTAAAGAAGAGGAAGGCTTGGGTATACAGGCGACAAGAGCAAAAAATATTTCCATGCTTGCTAAACGTAATTGGAGGCTTTACCAGGAAAAGGACTCACTCTGGGCGAAAATTATTTTGGGCAAATATTGCTCTCGGCAAAGATTGAAAGCAAGGGATTCGGATGGTCTTCCATGCTTGCCTACTTGGAAGGCAATCAAGGTTGGGTTCCCAGTTTTTGAGAAAGGGGTGTACTGGAGTGTGGGTAGTAAATCTACCCTTAGTTTTTGGGAGAGTAGGTGGTTAAAAGGGTCTTCCATAAGAGAGCAAGTTGCTAGGCTGCTCAGTCCTCAGGATGCTTGTCTGACTGTTGCGGATGTCTTTGATGGAGGGCAGTTGGCGTGGGATAAGATCTCCTTTGATTTGCCTCAAACGATTGTGGATAAGATCAAAGCCACCCCTATTCAGCTCTTTGGGGATAAGGAGGATACGCTGATGTGGAAGTTTTCTAAGGATGGGGAATTTAACATGGCTTCGGCATATGCTCTAGTTGGTTCCGAGAACATGGATGGACATCCCTTCACGGGTAGCTGGGTTTGGCAACTTGATACGCTTCCAAAGATTACTCATTTCATTTGGCTATGCTTGCACAACAGCATCCCTATTAGGAAAACCATTGCTACAAGGGGAATCCAATGCAATGTGGCATGCCCCATATGCCAATCCCAAGAGGAATCAATTATTCATCTTTTAAGGGATTGCTCCTTTGCAAGGGAGTTTTGGAGGAAGGTTGGAATCCCCCAAGCCTGGGGGGATTTCATCAATCTTAAGCTCGCGGATTGGTTGGAAACTAATTGTTTAGCCAAGAACTTCATATCAATCAGAGGAATGCCGTGGTGCTATCTTTTCCCCTTTGCTATTTGGACCCTTTGGAAACATCGTAATAGGGTTATGTTTGAAAATGCCCCTAGTGACCCGAGAACAGCGAATTCATGCATCCAGCTTGCTAGAGAATATTTCTTGTGTATAGGGAAAGGACAGAATCTACTGCACCAGGTGGCCATCACGGTTTGCTGGAACAAACCACCACAAGGCTGGTTTAAATTAAATACGGACGGGGCGTCATTAGGGAATCCGGGGAAGGCTAGTGGAGGAGGTCTGATCCATGAGTGCCAAGGGAATTGGATAAAAGGCTACATGAGAAATATTAGGGTGGCAACTAACATGATTGCTGAATGTTGGGCTCTAAGGGATGGCCTTACCTTAGCCTCTCAACTTGGAGTTACACAACTTCTTGTAGAACTTGATGCAAAGGTCGTTGTTGACCTCATTCTTTCTAGAAAATCTACTAACAGCCCCTATTCTTCCTTGTTGAATGACTGCAGATATCTCATAAACCGGTTTCAGCAAATCCATATTAATCATGTCTTCAGGGAGGCCAATCGCTGTGCAGATGCGCTTGCTAAAGGAGGATGCTGCCTACTAGAGGATTTTGTTGTTTTAGAGAATCCCCCCTCTGAAAGTTTTTATGTAATGCTTAATTCAGATGCTTCTGGTCTGTATTCTCTAACGCTGTCAGCCACAACTTTGCCTTTTTTGGCTAGTTAATGCATTGCTTTCCCCTCCTTTAACCAAAAATATATATATATATACCGTTTACTTTTCCAAAATAGTAAAAAATAAATAAAAATAAAAAACTAGATCCTTGCCTTAAAAAGAAGAAAGAGAGAACCTAAACGAGAGAGAAAGATTCTCATAAAAATAAAATAAAGGAGAAGGAAGAACACCTGATATGAACGGGGGTCATACTTTTAAGTAAAGAATTGATACCTGAGAAATGAATAGGCAATTTAGGCAATTCATACTTTAAGTAAAGAATCAATGGGGCCAAATCTGGGCTACTTTAATAAAATTTGAAGTACGAAGTCAGATTTTTAATAATTTAATGTTATTTATATAACATCTATTTTAACTTTTCATATTATAATTTTTTTAATTTAGAATCTATATATTCTTGTTTTTTTTATATACAAAATTACTAACTAAAGGCCATTTCACGTATGTATTTCAATTTTTCTAACATCTCCCTTTTGAATGATAATAAGACTAAGTGCCCGTTTGTTTCAACTTTCCCAACCCAAAACGCACGTTTTGAAACTGCCAGCTCAAAAAGCCCGTTTGGTTAGGTTCAAAAAGCAACTTTTTGTTAAAAGTTGTGTTTTGGGTTTGTGAAGAAAACATGCATTTGCAAAATGGAGCTCCTGAGCTCCATTTTCAAAACGCGCACAATCACGTTTTCTTGGGTTTCTTTTTTTTCCTAAATTGCCCATAGTTTTTTTTACTCAAAAATCACAACGGTAACAACACAACAGAACAGAACTATTCTTGATCTTTTCTCTCAAATATCTCTAAACTTTTAGTTTCAATCAAACATTCACAACAGCTACATTCACAATAATTTAAACATCTCTAAACTCAAGCATAATCAAAATACAAACTCAAAAACGCAATCTTAAAATTAATCAAATCATAACAAAAAAAAAAAAAGAGACAGAAGCCATCTGACCCACGGTGGAGCAAGCAAGCAACCCACGGTGGAGCAAAAAAGAGACAACGCCTGTCTGTGTCCTTCGATCAACGGTGGAGCATGCAATTGCTTGTTCTTAATTTCTCTGTTTCTTATCATTGCTAGAGATAGCTGGAGAAAAAAAAAGAAAAAGAGAGCTAGAGAGTGTTCAAGTAGAAATATAAAAAGTAAAAGAAAGAGAGAGCTAAAGAAAGAAAGACAAAGCTGGAGATTGGGAAAGAAGGTTCCAGAATGCAGTAGAAAAAGAAAAGAAGGGTAGATAGATATGGGAGTGGGGTATGGGAGTGGGGTGGTGTTTGATGGAGAAAAAACCAAAAAAAAAAAAAAAAAATGAAGAAGAAGAAGAAGAAGAAGAAGAAGAAGAAGAAGAAGAACGTATGGTTGTAATTAGTTTGGAAAAATAATATAAAAATAAAAAATGACAATCAAGAAATGCTACCATAATATTTTCACAATAAATTTTAAGTATTAGATTGTTTTTAGCTAATATTGGTGAATAAAAAAATAATTTCAGTGGTGGGTTCAAATTAGAACTAATAACAACTTTCCACATAAGATTTTGATGTGATTCTTGTGAAAGTATTGCGAAAAATGTTGTGAAAGTATTGTGAAAAATGTACTGTTCACTCTCCAAACAGTACAAAAATTTGGAGAGGCTGTTGAAGATGCTCTTATAACTTCTTATTGATAACTGTGATGTTATAGAGTATGTGGTGGAGAAAATATTGTGAGTACCGGAACAACTCATTTAAAAGATAAGTGTTAATAAAATTTTATTTTAAAAGATTAATTTTAAATTAATCTTGTGAAAATATTGTGACATTTTATAATATTTCTAAACTTTTTAAGTTAATACTATTTTTCTTTAGAAAGAAAAATAGTACTATTAACAGAATATTTTTATAACAATTTCATAATAAAGTTTACATAGTAAATTGTTATTAGTTCTCATCTACACTTGAGACATTTTTTTTTTCCTACCATTAACAACTTGTTATATAGACTTTATTGTGAAATTTTTGTGAAAATATTGTGTCCATAACTTGCATTAAAAGAGGTAATTAAAACAAAGAATTCTCTTTATATAAACATTGTCATTTTTAGTAATTTATCCCTCAAACTGCCACTTTTATAAATGCTAGCCAAACACTCAGCTTTTTCAAAAAGCACTTTTTAACAACTTTTACCAAACATTCAGCTTTTAAAAAAAGCACTTTTTCATTATGCACTTTTTGAAAACTCCACTTTTTCATTATGCACTTTTTCAAAAAGCCCAACCAAACTCACCCTAATTCACTAAATCCTCTTGTTATATAATGGAATTTAAGTAGGATTTTATCGATTTTAATTTTGAAAAAAAAAATTATGCAAAAGCAACTTGAACAAAGTTTGGAAAAAAAATCCAATATTTTTATATATCAAAATTGTTAAATTTTATGATTGAAAAATTTTTTAACTATGTTTTATATTATCTTTAAGTTGCATTGTTTCATTATCTCTTAACTTATTCTCCATTCGAAATATCTTCATCTAAATTTTCTGCTATAAATTTTATATTGCTAGTAACCAATTTATTTTTAGAAATTCTAATAAATATATTTTTTTAGTTTAAAAAAATTGTATCAAGAATCAAGATTAATATTTTCTATAAAAATGATTAATTATAAAATACTTATAAATAAAAAACAATACTATTTACAACAGAAAATTATAAAATAACAAGTACAAAAGCGGTTTTTTTTTTTTCCTTTCTTTCTCATGTCACGGCTAATACTCTTTGCTCTCTCTTTTATTCAAGTCATCACTGAACACGCCAACTGGACTTGTTGGTGATGTATTGACTTATCATGCGTGTCACGATATGGTGCGCTTAATTTGTTTATAGTTCAGAAGGGGACCAGATTAGTATTATTCATTTATATGTCTTCTTCTTTTCTGGAAATTGACAAATAATTAATGAGGCTAAAAACTACAGCAAGTTCAAAACAAAGCCTTTTTAAGTACATTCCATTGAGGTTCTCCTCATAAACATTAAGCAAGTCCAAAGGCAAACTATCCAAAGACTTAGGTCTAAATCCTAATTAGCTCCCATTCTTGCAAGGCTGTCCACACACCAATTAGCTTCACGATAGTAGTGCTTAAAATGAATCCAATAAAAGAGGGAAGCGAACTACCTGCAATCATCCAAAATAGGAGAAACCATCTTATTGACATAAGTTGAGTTACCTAAGACAATCATCAATAGCTTCTGCATCAACTTCAACTTCTAGAGAAAACAAATTAAGGCTACAACACACAATTAATCCATCTCGGAGGCCCCACAATTCAGCAACAAAACTATTAGTAATTCCAATTTTCCTAGAAAACCCCGCTACCCAGTGACCATTCTCATCTCTAATAATGCCTCCATACCCAGCTAGACTAGGATTGCCAATAATTGACCCATCTATGTTGAGCTTCACCCACCCCATTCAAGGCCTTTCCCATACTTATATATATGACTTATGAGTCTGAAAGATTTGGAATTGAATCAATTTTTTTTTTCATTATTTTCGAGGAGTGTAAGGAGTTATAAGTAGGCCACGTTTGATTTGACCCACTGAGAGTTGCTTTCCTACAACAAACTAGGTCAAGGTTGGGTTGATGTGTTGTATTTGGAGCACGTAGTGTTCAAAATATAAACTATTTCGGCCTCGTAAAAACCGAGGGATAAGAGATGTGCATAGTTGAGAGTAAAAGTCTTTTGGATGTCCAATAATGGGTGCAACCTTCTGGGAAATCTTGCTCCTAATAACACTACAACCTAACTATTTGTTTCTCAAATTTCAACAATAGTAGAATATGAAGACTACATACATCTGATAAAATAGTCACATATTCAAGTCACATATTCAAAGAAGTTTGGATGTTCTCATTTGTTAAAAAAATAAAAAACCATGAATCATTATTAGAGCATTCGCAGCAATAGAGTTAAAAATTTAGGTATTTAACACCTACAAAAATCACTTTATCTATTTTATCTCTTCATACTCAACATCAATATATCTATATTTTTAGCTATTTGAATAGTAATAAAAACATCCACAGCAAAAAATAAAATAAAAAATAAACCTCCAACTCAAATCCTCAATCTTTTTCCTCAACCTAGATCAAACAAAATCACCAATCACAAACAAAATCAAAAATCACCAACACAGCACATACATGGCGTGGGTCGACAAGCTGGGTCAGCAGAAAGGGTGGGTTTGCGAAAACCCAGCACAAACCGGAGACAAACCCAGAAATCAAGCTCCAACAAAACAGATGAAGATGAAGATCCACAGAACAGATCGGCGATCGGGCTTGGGTAGATGGGTCTCTGCGAGATGGGTTTGGGGAGATGGGGTCTTGGCGGTAGACGAGCTGGCCAGCAAGCTGAGGGATGAGAGAGATGAGGGAGGCACTAGACGGCTAGGGAGAGAAAAAAAAAATGACGGGGAAAAAAGAAGAGAGGCCAGAGAAAGAGAGAAATAGAGAAAGAAAAGAGAAAATATTTGTTCCATGAGAGAAGAGAGAGAAGTTTATAAAATATTTTTATTTAGCATCTTGCTATACAGTGCACAGCCATAAATAGCTGTGCACTGTAGCAAGAAGCTAACAAATTTTACCTATGGCATCACTACTGCAGCATGCATTTTTGTGTTTTGGTGAAGTTAAAATAATTATGGGTCATGCTAACGAATGTCCTTAGGGCATTAGTTAACAATCCATTTTAGGAAAGTTTTTATACCACTTTTATGGGATATAAAAAAAACTGTCAAAACATTAATTGCTTTATTTCATTTTCCCATAAAAACTTTCTTCAAATGGATTGTTAACCAATGCCCTAAGGACATTCGTTAGCATTTTTCAATAATTATATAGCTATTTAACTTCACTATTGTTAATGCTATTAGTGGCCAGTATTAACCATGTCAATACTGTTGGAATATATAGAAATTAGTGATTATAAAAGCTCTCTCTCTCTCTCTCTCTCTCTCTCTCTCTCTCTCTCTCATACACACACAAATGGTTTCCCTCTTTGTCTACACCTATTTGAGCTAACCTAGAAAGTATGAACACTTCATTTAGAATAACGTATTCATGTTATACACATATCAAACCACTATCATACCAACCGTTTCATATTATAATTTTTTAAAAATTACTCGATCTACTGTATAACAACATTTCTTGTGTAACGAACTGCTTCAACAGGAAAAACACGTGGCTAGCTAGCACGGGCTCTTTGTCATCTTTTGTACAAGAATTTTGCCTTTTCTTTTGTCTTTACCACCCCCACGACCCCCAACACCCAAAAAAAAAAAAAAAAAAGGGTAGAACCTTGCCTTAAAAAGGACAGAGAGGGCTAGAGGGGGACAAAAAGAAAAAATAAAAGACAGAATATGTTAGCTTAAATGGGAACACGCGATGCTAGCTTAATATGGTGAACAGGGATTGAGATCCCGTGCAATACCTAGGGTATTGCACGGGGTGCAATAGGTTTAATCTCAACCCTTAATGTAATCTAATGCACGTAAATATGACACGTCATAAACACACGTCACCGATCCGCGTGAAACAAAATTTTCCCATTCCTTCCTTTACTCTTTTCTGTACCCATTTTAGCATCCCCAAATTAAAAAAAAAAAAAACTCTCCCTTTCTCTCTTCCATCACATCTTTCTCTAGGACTCCATGGCTGGATCTCCACGAGCTCCATTGCTCAATCTCCATGGCTACAGCTAGCAGCCACCAGGTCCGCTCCACCAATTCCGGCGATGGTTCCGGTAAATTTCCTTTGTCTCTCTTTGATTTTTGATTCTCTAGCATACTCATGTCTCTCTCTCATCTTTGTTTCTCTCTCTGTTTTCTAGTTCTCTCAAGCCCAGCCAGGACTGATCTCCTTGCACCCACACCGTTGTTGCTGGAGTTGCTTATCATTGGTGTCACTTTGACAACCTCTATACCCTGACCGTGCTCCAAGTCTCCATCAGATCTTTCTCTAGGACTCCATGGCTGGATCTCCACGGACTCCATTGCTCAATTTCCATGGCTACAACTAGCAGCCACCATGTTCTGCTCCACCAATTCCAGTGCTGGTTTCGGTAAAGTTCCTTTGTCTCTCTCTTTGATTTTTGGTTCTTTTAATTTTCTCAACCAAAAAAAAAAAAAAAGATTTTTTTGCACCCACACTACCGCCAGCTGCGGTGCGTATAGATGGTGTTTACACCATTGGTGGCCGCCTGTACACCTCTCTTTCTCTTTATTGTCTATTCTCTTTTTATTTGCTTTTTAGAAATGACCGAAACCCCTTAGCTATCATTTTGTTTCAGTTTTTCTTAGTGACTAGATTTCCTTGTGCATAAAGCTTGATGATTTGCTGGGTTTGAAAAATGGAGGTTTTTGGATACAGCCGAATGTGCTGTGATTGAAGGGAAAGTCATTATGAAATTTCTCACACTTGTTATTTTCCTAAATTGTAGATGGGTATTTTGCATGTTGTAGTTGTATTGACTATGCAGATGGGTATTTTGCATGTTGTAGTTCATTTTGAAGGTATAAACTGTGGCTCTTGATGGGCTAACTTGAGGGGAAATTTTTTGCTTGCTTGAATTGTTACCAATCATACTTTACAAGTTTAGCCCAAATTTTAAGTAGTCAATTTAGATTTTTATATGTTAAGGCCTCCCTCAAATATTCTGGGTTTTTGGTTCAAAAGAATGTTTGAAAATTTGGTGATGTGTTTTTTCTTTTAATAAATCTTCAAATATTTCTAGATGAACTTTAATTCTTGGGCATTTCAATGTTATATAGATATGTTACTGATTTATGAACTCTAACTCTAATTAGGCATTTCTAAGTTATACAAATATGGTACTGATCTATACAATAAAGCAGAAATTGCATTTAGATTTAGGCACAATTGAGCTTATGAAAAAGAGTTTGTTTTATGCATTTATCCCCTTTTATTGTGGCCAAAGTTATATGGATTAATAACTATGTCTCTTGTTTCCTTGTTAACAGGATAAAATGTTTTAATGCATTTCATGATCTATATATTTTTTGAGCTAAAAGATAGAAAAATTGTATTGATATGTTGAAAGAAAGTATACAAAATAAAAAACTGGTATCCTCTAATAAGACCATCGAACAAAACAGAGAACCAATTCAGTAAAGAGCATAACAGCTAAGACACATTACATGACTGTGCTACATAAAGAAAAGCTTGACATAAAGATTGCTAATAATTTGAGGTGTTGGTACTTTGCCAGGAAAATAGTAGCTCTAACAAAGATGGCCTTCGGTTGTAACTTGTAACTGAAGTTTTTCAAAGTAGAATGTTATGCTAAAGAAAGAAGTGCACTGCTGAAAGGGAGAAGATTAGGTGGAAAGACTTGGCATTGTGGATAGCTTTTGCTGTGGGTGGATAGCTATTGCATTTGAAATTCGTATTTGAATTACTATGGAGTTGCTATTGCATTTGTATTTGAATTATTGTTATTTGGATAAAGCTATATCTAATTTGGTATTTGTATATAAGTTTCCAAGAAGTTGAGTACTAGGATTATCTGTTAGTATTTTGAATATTCATAGGAATATCTATTGTTATCTGTTTGTTCCCAGTCATAGCATAGAACCTGTTACAAGCATTCCATGATGTATTGAAGCCATTTCTTGTTGTGGCTATGTATCTTCAGTATCAGTGAAACATTGAATGTATTTTCTATTTTAAGTTTTTAACACTAGGTAGTTTCATTGTTCATTTACAACAACTTTTACAAGGATTTAGTGTACACACCAAGAAAAATGTAATAAAATTTAGTTATTTTTTTCCTTATATTGGTTTGAGAGTGTAATAAAATGTAATTGATTGTGTGCCTTTGTATTTCTATATCTTGTAATGCTTCAAATTGAACAATTTTGATGTTGCCTATATGGTCATGAATTGATGCAAGAGTTTGATCTAATAACAAACAAAACTTTATTGAAATGTATACCTTGATTACAAGACAATTAGAACAAGAGCCCTAATTAAATACACAGTCATGGGGAATGATTTATTTCACTCAAAAAGAACCTAAAATTTGCATTTACAAATTCTGTAAGGATGCAAGTTGAGGCCCAAGTGTAATAAATAAGATTATACCCAAGCAAAATACTTTCATTCAAAACAATTTTTGAATTATACAGGTGGCTGAAGTTTATGTATCCAAAAAATATATATATTTGTACAACACTTCTTAATGGTAGAACTTATGAGAACATGTATAATCCCTCCAGCATCAAACAGTCTAAACTTAGCACTAATCCCTCCAGGAAATGCCATTTCTTGCTCTTGGTGATCAATCAAAGAATAGCATTCCTTTAATCATGCCATTCAACCTGACAAAAGAACAATGCGTGATTTCAATTATCAACATAAATCAAAATTTCCAATTAACAGCAGTCACAATTGAAGCCATAAGATCACTATCACTATTTACTACTAAATATTTAAGTTTGTTGAGAGATTAACTTGGGAACTTCCATCTTAAGAACTCAGCTAAGGGACCAACGTTAAAAGTGAAATACAAAGCAGATTATATAGTTTGAATGTTCATGAGATACATTTAATTCCTTTGTAATCAATGACATATATGGTAGGTGCACAACCCAATTTTAATGGGGGCAATCAGACAATAACAAATGCATTTTGAATTAAGGAGAAGCCAATTAAATTCACAACATACACCTATCTCAGGAAAAAAAAAAAAAAAAACACTCACAACATGCTCAATTGTTTAAAGCTTCTGTGCTGGACTGAAACAACAGGGAGCACCAATGGACAAAAACAAGAAATCAAAACATTACACAAAATTATTTTTTAGCAAGGACTGAAAAATAAAATTAATTATAGAAGGGCATATCTTTGACGATAAAATCAAAAAAAGAGGGAGAAAAGAACTGATATCAAAATGTCCATATATAATCACGTTTATATATATATATATATATATATATATATATATTAGGGGTTGGCTTTAGAATAAAGGTGCGGCTGAAACACTGTTGGAGACTTGGAGCACGGTCAGGGTATAGAGGTTGTCAAAGTGACATCAATGATAAGCAACTCCAGCAACAACGGTGTGGGTGCAAGGAGATCAGTCCTGGCTGGGCTTGAGAGAACTAGAAAACAGAGAGAGAAACAAAGATGAGAGAGAGACATGAGTATGCTAGAGAATGAAAAATCAAAGAGAGACAAAGGAAATTTACCGGAACCATCGCCGGAATTGGTGGAGCGGACATGGTGGCTGCTAACTGTAGCCATGGAGATTGAGCAATGGAGTTCGTGGAGAAAAATGGGTACAGAAAAGAGTAAAGGAAGGAATGGGAAAATTTTGTTTCACGCGGATCGGTGACGTGTTTTTATGACGTGTCATATTTATGTGCATTAGATTAAATTAAGGGTTGAGATTAAAACTATTGCACCCCGTGCAATACCCTAGGTATTGCACGGGATCTCAATCCTGGTGAACAGTTTAAGAAAAGAATATAGGCTAATTAATGAGTTGTACCTGTACGCACCTTAACCCCAAAACTAATAAAATTTAATGACTTGTATAAGTATTCCTTAGTCAAATAACCCTTTCCTAAAAGCATTCATTCTTTTTTTTTTTTGATAGGATAAAAGCATTCATTCTTAGTGGTAGAGCTATGATTTGATTTTATGGAAACAAAATTCTATACGCAAGTATATATGTGCTTGAACATATATATAGATTGTTTGAGATGAATATAAAATATAAAAAGTCATTTGGGTGGGGTATATATATATATATATATATATATATATATATATATATTAATGAAGCCACTTTTTTTTTTTTTATTAAGTCAAAATTTCGGATATGAATGAAAAGCTTTATGTGTTATGATTATCCTTCTTCTTTCTTTTTTAATACTTGTTACACAAATTTGATGAAAGAATAAAATAATACATAAAGAAATTCTTTTTTCCTTTTTTAAAACTCTAACTTAATTTGTCAATTTGTCAATTTTCCTTTAATTTTAATACGTTTTGAACCTTAAAACACTGATAAAATATGAAACATTTGCTTTCTTTTTTGAATGCATTTTGGGATATTAAAAATTAGTGTATTGATTATAAGTATAATAAAATTTTAACATATGAACAAGAAATACATTAAAGAGATTTAACCCAAAAAAAATAGTCTAATTATAATTGTGGAGGGAGCAAAAGTTGTAAGATATATCTATTAGCCTTTTTTTTTTACGATTCTCCCCCACCCCACCCCACCCCCCCCCCCCCCCCCCCACCCACCTTCCTCCCACCCTTTACAGTCCTCAACTCTCAGCCTCACCCCTCACCTCCTAGCTTTGCTTATGTTCTTCAACATTTTTATCATGAGTTTGAATCTTCTATGTCACATATTTTACTAGGAGAGATTTCTTTTATCTTAGAGAGAATGAGATTTAACGTAGAAGAACTCAATTATTCAATAATTAAATTCACAATCTGAAATTTTCCAAAAGTTAAATTCTCAAGCCCATATAATATATATATATATATATATATATATCAAATAATTTCACATGTGGCTGAAAATTGAAAGAAACTTAATTATTTAAATGGGAGGGGATATTATCTCATATATACATATATTTGTGGTTTAGAACATTCCTACATAATTATGCAAAAAATCTATATTCATTCCATTTGGTCTTATTCAGTTTTATTCAATCCATTTTTGTTCTACTCAGTCCTACTTGGTCTTATTTTGTCCACTTTGGTCTTATTTAATACACTTCGATCTATTATGGTCCTATTCAGTCCATTTTAGTCCTATTCTGTTCACGTTTCTTTTATTCTGTCACATTTGGTCGTATTTAGTCAACTTCAATTCTATTTGGTCCACTTTGATTCTATTCGGTCTCATTCATTATTATTTGGTCCTATTTAGTCTACTTTGGCCCTATTCAGTCCACATTGTTTCTATTCAAACTATTCTGTCTACTTCGGTCCAATTTGGTCCATTATGTCCATTTTGGTCCTATTCGGTTCACTTCAGTTCTATCTGGACCAATTCCCTATTTGGTCCACTTTGATCCTATTCGGTCTACTATAGTCCTATTATGTCAAATTCAACTTATTCGAATCAATTTAATCCAATTCTATCCATTTTGGTCTACTTTGGCCCATTTTGATCTACTCCCGTCCATTCGGTCTATTTTTGTACACTTACATAATAGCAAAAGACAGGTTTGAGTTGAGCAAACCTATTCTAAATCCAAATTATAATATGCTAGGAACTTCTTCTCAAAAAATAAAATAGAAAGAAGAAAAAGAAGAAAGAACTACATTGGCTTCCTTTAATTAAGGGATGTCACTCTCCTTATTGGCTTATTCACTAATGCATTGTGATTGGAGCATTTTCGTCAAACATGTGTAAGCTCCAGATGGCTTTACTTGCATACTAATTTACATTCAAAAAGGGGGAACATGTATCAGTATTCAGTCAAAGAAACACTTAAAAGTCTAAAATACATGCCTGGAATAAGATGTCGGGGCAGGTAACACTTTTATAAATTAGACCCTGAACAGATCTTCTCCAAGATCAAGTCTTTTCTCTGCCAGGATTTTTTATATTATTTTGGTTAATGGGGATTTTAATTTTCAAGCTCATGATATCACTGGTTGGGCCGTGTTTTGTAGTTGGAATGGGCTTATCTTTAGCTTCTCTTTCTTTTTCTTTTTTTCTGAATAAATATTTTATAGATTTTACTAATACGTGCTTTAAGGCACACAATAATAATTATTCATTTTTGAAAAAAAATTTTTTGAAAATTAAAAAAATAATGACAACTTTTTTAATTGTTAAAAAAATTTTATCATAAATAAATAACTTAATGTATGCCTTAAAGACACACATTAATCGGACTCATATTTTATTACTCAACCCAAGATACGAGAAATACAAAAAAAGTTTGGCCCTGGAATCAAAGTAAGATCAAGTGTATTATCTTCAACTTCTCTTTTGCCGTCAATCTATATAATTATTCATCAGAAAAAAAAAACAAAAAAAAAAAATCATGGATTAGACTGGTGTACAGAATAGGCTACCGTCAGTCTTTGAATGTTCTTTACTTTTGTAACTTTAGTTTGCCGTCTTTAGTTTCCAACTACCAAGTCATATTATTAAACTACTTTTGCTAAGATTTTTGTTTGAGTGGACGACTGCTTTAGTTAGTGTCACTTCATGGTCTTATTTTAATTTGGCCATAGATAAAGTCCGTACTCGTGTATTAGACCCGTTAAAGTTATGACATATATGATTCTCAAAAAAAAAAAAAAAAAAAAAAACAGTTATGACATATTTTACCATATGTGTCATAATCTTGACAAGTCGTGTGCACGGAAACACAGAAGCAAGTCAAGTCAGTTCCTAATTCTTTAGGAGCAGTTCAAATGCATTCTACATTTGATATCTCATTTGAATGTATAATCAAATTTTTACTTATTAAAAAACGTTTGTTAATAAAATATTTATAGCTTGCATTCGGATTTGAAAAAAAATTAGTAGTATAAATTGTTTTATGTAAATTTAACAATGCATGGTTTGAGCTTTTGAAATTTTGCAAAAACAAAAACAGTTTTATGAATTTAAAATTACATCTTATATCTAATCATTATAAATCAAATTATTAAAGTTCAAATCTGTGAGGTCCTGAATCTGCTGTTGCGGTCCCAAACTTGAAATTCACCCTTGGGCTTTACAAAGCTAAGGTCCACTCAGAATCACGGCCCAAAACAATGAAATTTATAGAGGGGGAACCATACAACAGTGAAACATGCCAGTCCCGAGGTCACTTCTATCCTTTTGTGTTTATCATATTCTTCCCCTACTACTTTTTTTCTTTTCTGCTTTTCCTTAATTGGATGCTACTGTTTTCTTTCTCCCCCTTTCTCCCTCTTTTTTGCCAGCCCTTCTCCATGTCCCCTCCCCTCTTATTTATACCTTAGGTCCCTATCATCTCCACCTCAGATCTCATTTCCCTCCCCTCCCTACTTGGTGACACTTGTAACTCCTTTTTACAGAAAGCACTTATGGTAAAATATCTAGAGATCCACTTTCTTGTTCAGGTCACTTCATCATTAATGCTGGAAGTAAGGCTGCTGGTTCCACATTTATTACAGTTAAGGAGGCCTGTCTACAGCATTCAATGTCTCCAGATATTTATGATGGCCTACACCGTCCGTTCATAGTTCCTCGGATCCTCGGGCTCCGACCC
The DNA here is from genome assembly GCA_032878915.1 of Castanopsis chinensis. Taxonomy (NCBI): domain Eukaryota; kingdom Viridiplantae; phylum Streptophyta; class Magnoliopsida; order Fagales; family Fagaceae; genus Castanopsis; species Castanopsis chinensis. Next base: position 9,085,084 of record JAVQMG010000101.1, on the reverse strand, counting down.
GAGTAGGTTTTTCTTTAAGACACTTGCCAGTCCTCGGGACACGTCATCTTTCGGGTCTTCGGGTCCTCACAATAGCCCCTTAAAACTTATGCCAATGATCTTAGATCGTAGGATAAGTTTTAATCCACTGGATTTGCCACTTACGTGCCAAGCAGTTTCCCACGTGTAGGAGTCTTTTCATGTACTAACGCACGTCCCTGGCGCTTCGGTATCCGCGATTAGTCATTTATGGTGTCAGGCGGCTTCGTGTCTGTCCACATTCTACGGCGTGATCAAAAACGTGCGGTATGGATTTACTTTTTACTGAGCGGGAAAAAGACCGCGCCTTTTTCACCACTGTATAAATATGGCCATGAGCTTTCTGGAGTTCACTTTTGCATTCTGAAGAAAGAAACCTCCCGAGGAGCACAAAGAGCGTTTTCTAAGAGGTGTGTTAGTACTCTCGCTAGTCCTCCCTTGTTACTCATCTTTATTGCTTTTTTTATTCTTCGTACAACTCAATGGGTAGATATGCTAAGTTAGTCGACACTGACGAGGCGAAAGCCAAGTTCAAGGCCCAATATAGGATTCCCGATGATGTAGAAATAAAACACTGTGAGGAGGGGGAATGGCTATTGCCATCCCGACCCCCCGGGTCAGTAGTGATCCCGATGATCGCTTTCATTGAGGGCGGTATGGAGATTCCCATGGGTAGGGTGACCCGAGACTTCCTTCTAAACTATAGATTGACCCCGTACCAATGCTCTAATAATGTCCTTAGGATTTTAGGGTGCGTGGATGCTTTAAACAAAAAGCTAGGGACCAATTTGACGTGGCACGATGTCAATTGGATATACAAATGTCAAAAGGGGGAAAAAACCAAATTCTATATGAAGTGTAGGGTGGCCGCAGTTAGGTTGATTTCATGTTTGCCCGATTCGAGCAAGGGCATGGATGAAGATTTTCTCATCGTGTCCGGTAATTGGCATGACGGGTTGCACTGCCCCACTCAAGAGGGGGAGCCAGGTAGTACTCCCGAGGATGAAAAGAAAAAAAACGCTAGGTTTTTTTTTTTTTTTTTTTTTTGTCATCTTACAAACGATGCATGTATTCTATGGCAGACGAGTACCACACTGCGCCAGCCAAACACCTGGTGAACTTCACAGATCTAAATCGCATCCTCAGGTCGGAGATCTTCCTTCACACAGACGGACAACTAAGAGCGGCTCACGTCATCCTCGGCTACAAGCCGTCCACCAAACGTTTTCAAAGCCCGAAGAACGTAATCCGAGCTAGGGATTCACGTCTAGCGCAAATAAACGTTGCCCTACCTGGATTTCTACCGGCCGGACCCCCACCTCGAGGAACGCAGGACGCCCAACTTACCGCATCCTTAACAGCTCAGCTGGTTTGTCCTCGGGCATCCCCCGTGGTCGCCGAAGAGAAGGCTAGGGAGGAATCGCCTGAACCTCAACGGGTAGAGGTGCGTGACAAAGATTTTGAAGTCTTTTATCGCCCGGACGCTCCCAGCTCTTCCGCAGTCCACTCTTCCAGTGCAATGGGATTTGAGGAGAGGGAGCCTGACTTACTCGCCCTCTTGCAAGCCCACGCCGGGGGTTCCACACCAGCCGTGGCCGTTCCTCCCCGCCCTATCACGCCGGCAATATCTCAATCGGCGCACGTGGATGGGGCAGAGAGAAAAAGAAAGAAAGAAAGGGCAAGGGAGCAAACACTCGGTCGAACCCGAGGAAGGGGAAGTCACCGAACCCCCTACCAAGGAGGCCCGAGTGAGTAAAAGCCATTCCAAGAAATCTAGCCATGCAGGGACTTCAAAGGATACGGGGGCTGACCAGACCAAAAGGCCTTCCGCTTGGCGTCCGTCTTTCACTCTCAGTACCGGGAGCCCCGTTCTCGACGATGCCAACCTTAGAGACCCGCAAAAAGGGAGCTCAAGGTTGGTAGCGGAGTGTTTGGAGAAGGCTCTATGTCTCCCTGAGGACATGGCCGAGTTGCGATCCTTCCGGAAAAGGGAGGTCTTTCTTTCGTTGAAGCAGGACCTAGCTAAGGTACACCACTCTCACAATCCCACGAACCTACTTTTGGTATCTGCCCATTCTCTTTATCTACCAATTTAAGCTTAACACATGTTCCTTGCAGGCCGTCCAGGCATCCTTCATGGCCGAGGAATGGGTGGATCACTATTTGGACTTAAGTCGAAAGGCTGAGCACAACACAGAGGTTGCGGTGAAGGCCCAATCTGAGGCGGAACAAAAACTAAAGGATACCTTGGGCAAACTTACTGAGGTGGAAAAGGCGCACAAGAATGCTGAAGCTGCTCTTGAAGGTTTTGAGAAGCAGGCCACTGTTGCCCTAGAGGCACAGAAAAGCGCCCAAAATCGCCTTGCGCTTACAGTCGTTGAGCTGAAGCAAGTTACCCAACGACTAGAAGCCAAGGAGCAGGAGAAGGCTGAGGCAGAACAAGCTGCTTATGACGCCGGGATGAAGAAGGCGTCGGAGAGCCTCACGGCTCAGCTCCGAGGCGTGGCCCGTACCTTCTGCTCAGAGGTTTGGGGTTATGCTCTGGACGCGGCAGGAGTCCCTGCTGACTCGGAACTTCGTGACCCGAGCAGCATTCTTTACCCGCCCGCCCTGCAACTAGCGCCTCAGGTGGATCCCAGTCCCGTTCATTCACCTTCCGCCCTCCCTTCAGAGCAAGATCCCCAACCCCTTGCCTCCCCGGGTCAAGATAAAGCACAATCTCTCCCATCCCCGCCCGAGGTAATTGCTGTGGAGGACGAGGAAGAGGTGGCCGAGATAGCGTTGACGAAGAGGAAGAAAAAAGATAAGCAGAAGGAAAAAGAAACAAAGGAGCATGAAGATAAACAGTCTTCTGCTTAAAGCGCTGGTCTTAGGTTTTTGTCGTCTTTTGTAATAGGACATCCTTTATAATTGTAACCTTGTTTTGGAAAGAGAACACTGGATGGGAATTCCCTTATATTTAACGAAATTTTTGTTTAGATTTAATGACATGAATGGTCGTTTGTACTCCTCATTTATTTCATATATTTCTTACTGTACGTTGGTGCCATTACTTTCCTTGCCTTTACTGCCTTGATTCCGTTCTTGTGAGTGTCTCTATTTATCCATTTTTTCTTTGGAATGTTGGCCCGCATTACATTAGTATCCCACAATACCCCTTTAAATTGGCCTGGCCATTATAACGGGGTTTAGGCCGTGCTTGCGCTTAAATTTAATTCTAGCATTTAAAGGATTCCATGATCGTGGCAATTTCCCCTAGACAACCTTTAGCTAATCAGGTAGCTTCAACACTTAGATAATTTTACCATGATGTTATGTTTCCCTAGGCTTGTGGCCCGAGGAGCCACACAAGTCCTAGACTCGTTTCAACACTTAGATAATTTTACCATGATGTTATGTTTCCCTAGGCTTGTGGCCCGAGGAGCCACACAAGTCCTAGACTCGTTTCAACACTTAGATAATTTCATCATGATGTTAATTTTTCCTAGACCTGTGTCCCGAGGATCCAGGCAAGTACTGGGTTCAGTTTGACACCCGAAGGTTTTCGCCACGATGTTAATTTTCCCTAGACCCGTGACCCGAGGAGCCAGGCAAGTACTAGGTTCAGTTTAACACTCAAAGATTTTTGCACGATGTTAATTTTCCCTAGACCCGTGACCCGAGGAGCCAGGCAAGTACTAGGTTCAGTTTAACACTCAAAGATTTTTGCACGATGTTAATTTTTCCTAGACCCGTGGCCCGAGGAGCCAAGCAAGTACTAGGGTCAGTTTAACACTCAAAGATTTTTGCATGATGTTAATTTTCCCTAGACCCGTGGCCCGAGGAGCCAAGCAAGTACTAAGTTCAGTTTAACACTTAAAGATTTTTGCATGATGTTAATTTTCCCTAGACCCGTGGCCCGAGGAGCCAAGCAAGTACTAAGTTCAGTTTAACACTCAAAGATTTTATTACTCATCCCGTAGACATAAACAAAAAGTAATTGGTATGGATTGTTCTCCACAAAAACAGCCACTTTTTCATTACTAATAATAATAACGCCGCAAGTTATTTACATTCCACGGACGAGGTACAACTTTCTCATCCAAGTCTTCCAGGCGGTAAGCCCCAATCCCAGCAACAGACGTAATTCTATAGGGGCCTTCCCAATTTGGCCCTAGCTTTCCCCACGCTGGGTTTTTCGTTGCCCCCACTACTTTTTTCAGCACCAAGTCCCCGGGTACTAGGGGTCTTGATTTCACTCCCTTGTCATACGTTTGTTTAAGCTTCTGCTGATAATTGGCCAACCTTACGTTGGCTATCTCCCTCTTTTCTTGTATGGTGTCCAGACTATCTAGCAACGACCGGTTATTCTCCTCCACTCCATACTGTTCTGTCCTCAACGTTGGCTGGACGGATTCCAGAGGGATTACTACCTCCATTCCATATGTCATTGAAAAGGGGGTTTCTCCGGTTGACCTCCGGGGTGTAGTGCGGTAAGTCCATAGCACATGGGGCAGTTCTTCCACCCACTTGCCTTTGACATCATCCAACCTTTTCTTTATCCCGGCCAGGATGACCTTATTAGTAGCCTCCGCCTGACCATTCCCTTGTGGGTACGCCGGCGTCGAATACCCATTTCTTATGCCCATCGTCCCGCAGTACCTACGAAAGGCTTTGCTGTCAAACTGAAGCCCATTGTCCGATATTAATGTGTGGGGGATTCCGAACCTTGTTACTATATTTTTCCATACGAATTTCTTTGCATCAACATCCCTAATACTAGCCAAAGGTTCAGCCTCTATCCATTTAGTGAAATAATCCGTACCAATGAGGAGCCATCTTCGGTTCCCAGGGGCCCGAGGAAATGGTCCGACGATGTCCAAGCCCCACTGGGCAAAGGGCCATGGGCTGGAAAGCGGATTTAGGACACCCCCAGGTTGGTGCACGTTTGGAGCGTATCGTTGACACTGATCACACTTTTTAACATAGTCCTGGGCGGTTTTTTGCATATTCGGCCACCAATATCCTTGGGTCAGGGCCCGATGTGCCAGGGATCTCCCCCCAGTGTGGCTCCCACACGTGCCCTCGTGCAACTCTTCCAATATGGGTTCTACGGCCTCAGGATGTACACACAGCAGGTACGGTCCCGAGTACGACCGTTTGTATAGTTTTTGCCCTTCTGACAGCCAGTAACGAGGAGCTGCTCGGCGTACTTTTTCCGCAGCCACCCTGTCCTCGGGCAATATTCCCTGCTTTAAATAAGTCACAACAGGATCCATCCAGCTTGGTCCTACGTGAATACTATGAATCCCGGTTGCCGGCGCGTTATCAAGACTAGACGTCATCATGTCCTCAACCAAGACCACCCGAGGGAGCTTCGACCCCAAGGAAGTGGCTAGCATTGCCAATGAGTCGGCGTGAGCATTCTGCCCTCTGGGAATTTGTTCGACCGTAACTGTTTTGAATAGACACAACACAGCCTTCACCTTATTAAGGTATTTTTGCATTCTTTCATCCCGAGCCTCAAAATCTCCCTTGATGTGCCCAACAATTAGCCGAGAATCGCTGAAGAGTTTCACCACCTCTCCCCCCAAATGTTTAACTAACTTTGCTCCAGCCAAAACAGCCTCGTACTCGGCTTCGTTATTGGTGGCAGCGAATCCCAACCTCAATGACCTTTCTATGACCAACTTCTCCGGAGTAACCAACACAATGCCCATGCCTGATCCTTTCCGGTTAGATGCTCCATCCGTATAAATTTCCCACGGATGAGTTAAATCGGGCGCCATCGTCGTGATGGCGAGGATCATCTTATCCTGCTGCAAGTTAGCATCTGTAAATTCAGCAACAAAGTAGGCAAGGACTTGTCCCTTGATAGCAGTGCGGGGCATGTACTTGACATCATACGCCCCCAATCTGGTTGCCCACTTCGCGACTCGACCCGTATAGTCTGACTTCCTCATAAGAGCCTGCAATGGCAATTGTGTGAGCACAACCACGGTGTGAGCTTGAAAATAGTGGGGGAGTTTTCTCGTGGCATGCACAACTGCCAAGATTGCTTTCTCCAGAGGCAAATAATGCGTTTCTGCTTCCTGTAGAGACTTACTAATATAATACACCGGCCTTTGAATCCCATCTACGCTGCGCATCAAGACTAGGCTAATGGCATATTCCGTGACTGCCAAGTAGGCATACAACACCTCTTCTTTCTCGGGTCGGGATAATATTGGCGGACTAGCGAGATATTGCTTCAAATCGGCAAAAGCCCGGACGCAATCATCCGTCCACTGAAAGTCCTTCCATTTGTGTAAGAGTTGATAAAATGGCCTGCACCTGTCCGCGGACCGGGAGATGAACCTATTTAGGGCTGCAGCCATTCCAGTGAGCTTCTGCACCTCCTTGGGATTTCGCGGTGGATGCAAGTCCATAATCGCTTTAATCTGGTCGGGATTAACTTCAATCCCACGGTGAGTGATCATATACCCGAGGAACTTTCTCGAGCTGACCCCGAAGGAACATTTTGAAGCATTCAAGCGTAGCCGATGCCTTCTCAACACCGAAAAAGTCTCCTCCAAATCCTCCAAGTGGTCTACTGCCCTCTTACTTTTTATCACCATATCATCAATATAGGCCTCCATATTTCGTCCCAGCTGTCCTTCAAACATTCGGGTCACCATCCTTTGATAAGTTGATCCTGCATTCTTAAGACCAAAAGGCATTACCCGATAATGATAATTTCCGCTAGGAGCTCGAAAAGCTGTTTTTTCCTGGTCAGACAATGACATGGGAATCTGGTGGTATCCCTGGAATGCATCCAAAAAACTCATCCGAGGGTGCCCTACGGTAGCGTCCACTAGCTGATCAATCCTGGGAATGGGGAAAGGATCCTTCGGACAGACCTTGTTCAGGTCGGTGAAGTCCACACAAACTCGCCACTTGCCGCTTTTCTTTTTGACCACTACCGTGTTGGCGAGCCACTCGAGGTAAAAAACCTCTTTAACGGCTCCAGCCAGCTTCAGCTGGTTTAATTCTTCCCGCACAGCATCGGCATGTTCACAGGACATGCGCCGAGGAGGTTGCTTGCGGGGAACGGCCCTGAGATCAACATTTAAACGATGACAGATAAACTCTGGATCAATTCCGGGTACATCGTACGTTGTCCAAGCAAAAACATCAATATTTGCCTTTAAGAATTCCAATAACTTGTCTTTTTCGGCATCAGGCAACTGAGAACCCACGCGGAAATACCTCCCGCCCTCTCCTATTGAGATCTCCTGAAGGTCCTCGGTGGAAACTTCCATCCCTAAGGCACTTCCTTCCCCAACAGGATTCTTTGATTGCTACAAGGTCTCCTGACCTACCTCTTCTTCTTTAATCCCGGATGTCTTGGTGATTGCCATTACAAGGCACTGCCTTGCTGTCAACTGATTGCCTAACAATACCCCCACCTGCCCACCTGTGGGGTATTTAACCCTCACGTGTAAAGTAGATGATACCGCGCCCATAGAATGCAGCCACGGCCTAGCCAATATTGCAGTGTAGGGCGAATAGGCCTTGATAACTATAAAATTAACCTGTACTTCCTCTTCCCCCACCCGAACAGGCAAAGTAATCGTTCCCTGGGGGACAACTGTTTTCCCATCAAAGCCTATTAATGGAGAATCATATGTCTTAAGGTCCTCGGCCTTCAATCCCAAGCCATCGAACAGATCGGGATACATAATCTCAGCTCCGCTCCCTTCATCCACCAAGACCCGCTTGACATTGAATCCACCGATTCTAACGGTGACTACCAAGGCATCGTCGTGTGGCTGAATAGTTCCCTCTTTATCTTCCTCGGAGAATCCCAAGACAGGAGTTGGGGCCAACCTCATCTTTTTGCTGCTGTAGTTGTCCAAACACTCGGCGCCACCTTCCATGCTATTCTGCACGGACATGACCCGAAAAGAAGCGGTGCCTTCCCCCCTTGGTTTGGCTAAGATTACATTGATAGTTCCCAAGGCCGGCCGAGCAACATTGTCAGGTCGGGCCCCTCCACTACGCTGGACTTGCCCCCCCGGCTGCACCAAGAAATGGTTGATCTTTCCCGCCCTGGCCAATTGGTTCAAATGGTCCCGTAATGTTCTACACTGTTCCGTGGTGTGCCCATTATCCTGGTGATAATGACAATGGAGGTTCTGGTTTCGCTCGGACGGGTCTCCATTCATCCTATTAGGCCAACGGAAATAAGGTTCATTCCGTATTTTCTCCAATATCTGATGCACCGGCTCTTTGAATAAGGTGTTAACCATGGGAGCCCTAGATGATGGTGGATGTCCCACAAAATCTCTCCTGGGTTGATTGCCCTGGTAACCCCCACCCCTCGAATCCTTCTTCTCGGGGAACTGTCTTGCCTTACTCTTACTTCACATCTGATCTTCCTCTACCCGTTTATACTTATCAATGCGATCCATGAGTTGGCGCATATTCACCGCCGTTTTCATCACCAGAGATTTTCTTAAGCCATGATCAGTCGGGAGTCCCACCTTGAAGGTCCTCACTGCAACATCTTCCACGTCGCCATCAATCTTATTGTATGTCTCCCAGTATCTATCTGAATATGTTTTGAGAGTCTCGCCTTCTCTCATGGCCATTGACAGCAAAGCATCTAAAGGCCTCGGCACCCTGCTACATGTCATAAACCGTGCGCCAAACGCTTTTGTTAATTCCTCATAGGATCCTAACGATCCTTCCTTCAAAGCATCAAACCATCTCATGGCCACCGGTCCCAAACTGGACGGGAATACCTTACACATCAGCGCCTCATTGCGTGAATGAACTGCCATCTTTTGGTTAAAATGGCTCACATGTTCCACGGGATCAGTTCTTCCGTTATAAATGGCAAAGGTGGGCTGCGAGAACCTATGAGGCAACCTTGCCCGGTTTATCCACCTCGCGAACGGGGATTTGGAAATCTGCCTTAAGGCCTTACTCATAGCATCATTCCCCGTGCCCTGGTATGACCACCCCCCAACATGCTTATCTCCACCACCTTTAACTCGGTCAAATGCGTTCGTACTGGGACGAGTTTTGTCCGTGGAAGATTCGGACTCCCGGCCATCGCCTTCTTCCTCATCGGCCTCTGGACTATCACTGGACGAAGAGGGGGAACTTCGCCTAGCCTTTCGCTTCCGTTTTAACTTTCTTCGCAGGCGATCTATTTCTGACTGCATTTTTCGCACCTCCTCGTCCCGAGAGGTCCGGTCGGACGTAGCTGATGGTCTTCCCCGTTCTTGCCCATTAGGACGTGACTCCACTACCACACTTGGCGTACCATTTCTCTGGCGATTTTCGTTCTGCGAACCTAATGACTCCTCCCTCTCTTGATTTAAACTTGCCATTTGTCCTCCAGACAGCACGCTCTACTTTGTTGTTCCCACAGACGGCGCCAATTGTAAGGTCCTGAATCTGCTGTTGCGGTCCCAAACTTGAAATTCACCCTTGGGCTTTACAAAGCTAAGGTCCACTCAGAATCACGACCCAAAACAATGAAATTTATAGAGGGGGAACCATACAACAGTGAAACATGCCAGTCCCGAGGTCACTTCTATCCTTTTGTGTTTATCATATTCTTCCCCTACTACTTTTTTTCTTTTCTGCTTTTCCTTAATTGGATGCTACTGTTTTCTTTCTCCCCCTTTCTCCCTCTTTTTTGCCAGCCCTTCTCCATGTCCCCTCCCCTCTTATTTATACCTTAGGTCCTTATCATCTCCACCTCAGATCTCATTTCCCTCCCCTCCCTACTTGGTGACACTTGTAACTCCTTTTTACAGAAAGCACTTATGGTAAAATATCTAGAGATCCACTTTCTTGTTCAGGTCACTTCATCATTAATGCTGGAAGTAAGGCTGCTGTTTCCACATTTATTACAGTTAAGGAGGCCTGTCTACAGCATTCAATGTCTCCAGATATTTATGATGGCCTACACCGTCCGTTCATAGTTCCTCGGATCCTCGGGCTCCGACCCGAGTAGGTTTTTCTTTAAGACACTTGCCAGTCCTCGGGACACGTCATCTTTCGGGTCTTCGGGTCCTCACAAAATCCATTCATAAATTTCATCAATAAAAAAAAAAAAAAAAAAACTGTTATTCATACTCTATTCAAGTTATTTAAACTAAAAATTAAATTTGAATCATTTTCTTTAAATATTTCTATACTAAGAAGAATGAATCTAAAAACTGACACAATGCAGAGCATAACTTGATAATTCATGATATTTGGATAGAGCACGTTAAGAATACAACAATTAATCAATTAATCAGTTTCTAAAAAATAAATAATTAATATATATATATATATATATTTTTGATAGGTATATTTTAAGTTTCAAACTAAATACAACTATTAAAATTATATCTAAAACCATTTTTTTATTATAAAAAAATAAACAAAAAATTTCCTCCCAACACATCAAAGAGTCTTCCTAACATGTTCATAAGACATACATGTAGGGGGTTTTCGATTGTACATTCTTCTTAGTTTCTATCCAAATCAATTTGGCATAAAGAGATTGAGACACAAAAACATAGTGTGGTCTTCTTAAGAAACCAATATTTTGGTTCCAAATGTTGGTTCGGATTAGGAATTAATAATTAAAGATTTCAATTGGCTTTTAATTGATAGTCTCTTCTCTCATAATTCAAAGCATGGGAAAGTTTAAGATCAACCCACCCAAGTCTAAGACCTGTGAACTAAGATTTTGTGTGTGTTTTTTTTTTTTTCTTTTTTCTTTTTTTCTTTTTTGGTAGTCTTTCTATTGAAGTACATTCCGGGCATCAAATCCTTGTTCAGCCGAGCTATTAAGCATGGTTTATTCTACACCTAAAAATTACTCTTCTACAATTTTATTGCTTCACACATTTAAAAGTAAAGCCTTTTACTTTGACTAAATAACTTTTACACATTTACTCTCCTACAATTAATACAAAAGTAGAGCCTTTTACTATGACTATTTTTTTTAATTTTGACATATAGCGTCTGTTTCTGATGATAGCTTTTTATTATCAGACTAAAATACTAATCAGTTTTTGGTATAGAAAGATATTGAACCACAAATCTCTTATACAACTATGAAAAATTTTACCTATTTTATCAGTTAAATTAACTAAAACTCACTTTACCTTTAATCAGTAAGATATATGTATATATTTGATGAAATCTAGTAAGATATTAAACTTCAAAGACTCCGCATCTGATGATGAAAATCCAAACTAGCAAATCCTTCTAGAGATATTTATGCAAAAGTTAGTTACCAAAAAACACTTTTGAGAGTCAAAAGGCTGAAAAAGCATCACTTCTCAATTAACCAGTTAAAGCCCTTTGATTTTGAGTGTAAATAGTTCTTAACCCCACACCTGTCCAATAAGCATATGATTAAAGTTTCAGTTTGATTAATAGTCTATTTTATTTCCCTCTTTTTATTTCACCCAACAACAAGGTCGGTCATATAAATTGCATCAAACAATTCTAATGTCATATTCATGATTTTGGCCTCTTGTAAATGGTCCACCGTTAACTTTTTTTAGTATCCTATCATTCCCTGGATTCAAGCCGAAGTAGATGGAGAATCTGGAAAGCAAAATTCACACTCAACAAAAATCATGCACAAATTGACTGATTTGGAAAACTGAAACTAGGAATAAGATATGAAAGTGACAACATTATAGGTTCCCTAAAAGCAGTAATATTTATTTCACACATACGACATATGCATTATTTTTTTTACAATTACATGAGATTTATAAGTTACGAGAGAGATGATATATATATATATATATATATATATTGAATAAAAAAAAATTATCTTCTCCTATACATTATTACGACGGGCGCATATGCAAAAGAACGTCGTTGCGGAGAGAGTTAAGACTGTTGAGTACTTGGGTTCACCCACTAACCATCTATCTAAAGCCTTGTTGGATGGATAGGCATTTGAGAATTGAGAGTTCAGCCATTTTAGACTGGGGACACCTATTTTGTCTGCAACCCAGCTAATTGTGCACCCTTAAAATGACCAAAGACTTGTGCTCGATGCCTTGTCGTCTTCACCTAGTTTGACATGTGTATCAACACGTTCTCAACATGGCTCATCAAGTGGGCAAGATCTCAAGAATGCAGGTTCTAGTTAATTTCATTGAAATTGGCTTTTTGCTATTTGTTTTTTTTTTCGTTGTCTCCTCTTGAAAGCAAAATATGAAATGTATTTTGAAATGTTACCGTGACAAACTTAAAGAGCTTCACAAATCACAATCTGAATGATTTTCCCAAAGAGACCACAAAACTATCTTCCTTGTTATTAATTTATGACATATAATTATGGATAGCAGAATTATTGGGCTGATAGAGATATTTGTCCCTAGACTAACTAAATATAAACCACACACCACCACCAATGTGCCGAGATATCGTGTTTATAACACCCACGCAAGACCTCGCTTTCATCTCTTTCCCATTGATGTTTTAGCACCAATAAGGATCCTAAAGACGACAGTGTTATCATTTTCTTGCATCAAACATATTTACTCTCAAAAATATCAGAGTATACATTGGAGAAAACAACCATGACATAGTAATTGTAACCGTATCCAAATTTAGATCACCAACCTTTTTAGAAACCGATGGTGTAATTTCATTTGTAAATTGTAACCACTGGTATTTAAATTTAAGTGTTGTTTACATGCCGTTTGGATATACCCCATCTAAAAAATACAATTTGCATTGCTTTAAGCTTTCAGAACCAATGAATAAAGAATCAATCTAACCACCTCCTAGCCGTGTGACCTCCACCTATACAACTATGTGCTATCCCAACAAACAAAAAATGGAACATCATGTACCAAGCCTAAGATAGAAATGGTCAATGAAAATTGATCACGCTGTATGCTCCTAAGAGTAACAATCGAGCTGGAAACAAGAGCACAACAAACAAACGCATGTGCTGTGATGCAACCAGCCTACTGAAACGTTTCAAGGATTCTCTACCTGTATGTAAGATGCCAGAGAAATTGACCCGGTCTTGGCCTATGTTGATTGATATCATGGGCTTCCCCACAACTATACCAACATTGACACCACGGGGTGCCACAAGGGGCCACCAAACTTTGCGGCGTTGCTCTCTCCTGGCCTTCCTGATGTGGCTAAGCTCTTGGCGAATCACGCCCTTGACAGATTTCATGTAAGAGTTCATGTCATGATCTCTTTGGATGGTTCCTTCAGAACCATATGCAGAACGATCTCTTAGGATCTCAAGTGGGTGTGGTGAGTTAAAGAACACCATTTGGGCAGCCTGGAGCTGCTTCTCTGCATCATTGCTATCTGACAATGGGCAACTTAGAAGGTATAGACCAGTGCCTGAAGGAAGGAGATGATGGTTAGGAGAGAATTTCTCATCCGGCTGTAGAATTAGAATCTCCCCCATTGGAGCAAAGAGTAGTTTCTGTAGTAAAAAGATAAACAAAAACAGGGTCAGATAGTTTAAATCAGTGTAGAAAAATTGCTAGTTTCACAAGGTCATACTTCTCTTTATAAAAGAGTGAAATTTTACCTGGTTATTGAGACAAGGATGATTGCGGAAGTTCCCATTGACAGCCTTGAGAAGCTCTGCAACGTGATTAGGATAATTGCATGAGAAAGCCCGGGGTACTATGTCTCTGTGCATTGTGATCGATTGAACATGATTCCGTGGCAATCCAAGCTTGCGAAGCAAACGATCACCTCCACACATGATAGATGGTGAACCAAACGTGATAACAGGGAGTAAGGATGAGATTGGCACTTCACAGCGTATCAGCAACATGAGGTTTACAAGTAGTGCCAAGCTTCCCCCAAGAGAGTGTCCAGTGAAACGGAAGGTAGCTTTGTCTCCACGTGATTTTAAGTGTGCATGGATCTCTGGCAACATCTGTTGATAGATACCTTTTGCAGCTTCATAAATACCTCTGTGCACAACCACATCTAGTTCCTGGACAAATAAGACGGATCGAATTCCTCAATTTTGGGAAATATACACATTCAAAGATTCTTATATTATACTAGCTTTACACAGGGCAGCTCAGAACATTCAGCACTTTTACCTGATATAAACTTAACTTTGAAGTAAACACATAACTAGCTTCTTTTTTCAATCATTAACAATCAGAACCAATACTAAATAACAGAAACCTTTAAAAATGGCAAAATGTATCGGGCAAATTCCAAAAGATAGTCAAAAAGAGAATTTACCTCAAATTTAATGGGTTCAAAAAGTAAATTTGCTTGCCAAGATGCTAGTGATTCTGACCCCTGCACAGGAAAATTTTCAGTAAGATCAAATATACAAAAGATACCAAAAGTTATCAGGCTTCTTATGTCATTGGGTGAAACGCATAGTCATCAGTCAAACTACAGCCAATATATGCTCTATTGATCTTTTATTATTATTATTATTTTTTTTTTCTTAGGTAAATAACAATTTATTAGATCATAGTCCAAAATGCATCAATGTGACCATTCATCAAGTGGTATAAAATTCTTATACAGAGTTCAGAAGCAGTCCCCTGTTACCTTCTGCCCTAGAAAATTGTTTTATATAAAGTAAATAGAATTAATAATTGATTAACCCTACCTGAATGACAAAGTATCTTGTACCAGTCTGATCTTCATCACATATGAACCACTCACAGGGTGATGAACGCATTGAGTTCAAATCATCCGCAACAGCCTGCTTCACTTCCTCCTTTGCAGCAACCACGGCTGTCACTGAGTCCGTAGTTGCCATGAAAGAAGCCATTTCTGAGTTCATCATATTAGCACCACCATCCCTAATGCCACTTTCTTCAGGTGAATTCTCACCAGCCTCGGTTTTTGAGGACTTGAACGGAAGTATGCTCCTTGTATGAGAATGCAGATAGGAAGCAGCAGAGGCAGCAATTTGATATGCAGCAGATGCACTTATCCGATACCCTTCTTCCTTCTGCTCCTTGCCTTCTGCCTCATCTTTCAAATCACTTTCTGCTTCTGGGCTTTCAGTTGATACCTGATTTTTCTCAGCTTGTGCTGCCAATTCGTTCTTCTCAATTGATGACGTTACAAAACGCAAACCATGAGAGTTCAAGAGATTTCCTGGCTGGATTATCAATAGTCAAAATAAATTATTGTCACATAATTTATATTAGAAAACTAAAATCTCCAGAAAGTAAGTTTGTGGGATAGATGATTTATGCAATCCATGGAAAAAACTTAAACAACAATTTTCTATTAAATAATGCAAGTAGAAGATAGAACACAGAACATCAACCTGAATAAAATACAGATTGTAAATCAAATGATACTTTACTTCAAATGAAAAAGGAATCAATACTACACCAAACCAAATGTCAAAATAAGAATTTCTGTGAGTACTATATTCACATGATTGATTTACTTTATGCACAAAGACAACTCAAAGGGTTCACATACAGCACAAAATCATGAAATTGGCAGCACAAACCAAAACCTATCACGGCATAATTTTATTATCCTGGTAACAAAAATCTTATACTCTGTAAGGGTTTGAGAAAGGTAAAGCTATGACAGGCAACATGGAATTGAAGGAATCGGAACAGATGGAATTCAAGGCCTCATTTCATGAATTTCTACAGAAAGGGACCTCCTATTCCATCGGCTTCAAAATTCAAAACCCAGTTCCACTGTATAAAATCCCTGTGATCTAATTCAAAAACCGCAACTTGATAAAAAAATTTCCAGAAAAAGATTCCTGAATTGAGTGAATTCTCATTTCCCATTTGGTTTCAGACCAAGCAGAGGATAATCAAAACAAATCAAAAAGTGCTCAAATTTCGAGCAATGTGGATCCACCAATGAACAAAAAGACACTAATCTAGATCAAGCACACCTTCACAGAAAAACCCCAACAGTAAAAATACAAACTTTACAATGGGAAATAGGAATTTTGTTTTTCATAACATACCATTCCATAAACCCATCAAACATATTCTAAATCAAACCTCCACCCCCCCCCCCCCCCCCCCTCCCCCCCCCCCCCCCCCCCCCCAAAAAAAAAAAAAAGCTCCAATTTTTTAATTCATTTCAACATTACCAATTCATAAACCAATCTAACATATTACAAATCAATTAATCAAATCAAAGAAACAGATGTGGGCAAAGTTTGTACCTTGATTTTGGGAATGGAATAGGCCAAGTTTCCCAAATACGACATTCGATCATACAACTTAGCCTCGGCCAAAGACACCCTCCTTAGCAATCTAGAAAACGAATCTCTATCAAAATCAACCTGTTTTTCATCATCATGATCAGCAACACTACAAAGCTCACAATCTTCTTCTTCTTCTTCTTCACCAATTGCCACACCCGCTTGTTCCACCTTCTCTTCTTTCTCTACCTCCAACACAAGCCCAGCTTCAGCCCTCTCCTTCCACAGCGATCTAACATGCAAAATCTTCAAAACCCAGTTCTCACTTTTTTCCCTCTCATAAAAATCCTCCTCCTCCTCCTCCTCCTCCTCCTCTTCCTGCTCTACCACCATTTCATCGCTAACCACAACGCTGTTGGTGGTCTTGTTGTTGTCAACCAAAACGGCGTCGTCTAAGGCCAACCCATTGTGCCTGCCGCCGCCGCCACCACCATCTCCACCTCTATTCTTATTACCAGGCCACAAAGACAGAGACTTCAAAGGGTACGTGAAAGGAAACCTCAAAAACGGCGCCGTTTTCTGCTGAGGCTTAGCGCTCACCTGAGACGGCGTCGTTCGGAGCTCCCCAGTTGCAGAGATCGTCCCATGATGATGGATCCCAATTCCTGTATTCAAACATAAACTATCCATTAACGTTTTCTTTCCTTCTTTCTTTCTTTCTTTCCTCTGTTTTTTCTTCGTTACTTTCGATGATGTATAAATTATAACGTTGCTCTTTGCTTCTCTCACAGAAACAGTAGAGACCTTTTTAAGGCGCACACACGATCTTTGAACTTTACAATGGGTTTTCTCTCTTTTTATAAAAGAGAGACACGGAAAGAGACAGAGAGAAAGAGAGGTTTTTAAGGAAAGTATAAAAGAGGAGAGAAGAGAATAGAGATAGACAAACGGCATTTCTTAACAAATAAACAGGTCACCAACCATCTCACTCTTTTTAACGATCTTTCTAATTTCTCTCAAATTCTACTTCTCTCTCTTAATATAAAAAAGAATAAAAATAGTTTTTTTTATTAAACGGGTTTAAATTAAAACTAATAATAACTTAGCAATTAAAATTTATTATAAAAATATTATGAATATCGCACTTGTAAAAAAAAAAAAAGACCACACCATGCTCTTAGTGCTATGATCACTTCACAAATATAAGTGTTTGAAGAGAGCTTCACACATGTATGCCTTAGATTAGGTTAGAGTAGAATTTCTATCTTGTATAAAAATAATAATAATAAAAAGATCAATACACAAAAAATATATATTAACAACATTTTTTCACAATAGTTAAGTTGCCAAACTTTTGCTAATTCTTATCTTGGTTCACTGCTAACATTACCATTTTACTTTACCATTATTAATATGCCACATCATAAGGTTGGAAAAAGTTTTGTCACGTTTTTTATGTCTAGAGTTTCTTTATAAAAAATTCTATGCGGTTAATTAGTAATTTTGCATATAAACAAAAGAATGGAGTTTAAGTAATATTAAATTTAAAAAAAATTATATTTAAATATATAAATTGCTTCAATTTAGTTTTAGCCTAACGCCCCCAAATGCGTAGGCCGCCTTATTTGCACGCACTTAAATTTTTTAGGAAATTTCTAATTTTGTTATTGAACTTGTAATTAATTTTAGTTTTCATTAAAATGAGAACCAACAATTTTTTTTATATTTATTAATAGATCTAGTTAATCAGGAGTCTTTAAAATATTTGTTAATTAACAATTTTAAAAAGGTTTGATACCTTTTAATAAAAATATAAAAAGCCATAAAAAAAAAGTGGTTGCTTTTTTTTATAAAATTTTTTAAAAATATTTTATTTATTTATTTAGTTTATGAGAGAACAAGAACAAGGATAAAGGATTGAGCTTGCAAAGGCAACAAGTACAATAAATTTATTAGATGTTTATCAAGTCTATTGACTCATTCACAACAAATTTGAAAGTGTCAATTGATCAAGGGGAAGTGAAATTAAACAAGGAAACCTTTACAAGATTTATTGATTTGAATCAATTTTGTCTATATTTTTATTTTGGAGGTACGTATATATTTGTTTTTATTATTTATGAATTTAAGTATTTAACACGTCGAATTAGGTTGGAAGAATAGCTTGAATTTCCCAATTTCGTACGAAAGCGCGTGGTGGGACCCGTCAATGGCTGTGTCTGTCAATTCTTCTTCAAATTGCTTGTTAATATCTATCTGTAGGACGCCACGTCAGATGGTACAGATGAACTAAAAAACACAGCGGTGACGTGTCCGTAAAGCACCAATTGTTGTTCATTTTTCTTTGGAAAGTACGAGATCCACACGCTCTGTAAGCGTGGCAGGTGTCTTTTCAAGACACAATTTCTTTATTGGAGAAGGAGATCTCAGAAACCCATAAACAAATATTTAGGTCGGTGGGGAACTATAAGTCTATAACAAATGAAATAATTTTTTTTTAATTTAAAAAAAGTAGTATAATTTAAAACTTTAATTTTTGGCTGATCTCTCTATTAAAGAAAACAGAAGAAATTAATATATTAATAACAAACCAACCCTGAATCTAAGATCTAAAAGTGCCTATTATGCCAACTTTATTTATTTGTTTTTATATCTTTGGAAATTTTAGTATTTTATCAAATTAGTTCGAGTGACCATTTTAATTTATCTATTGGAATGAAGTATTTTGATATTAGTGTTGTTAATTTTATCCAATAAAACTAAATTTCAAATATGAAATCAAGAAAACATTTTGGAATGAATTAAGGTAGACTCAAGGTCTAGAAGGCCCTCTCTTCCACAAAAATTTAAATAAGGTCATAAGGCCCCTTATTATATAAATAAAAGATCTCTAAATTGTATAAAAAGGTCCTAAAACTGTATAATGATAATTGAATTTTTTTTATAATATATATATATATATATATATATATATATATATATAGGTGGCTTTTGCATTCGTCCCTTGAAATATTAAATCAATATAATCTCAACTCAGTTGAAATCATAAATAGTTTTAATGAGTGTGCATAATAATCATTGCCTATCAATTTTCCTAACAATTTGAGGGTTTAGTTTTTGTAAATTCGTCACCCACACAGTAGATTATATTATTAAGTAAAGTTCTAATAATATATTCAGTAAATAAAATTATATTGCTCTACCCTTTAAATTTATTTTTGTTCCTGTCAATTTTAAGCGGATTCGCTATTATATTGGGAAGATAACACATTGGATAGACCCTGAACGAGTAGAATATAAAGATACCATTTAACTCAAAATTTTAATCTTATGAATTTGGGTCTAGCTATATTATATTAACCACTCACTCATGCTATAATTATTCAATGTGAGACTTTACTTATATATGTATACCCAAAATATTATCAAATGTAAAAGAGAGACATTAATAATAACTAAATATAAAAACTTAGTATTCATTTAAGAATTGTTTATTTTTGAAAGTTTATTTGCATAATATAAGACATAAAATTTAAAGCTAGCTTATTTTCAAAAAGCTGAATGTTAAATTATTTGGAATAAAATTGAGACAAAAGGTAGGCAAAAAACTAACTTTTAATCATTCCCCAAAAGCTAGTAATTTTGTATCTCAAATAACAAGATCAAGGATTTCTAAAAATACTTAAATAAATAAGATCTAATTAATACTTAAATATTAAAGAAACCCTCATTAAAAATTATTTCTTTCAACCTAAAAATGTATTAAGTAAATGCTTGAATCAATCAATCAAACTCAAATTTCATATTATAAGAAGAAGAAAAAGACTAGCTAAAAGAAAGTTAATATTTTGAACATGTATCAATTGAAATTATCATTCCAGTCTGAATTTAATGTAACAAATCAGAATTACAAGTAGGGTTATCCACCACCCACCCAAACCCAAAGAACTGCCCGAACTGACTCATAAACAACCCGATGCATTCGGGTGGAGCTTGAGTTGGGCACAACCCCGACCCAAACCGATCCATAAACAACCCTAATTACAAGCAAGAATGTAAACCAAGGTAAAAAGAAGTTGGGGGGGGGGGGGGGGGTGATGATTTTGTACCAATTAACTAATTGGTTATTGCTTGATTGCTACAAAAATTTTCAACCAAAACAGGCGAAATATATATGTTTTAAAAGTTTTGTTAACATGTACCTTAGGCACTTATTAAAAAGGTTTCAAAAAGATTCCATCTAAATTGAAAAATAGTAAAAATTTAATTTTAGGTTGAAAGTGTTATTAGATTTTACTTGGGCATATTTTAACAAAATTCTTTAAAAAAGAAAAGAAAAAAAATTATCAAAAAATTTTAGGTCAGGTCAAAAGTGACACTTTCACGACCCTCCGTGATTTCGTCGGCTATAAATGTGAGGTGATACTGATGGTAATGGGTGGATAGGGTACGAAAAAAAAGAGAAAAGAAAGTGAAATGAGGAATTTAATAGTGTAATGTGATTACGAAATCTGATTTAGGGGACTTAATTTTGTCGACAATTAAATTAGGAAAATGATGTTATGGGGACATTTGGAGTGCCTTTAGATCATTAAAAGCGCCGCGAAAACAAATTTCAGTAAAAAAGTCTTGTGGTTGACGACTTTTCTTTATTTTTATGCTACTATCTTTTACTTAAAATGCCCATCTTTTTGACTATGAGGAGGGTAGGGTTTGGTTTGAAGTTTGAGCTGCCCTTTATTTAATCTTTCACTAATGCTTTTTAGTCGGCAAGTCGATTTTTAATGACCAGGCAATCTAACCCTGGCGGTGGAAGAATCTTCAAATATAAGGTGGACTCATGGGTTAATATTTGCAGTTGATATATAGTTGAGAAAAACTAAGTTTAGGTTTCCAAAAATTCTTGCCCCATAGGGACCATTAAATTATTATGGGCTCATATTTATGAGCTCTAGCTCTCGTTTTTAGGTAGGAAAATTAGCCTTGGACACCTCTCAATCTAAAATTTAGAGTGTTTAAAGTGGGTGGGAGTTGGATGGACCATAAGGATTACATGATTTTCTCACGCCCAAAATATAGAGCTATATTGCACCAACAAGTTAGACCATTAAATATGGTTGGTGTGTGTGTGTTTATTTATTCATCTTATGAATGAAGCAGGTTGGGTTTGACTCTGCTTTGCAAACATATAGGTCGATCGGTTCCATCAAATAGATGGATCGTACAATATCAATCTCTGAAAGTCTTTCTTGTGAAACTTGGATAAAAATTAGGGACATAACTCCTAAGTCAAATGAATTTAATGATAAATACATATGTGTAGACAAAAAAGTATTACAGTCTCATATTCTTGAAATTAAGGATGGTGAACATTTTTCTTGTTACTTTACCGATTCTCTCAAATATGGGTCAATTTTGGGAAGGTGATGAGATGGGGATGAATTTTGCTTGCCCCATCCCGTCCCAACTTGAATATCTATATATTTGTTTTTGTTTATATATATTTAGAGTATTTATATATAAAGTAATATTTTTATACATATCCTATTTATAATTTATTTTTTTGTTTGCATTCTATTATCAGCGTGCAAAACGCATGTTTTCTCTCTTTTAGCACTTTGTCAACTATTTTTCACATTTTTCTTTCATTTCTATTTCGTTAATGTCAAAGCAATCCAATTGAGGATGGCAAGATACCTCCAACTTGCCTTGACTTTGACCTGTTCAGTTCTCACCTCAAACAAGAAACAAGACAAAAACAAGACACCCTAATTCGACCCTCCACTTCACTCTGTTGCCATCCTTACTTGACATACCATGAATTCACTGGCTCAATAGAAAAACCTTTCAAATAGGCATTTGTATCCAATTATATATGCTTTTGACATGATAGTAATTAAATATAGAGTTGGGTTCAAGTTATACCTGGTGTAACTCTAAACAATATTACACCACTCAATAACTTGTTATTGAATTAATATTTTGAAAATCCAACCGTTAAATTACATGTTCTATATGTTCTTAACATGCATGCCAATTTTCATATCCATTACCATTTGATCCATAAATTCATACCATGATTATTTTAAACTACAAAAATTTGAATTTTAACAATTGATTGATGACATGGCTATTAATTTTTGATCACTTTGAAATTTTGCAAGTATGAAGAATATACGAAGATAATGTAATCTAACGGTGGATTTGTTAATATTCTCATCCAATGAAAAAATATTGAGTGGTGTAACATTGCTTAGAGTTACACAAGGTGTAACTTGAACCCAACCCTTAAATATAACTCCATCTCTTTTACTTAATATATACTCATTAATTTGCAATAGGAGAGTTAGGAAAGTGATCCTTCTCATTTGAAAATTGAAATTGATTTATTTCATAATTTAAGTTAAATATTATAAATTTTAAAATGTATCATTTAAAATTTTAATGACTTAACATTTTATTTAATATTAGGCCCAAAAAATAAAACATTAACCATAAAATATATTTGTCTTTATTTCAAATGATAAGCACCTTAATTTACAGATACGAGTAATTTGCTATGACAACTTGCGTCAATTGGAACTAAAGAAACAAAATTAGACTAGGATTACAATGCCTGGAAATTCGAGATGTACAAATGGTGGCTACTCAGTTACTTGAAGAATTCCAATTTGTCAAACTGTCAATATTCAGCAACCAGTGAACCAAGATCCCAGCTTAATAGTGTAGTGGAACTGTGGAAGCCACCGCAGAAAATTGCTACAAACCAAATTTCGACTGTGCCATCTTTTGTGAGGAGAAGTGAACTAGTTTGGGTGTAGCGTATTCGCAATTCAAAGGGAGAGGTTATGGGAGTTTTTTCAAGTTTCCAATATCAGACAATGACATAGATGAACCAAACGATAAACTCAATAGGTTACATTAGAAACGTTCAATAAATAAAAAATTTAATTAAAAAAAAAAGCCAAAATTTACAAAGCGAGATTTCTTAACAAATCAGAATACCTACGTACCTCAACAATGATAGAAAATGTAGGTCAATAACAATGATAGAGAGAATTGAAGACAAAACCATTAAACTTTCGAGACAATTGATAATTAATCACATATATCAACCGATGTTAACAACTTCTGACCCATAAAATATGGTGCAATTTCAAAAACTTATGTCCTAAAAAGTAAAAGTGTTACAACAAAGAGACTAATATCTCGTAGACATACATATAGACATATTCATTATTCAGCCGTATGCAACAGAATCTTATTACAAGCAAATAATGTTACTAATGGTTTTAGTAAACAGGGCGGCTAAACCATTAGGTTAGGTTATTTAGGCAATGGCCTAAGCCCCCTAAAATATATATAATAGAACAATTATATTTCTTTGTCTTATATATTGCATAAATATAAGCTCACTTCGGAAAAAACCAAAAACAAAATAAATAAATAAATTAAAAAAATAAAAATAAAAACAAAGAGAAGAAGACATGTTCTATCGGTGAATTGAATGTCTTGTCTTATTTGTCTGAGGATGTAAAACTTTTAATTAAGGCCCAAAATTTTAAACAAAAACTCATTTTTAAACATTATACTATTTTCGAAATTTCAACATTTTATTAATATGTTTTATTATATTTGCGATAATTTAAGAATGTAAAAATTTTACTCTTCATTTCTCTTTTTATCAAAATTAAAATCATAATTAATAATTTTTGAGAAAAATTCATTATTGAATTCTATTTTTCAATAACTGAAGTCCAATATTACCAAGAGTACCATTAACCATATAAAATATGATATTTTTTTTGATATTTTTAGAATTAAAAGTTTTAAAATACGTTTTATACATATGCAAAAATAGTCCATTAATTAATGTATTAAATTATATAAATAAAGGTTGGGTTATTTTTTTTCTAATTCATGTATTGCTTATAAAATATTAAGTGAAAATGTACATTTTACATTTGCATCTGACCCCAAAATATGGGGAGTCAGCCCCAAATTAGGCCATATTTTGCAAACTGTGAATTTGAGCTAGGTTGAAAAAAAAAATGTTCGAAACTGAATTGAGGTGTTCAATAGTAATGACACTATTTAGAATTTACAAGTTTTCAAAACTTTTAATTTTATATTTAAAATACTCTACACATATGAAAAATCTTCATAAAAATGCGACCATATTTTACATGAAAAGTATTTAACATGCCAATAGCATAGTTAATATTTCATGATTTTGGCATGATCATAGTGGTATTAGTACAAAAAAAGCTAAAGTAAAAAAAATAATAATAATAAATAAAATTGATTGGTTTGCAAATGAGTCTTCAATGAGTACCACTATTGGGATATTGGAAAAAACTAATAAATTCATAAGCACTCCTTTTAAATTTTCGCCTCACAAAATGTGTTGAGTTGGCCTTGAATAAACTGATCATGATGTGAGAAAATTTGAGGGATTCACAATCAAATAACTCAAGTATTCAGGATTTGTGGAAGTGCATTCTTTAGATTCTCAAACCAATATCGTCAAATTGATTGGTTTGCAAATGAGTCTTCAATGAGTACCACTATTGGGATATTGGAAAAAACTAATAAATTCTCATAAGCACTCCTTTTAAATTTTCGCCTCACAAAATGTGTTGAGTTGGCCTTGAATAAACTGATCATGATGTGAGAAAATTTGAGCGATTAACAATCAAATAACACAAGTATTCAAGATTTGTGGAAGTGCATTCTTTAGATTCTCAAACCAATATTGTCAATAACCAGTGATGGCTCTAAGAAATTTTTTTAGGGTGGTCACTAAAAAATTTAAATTATACAAAATCTAGTAAAACGATAACTTAAATATTTACTACAACTACAAGTCAAGTCGCTAAGGAGAGCAAAATTGTTGCGACTATCAAGGAGAATTCACAATCACAATATTTTTTTTGGTAACATTTTTCAAGGAAAAATGTAATTAGATATTATTTTATTGATTAGGTAGAACGATCTACAAATTTTATCTTTTGGTTTTATAGTAGGCTTTTTGTTGAATAATTTTTTCAATTATTGTTGTTTGGACTTATCTTCTTTTTGTTTGATTCATGCTCGTTGGTTTTTGGGCTAATATTTAATGTTGTTATTTAAGCTTTTTTTTTTTTTAAATTTAAAAAAAGGATTAAGGATTATGTTTGGGGGTAGAATTAATTTTAGAGTAATGCTATTTTCAAAACATTTTTATAATAAATCTTATGCAAAAAGTTGTTATTGTTGAGTAAAAAAATAATATCAGTATTAGGCCTAGGTTAGAATCAACACACATTGAATTTGTTATGAAATTATTGTAAAAATGTTGTGAATATAATAGCATTACTTTTATTTTTGTTGAATCCAAAATTTTGTAATTCTCAAGTCAAAGGTGTTCAAAAATTTTATTAGGATGGTTAGAATAAGTTATTTTAATATATAATTTTTTTTGAAAAGTGTGTATATATTTATATGCACATACACACATTTCTTTGCAAGTCAGGGCGGTCCTGTGACCACCTTGGCTTGCATGTAGGACTGCCACTGTCAATTACAGGCGATAACATTAGCATTTGTATGATTATTGAATTTCATTAAAAATAATTAATATTTATCAGTGAACTTTTGGTTTATAATATCAATGCAAGGTTGAAACTTTTTAGTCTCTATTTGCTTTAATTTTTTTTCCTGGTTCTTCATTTTAATATGGGTGCCGACTTGGTCAAATTCTATTATGATTCATGGATTTTATTATTTATTATTATTATTTTAAGATAAGTAAATCTACAACAAATGACCCATGCCTTATTTTCGAACTTGAACCCAAACTCACCTTCACGGTGACAAGTAATGCTAGTTAATAATTTTTTTTTTTTAATATATACAAGATATAATTTCTACTCTAACCTAATCTAAGTGTATGTGTGTGAAATTTTCTTCTGTAGACTTGAACTATGGCCCTTACTTTGCACACCCTACAAGCATTTAATTTTTTCTTGGTTCTTCATTTTAATATGGGTGCCAACTTGGTCAAATTCTATTATGATTCATGGATTTTATTATTTATTATTATTTTAAGATAAGAAAATCTACAACAAGTGACCCATGCCTTATTTTCGAATTCCAACGCAAACTAACCGTCACAGTGACAAGTATTGCTGGTTAATAATGTTTTTTTTATTTTTTTATTTTATTTTTTATACAAAATAGAATTTCTACTCTAATCTAAAAAAGTGTATATGTATGTAAAGTTCCTTCCTATATACGTGAATCCCGACTCATACCTCTCACATCCTATAAGCATATATACTTGTGAAGTGACCACTACACTATGGATGCGTGGCGGTGGTTTATAATGTTAATCTGCTTGCAATTTTGGATTGTTTTTCCGTTTCTACACATTCGACTTGCTCCATCATTGTGATTTAATTGATTTAATTATTCTATAAAAGATGACCATTTTAACGGATATTTCAAGAGGACATTCCTCCATCCATATACAAGGCTCAGTTTGATAAGAAGCATAATTAGCTGAAGTGCTAAACGTTTGACAGGTTTGTTTGCGTGTGATCCACATGAGAGTGACATCCAACTTGAATGGGTGAAGCTGGCTTTTAAGTCTTCAATATGATAGAGAATGATAGAGAAAAGTTAAGGCATTGCTATGAATCATTCAATTTATGATATTGGAATAGCTATACCTATAGGAATTGATATCCACCTTCCTATAGACTGTTTTGAATGTGAAACAATTGGTGACTCCACATAACATGCGTAACCCAATAGTATGTGGAAAGAAAAAAGATCTAGTTCTATATACAATTACAAGGTGTCCATCTATTACTTGTTTCATTTTCTTGAAAGAAACCCAAAAAAGCACTATCCTCTGTTCCTCACTGGGATTGCAAGGACAGAAAACTTGGATGTCGGAACTACACCTTGACTTGATAATTGATACAGTGGCCAAGCCTTAAAAGCAATGTCACAACATCCATGGTATCGTCAACATAGTACCTAGCTTTGCTTGGTTTAACAGCAACATTACGTGCAAAGAATTAGTTGGACTGGACTTTGGCCCCAATTTTAGACTATTTGCACCAGAAATTGGGCCGAAGACGTGTCAGATGACTACACAATGTGCACATACAGGATGAAAAGAAATAGTCAAGACATAGAACAACTACTACGAAAACAGAATATCAATGCATCATCAACCAAAAATAATATTACTAATAATAAACACCACATTAATTCTGCTTTCCTACCCAACATCTTTCATATTAGGATATCAAAGACCTTGTAGCTGAATTTGCACCTCTTAAAAGTGGCAAAGTAAGCTCAAACTCATTTGCCCACACTCAAACTCACCTACTCTAATTAAACCCAAATCCACACAATTATTAGTTGGGGTTAAATAGACATCAACCCAATTAAACCCAGTAATTATTGGGTTGTAACTAAAAACCCATTGAACCCCATTTAACCCAAAAACAATATACCTAACTTCAACCCAGCCGTTCCAAAAAAAAAAATTCAGCCCTCAAACGTTTAAGGCTTTCCACGAGGGATTTCATTTTCCCTCATTTTCTCAGAACTCGATGATGCCGATGTCGATGTCGATGTCGATGACGGCGACGACAACAAAGAACATATCGGCGACATTGAGTCACGGAGGGAGGTTTATTAAGTACAATATCTTTGGTAACATCTTCGAAGTCTCTTTGCACATCATGTTTACTGTGCAGAGCAAATTTTTAATGTAGAAATAGATTTCCGCTAAGTATAAGATCGATGTAAAACACTCCGAAAGAGTACTTACTCCAAGAAACTGTTGTGGAAAAGATCCTCTCCGTCTTCCTCTTTCGGCTCGTCTCGGATGATTTCGGGATCCACGGTGGCCTTGTCGTCGATGTCGATGTCGTAATCGACTGTGAAGTTCTCGAAAGTGCGAGGGATCTGATCGGTGTTGAATCTGGCGGAGGTCGATGATACCGACATTGAAACAAGCGCCGGATTCTCTCCAGAGTTCCCTCCGTCTTCTCCTCCAGCCATTAACTCTTTCTCTCTCTTTTAATTTTGCTTCGATTTAATGCTTAATTTGGTTTAGTGATTATTGATTACTTAGCTAAAACTGGAAAAAAAATAGCTAATTAGGTATAATAGTGTGTTATGAAGTGTATTTAATTAATGGTAATGGTGAATGAGAATTGACAAATTGTTTCGATGTATTGCTTAATTGGTTTAGTAATTAGTAATTATTTCGTTTTTAATAGAAATTTGATTGCTTTACGTCACTTAGCAAAAATTGGAAAAAAAAAAGAAAAAAGAAAAAAAAAAGAATTGGGAATAATAGGGCATTTTGGTAATTTTGATAATTGGGTAATTGGTTAGGTTGGAGTTTACCCACAATAATTGGGTTGGGTTAGGTTGGATTTGGGTTAAAAGCAATTAGTTAAATAGGTTTTAATGGGTAAATGAGTTTCATAAACCCAACCTAATTATGCCCACCCAAACCCACCCATTTGCCACTCTTAGCACCTCTCCATACGCAAAGCGCTTGAAGGTCTAAGGAGAAAAGGATTCAAGCTGTGAGATTAGCAGCATGTTGTAATTATCTCTAAAAAAAAAAAATCTCTCATATTAGATAATAATAATAATAATAATAATAATAAGGATCAATTGTCCAGCCAAAATTAAGCAATCTAGTGTCCATACAAAGTAAGGGCAAGATATCAAAACCTACCTAGTCCAGACTCCAAAGTGGGAAACCCCCACCCAACAAGAAGCTACATTCCCTCAGCATTATGACAAAATGCAATATAGAAAAGTTCAATGGGGGATACCGTTAAGCTATATGATGATTCCACTTCACCGGAATTTTTAGTCTTGATCAAAGCAATTCCGAATTAAGTAAGGACTTCAAATGTAGGTATGCTAACACTCAAGATTTTTCCCGGACTCTACAAAAAATATGGAAGTATATAATGCAATGATTCCCCATAGATGACATGACTATAGAGAAGAATCAAAGAATGAAGTTTTAGACAAATTCCTTAACTGAAATCCATTGTTTAATACTTGAAGTTTAACTGGGGCAGACTCACTTAGAATGGCAGGGGCCATGGCCCCCAAACTTTTCTAATTTTATAAAATTATCCTAAAAGTTTCCTGAAATTTTCAAAATATATATGGTTGGCCCCCCAAAAATTCTTTGTAAGGGCTCAAAATCGCGCTGGATCAAAGTTGCACTTTTGGACCAGCTCAATAAGCCTTAGACAATGAATTTATAGAGAGTGAGCTTCTAATCTAGGTTTTTGGACAGTAGATAACGTAAAAGCTGGATTAAATTACAGAACACATGCACACATTTCATACATGGATGAAATATTGTTTTATATATTGGCGCCGAGGACAATACTTGGTGTTTTCTTACAAGTTCTCTCTGTAGTGTGTATGTGTGTGTCCCCTTTCTTTCTTCATCTTCCGCCTTTTATAGGCCTGCATCTTTTTCTCATTCCTTCCACGTGTGGTCCAGATCCTCTCTTTGGATACTTGTCCCATCGTTCCTTCTTACCAAAGTCTCTGGCGGTAAATGTGAGGTTTAATTCAATATTCAGGCGTCATTTCCTCATTAATGCGGCCAGAGAAAAAAGAAAAAAAAGAATTGGGAATAATAGGGCATTTTGGTAATTTTGATAGATTGGGTCAATGCGGTGGTAGCAGCTTTTTTCTTAATATTTGTCTGTCACTTCCTTTTATCCCTTATTCTCGTTCTCTCAGTTGCTGCATCCAAGGTCCTCAGTACGGACGTCCTTGAATCGCCAGATCACTAATATTGTCCTCGACAGCATGTAGCCGAGGACAAGGTCATCCTCGGACGTCATGTTTCATGGTGTTCTACTCAAACATGGCACCTTTCTTTGTCACGTGACTTCGTAGGCTGGACTTATTATGTTCTCGGACCATTTCATGATGTTGGGTTGGACTTTCCTCCTTGTGAGAACCTTTGGGCCAGTCCAGCATGTATCTTGGGCCCATTGGCACTACATTCTTAAATATTAGAATTTTACTTTTAAATTTACCTAAAATTTTCAAAAGAAATATGGTTAGCCTCCCAAACTCTTCATATTATTTATTATTATTTTGCCACCCCCTAATTCATAAAATTCTAGTTCCGGCCTTGAGTCTAACATTACCAAGAGAAAGTGACCATCTCAAACATTATATTATTTAATTTTAGCACATGTTCTATCTTTGCACTTTTCCACACCCATAAAATTAGTTTTCTCTCCCCTTGTTTCTATCCTCCTTGTTTCACTCCCAACCAAACGAACCATAAAGGGCAAGTATGTAATTTCAATTCCAAAGTATCCAAACCCTACCCCAAATAATACTACTAATGGAGAGGAAGAAACATCTACTAATGGAGAGAATGGGAGAGAGAATACCAAATTTGTTTGGACAAGTTTGCCATGTAGTTTTCGTGATAGATAAATTCAAAATTTGTTTTCTTGTGTAACAAACAAAGAGTTAAAGAGAGAGAGATGAGATCACCGACCATTGCGTCTCGGCTCTATTGCTGTTGAGATGAGAACTCTTTGCTTGAAACTAAAAATTTGTGAGTTTTCTAATAGAGAGAGAGAGAGTGAGATGATGAATGAAAATGAGTTTTATGTATTGAAAAACATTTTGAAGCCAAAACTTTACTAGTTACTAACCAGCGCAATAAAATCATATTTGCGCTCCAATAAACATTAGTAATAAACTACTAGATATAACAATTACGTTAGATACCATTAAGAAATTAATAATAAACATAACAATAATATAGGCTTTGTCGCAATTTTTTAGATTAGTTATGAATCCTCAGCAGAAAATATAATACTATACAATAAACATTACACTATTTGAAAAACCGTTTTAATGATTTGAAACACAAAAGTTGACGATAAATATGACATTTGTTATTATGTGCATTCAACATACACAATTTTGTAGAATGTACACAATTATGTGCAGAACAGATGTAGATTAAATTTGTTATTATGTGCATTCAACATACACAATTTTGTAGAATATACACAATTATGTGCAGAACAGATGTAGATTAAATTGAGCAAGCAAGAATTAGAGAGTGGGTTGTTACGGTGTGTGCAACTTGGAACGTGAGGAATAGATTTTATTTTGAGCGGTTTCAAACTCATCCAAAGGTGATTCTTGAGGGTGCTAGTGGTTTGATTGAAGAATATCAACGGCTTATGAATGCACATAGCGGTGAATGCCAACAATTTAAAAAATGCATATAATTATGTAAATTTAACGTACAGAATTTTGTACATAGAAAGTACACAAAATTTTAAAATTTACAAAATTCTATAAATTCAATGTACACAAATTTTTAGATTGAACATCCACAACTATGAAAAATTGAACGCCACAATTTTTCAAGGAACATACAAGATTTTATACATTTGACATACATAATTTTTAAGGATGTACAAAATTTTGTACATTGAACATATACAATTTTTAAGAATGGACACATTTCTACATATTTAACGTACACAATTTTAAGAATGTACACAATTCTTTAAATTAAACACACACAATTGTTCAAGGAATATACACAATTAAATGTACATAATTTTTAAGAATGAAAAAAATTTTGTATATTCGAAGTATACAATTTTTATGATTTTGTACAATTATGTACATTCAATATATACAGTTTCTTTCGGTTAGGGAAAAAAAAAAAACACAATTTCTATAATATAAACCATTTGTACATTCAAAGTACACAAGTTTTAAGTATGTACATTATTCTATGCATTCAACATTCAATGTAAAGAATGATGTACAAAATTATGTGTGGGAATTGGTGAGATGAGAGTAGATGGAGTCGGCGAGATGAGAGGAGCGTTGATTGTGGAGATTAGGTGAGAAGAGTTGTGGTTGTGAATGGCGATTTCATTGTGGGTTAGGGTTTGAGAATTTCAATTTGGGGATTTTATTTCAATTGGGTTTGACTGGTGGGTCATGTGTGGAAAGCTAACACGGAAGGGCAACTTAAGACATGTAGGGTAACTATTAATATTTAAATTTAATTTGTGTCATAAATGCATTTCATCGGTCACATAGGCAAATACATGTAGTCATCTAACGGCAACGACTAAATTGTCTATGACTTGAAAATAGTACAGACAAAAATTGACCAGCCCTAATATTTGGGACCAAATTAAAAGTGACTCC
This sequence comes from Castanopsis chinensis, assembly GCA_032878915.1. Lineage (NCBI taxonomy): Eukaryota > Viridiplantae > Streptophyta > Magnoliopsida > Fagales > Fagaceae > Castanopsis > Castanopsis chinensis. Next base: position 9,052,659 of record JAVQMG010000101.1, on the reverse strand, counting down.
AAAATATTATTTTTTTTTCTTCAAAGAAACATAAAAGTATAAAATTAGCCAAACTGCTAAAGAGTTCATAAGCTTGTATAGGGTCTGTTTGGTAGAGAAATTGAGTAATATTATTTGTAAATTTTAAAAATATATATATATATATAAAAATAAAAAATGTGTAAAAATATATATAATATTATTTAAAAACAAAAAATGTGACTTGTAACCACTCTTATTACGGACCATAATCTCTGTCTGAACGGCTGGTTTTTTCTGCACAATGGAAAAATAGTACTTTTTTGTCTGAAGAGGTGGCTTTATTTATTTATTTTGGTAAAGAAAGAGGTGGCTTTCTTTTTGGTCGAGATTAGAAGAATGTCCAAAGAGTAAAACCTTAGCAAAGTCACGCAACGTTTATATTATAAGATAAGCCCCCCCAGAAGAAAAACCAGTAAACGAAACCTCGAAAGGTCGTTGAACTGACGGACCTGAAGCTCGAAGCTCGAAAGCCAGGTACGTTTCTTCAAGTTCAATCTCAAAAAGTAAACAGCAAGAAAAAAAAATTAATGGAAATTTTGAGCCAAACCCAGTTTATGAAATTGAAGTCAAAGCTTAGACAGCTGGACTCTGTCTTAATTTTATTTTTGTTCTTGTTTTGTAGAACATGGAATTGAATTAGATGTTCTGTTGTTTTAGTGGAAAATTTGTTGTTTTTTTTTTTTTTTTGGGTGTGCTTGAAGGTCTTGTTGACTATTTTCTGGTTCTTTTTTTTTTGAAAATTAACTGGTACAAGTTATGTTGCTTGACTTTAGATTAATGGGTATTTTTGTATTTGGTGAGTGATGAAGAATTTAAATCTGAACAGTTCTTTCTTCTTGCTTGCATGGCGAAGTATATGTGTTCACTGTTGTTTGCTAAGTGGGTAAATTTGAGCTTTGGTAGGTACTGGAAGATCCTGAATTTCTTTTCTTTATGATTTTCTGTGGGTAATTATGAACTATAGAGTGTGTTGTTTGATTTTGGATAAGTGGATATTAATGCAGATTGGATTTTACAACTTACATCGTTCTGCCATGACTCATGTAGCATTTGACTTTATTGCTAATTTGTTTGGTTGGTGTATGTAGTTGATAGTTATCTTCTAAAAATTTGTTTGAACACTAAGAAATTATTTAAAAAGTAAATTATGTATGATGCTTTATTAAACCAGATAATGGTGGAAATCTAAGTTTAGGTTGTTTTTCCCCCCAATCCCCCCCCCCCCCCCACCCCCTTCCAAAAAATATATATAGGAGCAGCATTGCCATCTTGGTTTCCACAGAAATAGTCACACTAAATTTAATCAACATAATCTATTCGACTTGCACTCCTCAGAAGTGTTTCTGTTATTGAATGAGTGGATTTTTTTTTTTTTTTTTTGGGGGGGTGGGGGGGTGGGGTGTTATTTAATGTCTCTTTATTGCATTTGACAACTGACTGAAGAAAATATTAAGTTTCCTTGCAATTAAGAAAAGATCTTTATTTCTAACAAAACTTTGGCATTTGGGATAACTTGCAGAGGAGATTATGCTCATTGAAAGTCAGCCAAGAATAAAGTTTGTGGTTCCTCAAAATGGGTCAACAACTTTATTCTTTATGTCAGGTGGAAACCAAAAAATTGCTTTGGGTTATGGGCATGCTGTTTGGGGTGATTATAGTGTTCCAGTATTTTGAACTTCCTTATGGTAGTGCTCTATTCTCTTTGTTTTCTGCTGGCAAGGTTTCAGGAGTGGGAAATAGTGGCTTCCCGAATGGAAATTCACCATCTAAACCCAATACAATTGGCAACATAACGTTTTTGAATGGTTCAAACTCCACCAATACACATGCTATTCATGAGAGATCTGATAATATTGGAAAGTCAGAAGGAATAGATAGGAACCAAAAGAACGATTTTTTATCAGATAGAAATGGAAGCTTAAACAATTCCTTAGGATTAGATGTAAATAATAATGCTAATAAGGAGCTTTCGTCTGAGAATTTGGTAGAGCTAAATGGAAATTCCACAGTTGCCAATGTAAATAATTGGGATAATGGACATGCCCCAGAGGAGGCAAAAGAACCTAATCAAAGCTTTTATCAAAAGAATGATACTACAGATGGTAACTTTCCAGTTGGTAAGGTTGGAAAGGGAACTAATGCTTCCACATCAGGGCATATTGGAGATGCAGACACTGGTTTTGCCTCCCCTTCCCCTGCACTGCCGCCCGGCCCGCCCGTGCCTTCTACCATTGTGGATACAAATATTAGAACGCCCGTTGTTGATTCCAACACGTCCTTATTGGAGAAAAATGGGACGACCACTTCTGAGATTAATAAAAATTCTGGGCTATTGCAAGGTGGCCCTACTCCATCGGATGATAATTCTTCTGCAAACAGAGTCCCCACGGTGAATAAAGGGCTTGAGACAACCTCTGCAGTAATTTCAATATCCGAGATGAATGATTTGTTGCTTCTGAATCATGCTTCATCCCAGTCAACAGTATGTGTTAAACCTCTGCTTTACGGGATCTTTTTCTTTTCAGTTATTATGTGAGAGCAGAATAGATTCAAATTACGAAAACTTGCTTCAGATTTTTTCCTTATTTTTTTTCATTTTGTTTGTAGACACCACCACGATCTTCTGCTGTTGACCGAGAATTACTGCATGCAAAATCACTGATCGAGAATGCACCCATCATAAAGAATGATCCCAAGCTCTATGCTCCTCTCTATAGGAATGTTTCCATGTTCAAAAGGCAAGCTAATCATATCCCGTTGGATATTAATTTATTCCTTATGAATTTTTTGAATGTCGTTGATTAAAAGTGTGAAACTTTCTATTTTCACTAGAAGTGTGAGATTTTCCACATGAGCCTGTCCAACCCCAGCCCCCCACCCTCTTTTTTCTCTTTAAACTTCCTCCCTCCATGACTTTCAAGAAGTGACCAGACTCATAAAGTAACTGTTAGTTGTTCACTTTTTGGCTGTATGGACTGTGCGCACTAATGCCACAATGCATCATTTTCTATTGAATTGTTGATGAAATAAGTTTAAGATCTTTTGATGTCAATCAGTATTTTTGAAAATTTATGCATATTGCATCTTCTTGGACTAACTGGAAATAAGAAGGATTAGCACACAATTAACAAGGATAGGATGGTTCTTTACTTGACTGTATGACATGGATGCTACTCTACTCGCAGATATTTGTGTCATTGATCTGTTAAATTCTTTTGAATCCTGACCCCTCCCCCTTCCTATTTAGAATTCTCTCCTTTTGAAATGGATCAATTTCATGCTTCAGATAAAATATTACAAATCTAAAGGTGTACCTTGCGCCCACGTCAACTGCTTGGCAGATTCATGTCATCCCTACCTCAATGCCACTTGTCATTACCACCTGAATATAGACCTTGGGGCTATGTCTTTTTAGTTCCAGCATATCCTTCTTTACGTATATATGTATTTGTGAAACATTCAATTAATGCATTATTTTGCAATAGACTGGCTGTTTGTTTTTAAGCATTATTTATTGGTGTATTTCTTTCAAAGATGTGCACAGGCTGTGTAGCTGCAACCTCACATGCAAACAGTTTTTATTTTTATCTTTATATATATATATGTATATATATTTTATAATGCTCAAGTGAATTGCATCTTCATTAATTTATCCATCAAAATTGCAGGAGCTATGAGTTAATGGAAAAAACTCTCAAGGTATACATTTACAGGGAAGGAGAGAAACCCATCTTCCACAGGCCACCACTCAAGGGAATATACGCATCTGAGGGATGGTTCATGAAGCTGCTTGAAGCTAACAAAAAAATTATTACGAAAAACCCAAGGAAGGCCCATCTCTTTTACTTACCTTTCAGCTCTCGGATGTTGGAAACAACATTATATGTACCTAATTCACACAACCATAAGAACCTTATACAACATTTGAAGAATTACTTAGACATGATTTCAGTGAAATATCCTTTCTGGAACAGGACTGGAGGTGCAGATCATTTTCTTGTTGCTTGCCATGACTGGGTATGCTTTTCATACTTTTTTGGAACTATGTCCTGCCAAGCACTTGGGGACATTTAGGTTTGTTATACATTGGGAACTGTGTTTAGGTTTAATTTATTTACCCTAACCCAAATACATGCTATTTATGGGTGAATATTAAATATGTTATTTATAGTTGAGTAATTTCAATATTATGATTGACCTCTCACTTACACATATTCATAGCAAGGTCTTAATGAAAATTTGGATGATTCCCTTTATGTCTTACATAACATTTTAAATTTGTTTTAAATTTTCCTAAATGATTTTATTTGTCATGTGTAAGCAGAATAACCTAAATTTGAAGTAGTGTTAATTTTTATTTGATCATCAGTTGATGTGATGAAGTGATGATCACTTTTTCTCTCTCTTCTCTATTATGAGTGATGACCTTGTGCTAGAGGATGGATATGAAACTTGGAATGCTTTTTAAACAGTTTAAATAATGTCATTTTTATTGTGGCATCCAAAACCTGAATTTTGTATCATTATGACATCTAAATTACTTTAGATCAATATATTTTTCTAATAATAGTCCACTTCCTCAGGCCCCAGCAGAAACAAGGGAATATATGTCTAAGTGCATACGAGCACTCTGCAATGCTGATGTGAAAGAAGGTTTTGTTCTTGGCAAGGACGTGTCTCTTCCAGAAACATTAGTGCTCTCACCTCAGAATCTACTAAGGGGTCTTGGGGGAAAACCTCCTTCTCAAAGATCAATCCTTGCTTTCTTTGCAGGAAACATGCATGGCTATCTACGGCCAATTCTGTTAAAGCACTGGGAAAATAAAGATCCTGACATGAAAATCTTTAGTCAAATGCCTAAGGCCAAGGGCAATAAGAACTATATTCAGCACATGAAGAGCAGCAAATACTGTATATGTGCAAAAGGTTATGAAGTCAACAGCCCAAGAGTGGTGGAGGCCATATTTTACGAGTGCATCCCAGTTTTCATATCAGATAATTTTGTCCCACCTTTCTTTGAAGTTTTGAACTGGGAATCCTTTGCTGTTTTTGTCTTGGAGAAGGATATCCCAAATTTGAAAAGTTTACTTCTTTCAATTCCAGAGAAGAGATATCTTGAGCTACAGATGGGGGTCAAAAAGGTGCAACAGCATTTTCTTTGGCATGCTAGACCTGTGAAGTACGATATCTTTCATATGATCCTCCACTCAATTTGGTACAATAGACTTTATCAAATAAACTCCTGATAACCAAGGAACTCATAGTTGACATGCATTTTTGGATGTTACTGGAATTGGACAAGAAGAAAATGAAGTAGACAGGTTGCAATCTCAGAATAAGAAATTTTGGGGAATAGTTGGCAAATTCTTTTGATGTAATTAAATACGAGAACAGTGATCTTTTCTTTTATTCTTTCTCTGTCCATTGTATTCTTGTATATTCTTAGGCTGGACATATGTCAGTTTCCAATAAATTTTTTGATATCTTGGCTGATAAAATCTTCAATATTTAACCAGTGGTTTTGTTTTTCTTTCCTTTTTTCAAACTTATTTTGCTCAAAGGGGCTGGACATTTGCAGAAAAGTGGTTATTATTATATCATTACTGAATTTCCCAAGTTGTCTACAAGTGAATTTTTGGTAAAAGATATTCCAAAATTTTATTATATTTCCTTATTCTTATATGTGACCCTCTCTCTCTCTCTTTTTAATTGATAGCAAAAGAAGGGATTTAACCCTAGACATATCTGTTGAAAGCATAGACTTTCTAATTGAATTATAAAACTCTTGACTATGAGACTTTTTATTGAATCTTGCACACGCCCGCATGAGTGTGAAGATAGGAGATTTAAATGAGAGAAAAAAGTACTTTGATTTTGTATCCAACCATTAAATCTAAAAAAACTATTTAAAAAAGATTTGTACTCATAAGCCTAATAAGCCTCTCCTCCTCCACCACCCGAAAAATAAAAAATAAAAAACCCTAATAAGACTCCATTGAAATAAATAAATAAAACTATAACAGTACTTCTATGGTTTTATCCTCTTAATTGTATTTGATAAAAGTAAATGTAAATGAAATGTCACCATATTTCTCAATTGCGCCTTAAATTATTAATTAAAACATTTTTACACAATAAAGCATGCTTCTTCTATTATTATTACTAATCGTTAATCCGTCCGATACAAAGAGAATGTATTGAGTACTATAAATTTAGTCTTGGTTTATTTACTGCAATCACAAAAATTAAATTTGTAATAACAGCTAAATCATTTATTAACACTTATATGTCATAGAAAAATACATATATTGCTTAAATTATAGTATAAGTTAATGAATTAAAAAATTAAATAAGAAATGAGAGATATTATTATTATTTTTAATTAAAAAACTCAAATATTTTTTAAAAAATAAACTTGCTTTGGGTTATTTGCAAAACAGGAACCTTCAAAGAAGGCTGATTTTATTTTTATTTTTTAAAAATTTTTATGAAAGAGAAGGCTGATTTTCAAGTTATAAAACTATCAACTCACTGTTGACTTGTCTTTTCCTATACTATTTCTATTTCAACTCCCACCTGACCAACACCTTCCTGACGTTTATATCTGAGAAACTGAGAATCATCTCTCTTCTTTGTCTTCTTTCTCTCTCTCTCTCTCTCTCACTAAGCGGCCGGTGGCTGATTAAATTTATTTTTTCATTTTCTTCATCGTCAGAGTTCAGATCTTCTTCATTAATTTTTGCATAAATCGTAAATTACACCCTTAAAATTTAGAAATGATTAAATTTTACACCCTAAAGTTTTAGAATTTGAATTTTATCTCTTGAAATTCGGTAATATTTGGATTTTACATCTTAATGTTTTAGAATATGAATTTTACCCCTTATATTTTAGGAGTGTATAGGTTTTACTCCTTAAAGTTTTGAGATGTTGAGATTTTACACTATAAAGTTTCAAAATTTGGAAGTGTAAAATCCAAACAACCCTAAACTTTAGAGGGTAAAATCCAAGTTCTGAAACGTCGAAGTGTAAAATCCAAACACCAAAAACTTTAAGAGGTAAAATCCAAACTTTGGAATTTCAGGGTGTAAAATCCAATCACCCCTAAAGTTTAAGTGTATAATTTGCAATTTATCCATAATTTTTTTTTCTCACTTAAGATCCATGGATCTATATATATATATATATAGAGAGAGAGAGAGAGAGAGAGAGAGAGAGAGAGAGAGAGGCAAACATTGGCCAAATTCAACAAAAAACTATATTCTAATACACACATGATAAAAACAAGAGAAAGAAAAACTATGAAGAGAAATTCATGTAGCTAGAGGATGAAGAGTTTGTTGCAACACGCATAGTAAGTCGGCTACACATAATTTGCATTGCATGCAATCACGCTTTGGAAGCAAGTTGTAGACTTGCACGTCACTCTAAGAAAAACAACTCTAAATACAAGCTAATTATTCCGTATTAAAAATTTAAAAGGAATAGTTGACATTTGATTATTTTTGCCAAATAAATAAAGAATTAAAAAAAATAACAAAGTTTAGTTATAATTAACCTTAATTTATTTTTGTTAAATGTGAATTTTGACAAATCCACCATTGAATGACATCTCTTTCTTATATTCAAAATTAAATATCAATAATTATGTCATCAATAAAATGTTTAAAATTTTTAAATTGCAAATTTTTTTAGTTTACATTTACGCATAAAATATAAGTTTATAGCATCACCTTCAATAGCATGAGCAATCAGATCTCCTACCCTACAATCCAGTGTCAAAAACATTTTACTAGGGCCAAATGGCATAACTTTCAGTACATATTAGAATAGCAATATTATGAGTCTATCCATATAATCAGTATATATATATATATATATATATATATATATATGTAGATTCACTCATTCACTTAGTTTTGAATACTAGGTTTACCTACCATCCATCCTTTTGCAAGGAGGAAGCACCATTTGAGTAAGAATTCATTGGTATTACTAACAAGTCCATGAGTGTTGGGAAGTCTTAATTGAGACTGCATTGACAAACTAAACATCAATCAAAAGTTGGGTATAACTCAACAGTAACAACATTTTCGTATTTACATATTTCTCTGCTCAACATAAGAGTCCTGCTTGATAAAAAAAAAAAAAAAATTCAACCAATAAAAGAGCATTAAAAACTCTTGAAGGAAACAAGAGCATTATATTTCCTCAAAAATATTATACCCAACTAAAAAAATCATATCTTTACTAATAAAACATAATAATATGCAAAAGAAAAAAAATTGAAATCTTCCACACAAAAGATTTGTTAACAGTGTACCTCAATTGCAAATCACCGATCAAAGAATCAGAGTATGTGAATTGAATTCTCAGCAGCAACAACACTTGTGTGTGTGTGTATATATATATATATATATATATATATATATATAGACGCATACTCTTCTTAGAAGGATTCCTAAATTATAAGAAAATAACATTCAAGTAATAGAAAAGCAATAAAAACTCTTGCAGGCAAAAAGAGCATTACGTTTCCACATATTTAATGCCCAACTGTGAATCAAATCTTTGCTACAAAAACATAACACACAAATGAAAAAAAATTTGAAATCTTTCTTACAAGATTTGTTAACGGTGTGCTCAATAAGAGTACCAAGAGTCATGAAATATCCATAATAAATATTCAAATTAAACCTCCATAATATGATTCAAGCATAACTTTAAAAATTAAATTAGAAGCAATCTAAAACCTCATAAGAAGCAACAAAACAGATAAACATGAAAAAATTTTAAAATATTTGAAAAAAGGGCTAGCCTAATTTTCAACTACATCAACATCAACATCAACATCTTCATCTTTGTCGTTCTTGTAGTGAGGAGTTGAAGACACTTTTCAAGACCTCTTTCAGGTAATATAACGAACATCTTTCCTTGTCATATAATAGTTAAAACAAAAGAAATAAATAAACAAATATATATATATATATATAATACATATATTTTATCAAAATATATATATATATATATATATAAAATACATATATAAAACTTCAGAACACCATGAAAATTAAACCTCTCTTGTAAGGTCAAATTCGCATATTTAAGCCCATTAACGATATAATTTGTTACAATAAAAATAATAAGTCCATACGAAACAGTAAACCTAACAATTTGATCCCAATTTGCAACCAACATTAAAACAGAGCTATAAATGAATGCATAAACATAAAGGACTTGTTAACACACAGTAATGATGAGTCAAAGATGCTGGAGTCGGGCTACACATTCCTAGGTACTTAAGAATTACTTTGCCATTTCCTTCTGAGTTTTGATGAGGAAAAAAAAGAAGAAAAAAAAAAAAAAAACACAGGATAAATCAAATCTCACAAAGAGAGTATGAACTATTTCATGAAATCAGAGATATTTGTGCTAAAACCTAATTTCAAAGAGCTATGCAATCACATATGCATTATACATACCTACAATTTTACATAAGAACCCTAACTTGTTTGATAGGAGACCTTTTTAAAGTTCATTTGGGTTTAAAATTAATAAAATGAAAATTGTGGGGGGTAAAGGCGTCAAAACACCAGGTGTGCCTTGGGCCTAGTCCGAGAACGTGGACTCCGCCAAGGGGGCCATAAGTCGAGAGTAGGGCCTCCTAAAACAGGGGCCCAAAGGCCTGCAGACCAGGGCGTCGGCCAGTTGGGAGAGAGTCCGAGGAGGTCTCCTCGGACAGCAAGGTCAGGGACCGAAAAGCGTAGTACGGTGCCCAAGGAAGAGCTCTTAAAGCTCAGCAAGTCATACCAAGCTTCAACGGGACGTCGAGGAGGGGGACAAGGGGGACGTGCACTGCATAAAGCTGCTACCATCGCATTAAAAGCTTTTCACCTACTCGCCTGGACGCATTAATGGGGAGGTGACTTCTGAGGGGACGGTAGTCAGTTTTATAGCCATTGGGGAGCGTTTTCTGAGAAAAGATGGATGGGAGAGGGACCCAACATGATGACTGCACAAATAGGAAATAGGGAGGGGGAGTATAAATAGAGAAGGAGAGGCCACTGAAAAGGGATCTGGACCTTTTCCCCACAGAGAAGACTCTCTCTCCTTTCTTAGAAAAGCAAGGGAAGCTTGAACCGAAGCTCCTTAGCCAACGTCCGAGGAGGGCCAAAGTCCCTCCACTAGTTCGTTACACACCGGTAGTGAACTTAGTCCATATGTCATCGCTTGCTTGAGCCTTAGGAAGTCTAGGCTTCGAGTCCACTCTCTACAAATTCTATTGTGTAGGCCACTTGGGCCGGCCCAGCCATGCATTTGGGCCTAAGGCCTACTTTGTGTCCTTACAATTGGCGTCGTCTGTGGGGAGCCTTGACTAAAGGGACCGAAAGTATCATGGAAGGTTCAGGTTCACGTCGTATAGAATCCATGGGGTCCCAGCACGAGGACCACTTTTCGCGGTTAGAGCGGGAAAGAGACCGTGAAGCCAGCGTGCGCACGGAACGTACGCGCGGGAGGAGTCACGCACGGGATGGAAGTAGAGCCTCTCGCGTAAAAAGCGTTGAGACCTTGCAAAGGGAAATTGACCATCTGAGAAGAAAGCTGCGCCGGAAGAAATGAAGGTGCACGCCCTCTCCTTCAGACTAGTCCTCAGCGGATGCTAGCGGTAGCGTTGACAGTTCTAAGTCGAGGACCTCCCCTAGCGAGTCCTCTTCTCAGGAGGACGAACATCGTCGCGACCCTAAGGGTAAGAGGACCCCCTCTAGGGGCTTGGCCAACAACACCTTGAGTAAGGCGCTCCACCAGATTTCCGAGTCACCCTTCACTCGGAAGATTGAGAAGGGAAGGCTTCCGAGGCGATTCACCCAACCGACCTTCACCATTTACAACGGGAGAACGGACTCAGTAGAGCATGTGAGCCATTTCAGCCAGAGGATGGCGGTGCACACAAAGAATGAGACCTTGATGTGCAAGGTCTTCCCCTCCAGCCTGGGACCCGTCGCGATGAGGTGGTTTAATGGCCTGAAGGCGGGCTCTGTCGATTCCTTCATGGAGCTTACCAGGGCATTCGGCTCGCGGTTCATCACATGCAGCAGGGTCCTTCGGCCTCTAGATTCACTGTTGTCCATGGCCATGAAAGAAGGAAAGACCCTCAGGGTATATACCGATAAGTATTGGGAGATGTACAACGAGATTGATGGGGACTTCGACGAAGTCGCCATAAGCACTTTCAAGGTTGGCCTTCCGAACGAGTATGACCTGAGAAAGTCACTGACCAGAAGGCCTGTCAAGAGCGTGTGACGGCTCATGGACTGCATTGACGAGTACACGCGGGTGGAGGAGGATCAATTACAAGTGAAGGCTAGGGTGAAGGTTATCCTTCACGAGAGGAGGGAATTCAGGTCGGACCGATACAACAACAGTAGGCTGAGGAGAGAATTCGTCGGGCAACCTCGTCTGACACCAATGCAAGTGGTCGGCGTCGTGTTCCGCGAACCCATACAGCGGGTGTTTGAGAAAATCCGTCACGAGCCCTACTTCAGGTGGCCCAATAAAATGATGGGTGATCCCGCAAAGCGTAACCAAAACCTCCACTGCCAGTACCATCAAGAGAACGGCCACACGACAAAGAACTGCAGGAGCTTACAAAACTACCTAGAATAGCTAACGAAGGAGGGAAATTTGAGACAGTTCGTGTACCAGCATGAAGGGCAGAGAGAGCACCCTGGGCCGACAAACCAGGGCTATCATGCCCCAAGGCCTCCTCTGGGAACCATCAATGTCATTCTCGCCGCTCTTGGGAGGACCGGCTCGTGCCTTTCCAGGGTGATGTTTGTGGCGCGAGCCCATACTGAGGGCTCTGGCTTCGAGTCGAAGAAGATTAAGGGCAATGAGCCGCCCACTTTGGCCTTCTCGGACGCAGACAAGGAAGGGACCATCCAACTGCACGATGACGCCCTAGTCATAATGTTGAGAATTGGAGGTTACGATATAAAGAGGGTGATGGTAAACCAAGGAAGTGGCACAAACATCATGTACCCCGATCTGTTCAAAGGTTTGAACCTGAGAGAAGAGGACCTTTCGGCCTATGACTTACCACTAATAAGCTTCGAGGGGAAGGCAGTCGTCCCAAAGGGACAGATTAGGTTGCCTGTGCAGTCAGGACCAGCGGTGGTTGAGGTGGATTTCATCGTGGTCGATGCTTACTCTCCTTACACAGCCATTGTGGGAAGACCTTGGCTGCACGCCCTAAGGGCTGTCTCCTCCACTCTCCACGCCAAGGTGAAGTTCCCTTTTGGCGACCAGGTCGAAGAGATCCTCGGGAGTTAGTTCGCCGCAAGATAGTGCCTGACAGCCGCGATTCTACGTAGGCTGGATCCTGAACCCTCGACTCCGGCTGCCCCGGCCTCATAGCAATTAACCTCTTCTGTCGCAACTGGAGGGACAGTGGCAGAAAAGCCCGCGTGCGAGGGGTTAGACAGGGTTCTCATGGGTAACGACTCAGAGAGGTTCTTCCAGATAGGGGCTCAACTGCCGGCCGAGGAGAGGGAAGAGCTGGTCACGTTCTTGAAGGGGAACCTTGACGTGTTTGCATGGGACGAGCATGAGATGCTTGGAGTCGACCCAAATTTCATTTGGGAAAAATTTAACATGCAAATTATTTTTCATTAAGTGTTAATGTCAACCTTGGCTGTGCCAGGTCCTCGGACCTTCTGCTTTGGGGAAAATTTAACATGCAAATTATTTTTCATTAAGTGTTAATGTTAACGTTAGCTGTGCCAGGTCCTCGGACCTTCTGCCTTGGGGAAAATTTGACATGCAAATTATTTTTCATTAAGTGTTAATGTCAACCTTGGCTGTGCTAGGTCTTTGGACCTTCTGCCTTGGAAAAATTTAACAGGCAATTCCTTTATTTTTAAACTAATTACTAATGTCGAACTACGCTATACCAGGTCCTCGGACCTCCTGCCAAGGGAAATTTTAACAGCACTTCATTTTTATTTAACGTACACTTCCTGTAGGTTGCGTGTTCATTTTTATTACGCGCTACGTGTTCACTTCCACTAAGCGTTAACATACGATTTAGCTAAGTGTTGACCTGTTCTGCCCACGTAATCATTAATTCATTAACCCCGACTTGCGATAAGACAAATTACACAGCGATAAACGTGGTCCACCAAAACGGTCACCTTACCAAAAACAAAACACTGATATTCATTTGAATTGTTTGCACCAAAGTTGGAAATAAAAATTACAAGCTAAACGATTGATGATAGATTCCTTAAGGGAGCAAGCTATGCCAGGAAGGAGCCCGAGGTGGCCTATCCCTTTATCTTCAGAGGAGGGTCCTTTCCTAGCTTTGCCGAAGACTCTTTGGTCTGGCCGTTCACTTCAGCATCTTTCACCCCGGCCTCAGGCAAAACCTGGACCTGCTTCCCCTTGTCTTTGGCTTTGGGAGGGAGTGCATCCGGGCCGGCTGGCTTGTCGGATCCCTCATCGGCTGCTTTATCGGTGGTAGCGGCCTCATTGGCAGGGTGGACTTGCTTTAGGGAGGAGGGAGGCAGCGTCGGGGCCACAGTCTCGGGAGCAACCAAAGTGGGGGGAGTGTCTTTGATAAGCCTGATACCCTCGGGATACCAGACCTTCTCTGCTGTCCTCCACTCGGAGTTGGCAGGGACTCTTGTAGCATTTAAGGCTTCCGCCCAGACTTGCTGGCAATATTCCCTGCATAGCTCGGCCAACCCCTTAGTCAGGCAATTTTTTGTTGCCTAGACCCCTTCGTTGTAGGTGGCTTTAGTGGTGGCCTCCACGGTCTCTCTTATGGTGTGAGCCGCTTCTTTGGCCTGCGCAAGCTCTCCCTTTATGTTTGAGATCTACTGCCCTGCTTTGGACAATGCCTCTTCTCTTTAGTGCAAGAGCTTGCGTTGGTTCTCCATCTGGGTCGTCACAGTCTTTAAGCCCGCATCCAGGCTCTTCCTCTCAGTCTGCTCTGAGGTCAGTTTGGCGGCCAGGTCTGCCTTCTCCGCCTCGGCACGGCCCAGCTCTTTCTCAACCTCCGCCTTGGTATAATTCTCGGCCCCTACCTGGTTTTGGTAGTGTTCCACCAGTGCATCAGCAGCGAAAGCCTCCTGGATGGCCTGCGAAGAGAAGTCCCAAAGGGTGCACAGTAAACGATAAGTTAGCATAGACGAAGACTGAAATGACAACAATAGACTTAAGGTATAGCACATACCAGGCCCAAGTTCATCTTGAGGGAAATGAAGAGGCGCGTCCAACTCATCCTCCCTAGGTCCTCCATGTCCCTGGGCAGGAGGAGAGGCTGCTCTAAAGCGTTGGCCAGGTGAGAGGTGTGACCTCTCTGAAAGTCCCTAATGCTCGCTTAGAGAGACACCGGAGCCCTGTCCACCTCCAGAGCGGGGGACTAGCTGGACTCCCTTCGGCGGACCTCGGCCAGCCTGCGGATCTCCCCGCTCTCGACGGATGAGGCTCGCCCCCCACCCTTAGCTGCCTGCTGTTGTTGCTGCTGCAGCTGCCGTTGGTGCTGCTGCAGCTGCCGTTGGTGCTTCTGCTTCTTTTCCCTCTCCTTGTCGGCCTCCTCGTTCTCGTTCCTCCTTTTCTTTGGAACGTTAGGAGGAGGAGGGAGTGGGTCGGAGGGAGGGGGAGGTGGAGGCGGAGGCAACCTCGGCTGGGACCCAAAGGCGTCACCCTTGGAGACTTGGACCCCCCTTTTCCTAGCAAAGAGCTCTTTCAAAGACGCCATATCGTCGTCTTCTTCGGAGGAGTCCTCTGGTTGGGCAACAATTAATCCTACGATGTTGGAGTTACTGTCCCAAGTGCCCTCTTCTTCGTCCGAAATGTTAACCACGTGGCTCCCCAATGGTCTCTCGGCCTCCTCTAGGCGGAACCTATCAATCTCTTCGCCAAGGGATGAAGGGGAAGCTACAGATTCTTCCCGGACGAATTGGTCCTTCTGCTGCGCTGCCAAAGGAATGGCTTCAACGGTCCGATTGTATAAGATGGTGGAAGGTGCGTCTGGTAAAGCACGGGGAGCAAGAAATTCGGGATAGCGGACTTCTATCCGCAATCGCCTCCGGTGGCCGGTGAGAATAGCATCTTCAACCTCGCCAAAAACCTTTGATATGGGGTCGTACCCCAATATGAGGTGGGCAACCCTCACCTATAGGTCCCCGTTCACAAAGACCTTGGATCTCAGAACCTTGTTGAGGTCCGAGATGTTAACGTTGCCCAAACGAGGAGACATATGCTGCTTATCTGCAAGAAAGAGAGTAGGGGAACCGAACATGGTTAGATACTCACGGTGAATCAAGTAAAAAAGACATCAAATGGCAGTAAATCTACCAATGGGAGTGAAATGGGGCAAAACTTTATAAACCGAAACTCCTAAATCCTAGGGAATCACACCTGGCTGTCCCTCCTTCACTGGGCAATGGAGACCACCATACCACCTCCTGGTGGCAATGAGATAATCATCATTCATGCCTTTATTGGACTTGGGTAGACAGGAGATGAGCTTGACGGCGCTAGACCTCGACTTGAGGTAATAACCTGCGTCTCTCATCCGATGGCACTCGTACATGTAAACGACGTCATGCCATGTGAGGTGCAGACCCATTTGCTCGTTCAGAGCATCAACGCAGCCTAATATCCTAAACATGTTAAGTGTACACTAGTCTGGACACAACCTATGGTTACGAAGGTACTCCCTGGTCACTTCCTTCATGGGGAGTGTTAGCCCACCCTCTAGGAAGGCGATTATAGGGATGACGACCTGCCCCGCTTTCCTAGAGTCCGCTACGACCCCGGGGGGGCAGTATTCCAAACCCACATCCGGAGGAATGTGATACTTGGCCCGGAATCCTTCCATGCCGGAGGCCGTATCTACTAGACATTTAAACCTACCCATGGAGTCGAAACTCAAAGCAAAGATTCACAAATAAAGGAAAGAAAGGTTGACAGCCGAGGAGAAAGGGGTTCGGGAAAGGGAGAAACTTGCAGAAGAGAGATGTGTCTATTTTGAGAACTTCTTGAAAGAGAGAGAGAGAGAGATTGAGTAGCTCCACGATAAGTTTGCCTTTGGGAAGAAATGGTGCATATCGCGACTACCAAATCATTTTTGATGATTGAAGGGCGACGCTTTGTGAGAAACATCCTGCTCAAATTTTCGGGAATAAACCCAAGCCGTTGGATCCCTATCTCACCGTTGAACGTGCATGACAAGAAGTTACTCAGTGCAATTAATGCAGGCGTTGCGTGTTACGAAGCGTCAAAGGTCTCCCCAGAAGACGCGTGTGGATTCCGCACGTGCGACAATTAAGAGGTCACGTGGAGGAAGGATTCGCAAGTCAAAAACCCATCTGCCTCCTCGGATCGGAGTCAAACAACTTTTTGAGGGGCTATAGTGAGGGGTAAAGGCGTCAAAACACCAGGTATGCCTTGGGCCTAGTCTGAGAACGTGGACTCCGCTAAGGGGGCCATAAGTCGAGAGTAGAGCCTCCTAAAATGGGGGCCCAAAGGCCCGCCGATCAGGGCGTCGGCCAGTTGGGAGAGAGTCCGAGGAGATGGTCTTCTCGGACAGCAGGGTCAGGGACCGAAGAGCGCAGCACGACGCCCAAGGAAGAGCTCTTAAAGCTCAGCGAGTCATACCAAGTTTCAACGGGACGCCGAGGAGGGGGACAAGGGAGACGTGCACTGCATAAAGCTGCTGCCACCACATTAAAGGCTTCTCACCTACCCGCCTGGCCACATTAATGGGGAGGTGACTTCTGAGGGGACGGTAGTTAGCTTTATAGCCATTGGAGAGCGTTTTCTGGGAAAAGATGGATGGGAGAGGGACCCAACATGATGGCTGCACAAATCGAAAACAGGGAGGAGGAGTATAAATAGAAAAGGGGAGGCCACTGAAAAGGGATCTGGACCTTTTCCCCACAGAGAAAACTCTCTCCTTTCCTAGAAAAGTAAGGGAAGCCTGAACCGAAACTCCTCAAACAACGTCCGAGGAGGGCCAAAGTCCCTCCACTAGTTCATTGCACACCGATAGTGAATTTAGTCCATACGCGATCGCTTTCCTAAGCCCCAGGAAGTCTAGGCTTCGAGTCCACTATCTACAAATTCTATCGTGTAGGCCACTTGGGCTGGCCCAGCCACGCATTTAGGCCTAAGGCCTACTTTGTGTCCTTACAAAAATAAATAATAATTAGAGACGAATTGCTTAGATAACATCAAGAAGAAAATTTAATTGATATGATATGAAAATATTATTATTAATAGGTGGCCCAAGGTTTTTTTTGGGGCCTGAAACCTTTTATATAGTTTTCAAAAAAAAAAAGAAATTGAAATATTTTATATATTTAAATTTAATTAAATTGTATATATATATATACACACACACACACACTTAAAGTCTATTCTTCTAATTTGTTTAAATGCAATATTTTTTTTAGTATCTTTAATGAATTTATTGTTCATATGAAATATTTTATTTTATATTATTTTATTGAGATTTTCACTTTTTTTGTTGTTATATTGTGTTCATTTCTAGTAACAAATTATCTATAGAATCCTTTAGAACTTGATCAATTTTTTACAAAACTTAATTATTTTATTTTTGTTGTTAACAATTAGTGTGTGTGTGTGTGTGTGTGTGTGTATAAAGCTACAAAATTAAAAAAAAAAAAAAAAAGAAGAAGAAGAAGAAGAAGAAGAAGAAGAAATGAGTGGAAAGTGGTCTACATGAACTTTGCTAATTTCCTACATTTTAAAAATTTTTTTAAAATAAATAAGGCGAAAAACCCATTTTAGTCTCTACATTTTTACGCGATTCTCACTTTGGTCTCTAACTTTTTTTCCACTGATTTTAGTTTCTATCTTGAAAAACACCTCTCGTTTTTGTCCTTGACGTTACATCAGAGACGGAAATTGCACAACTAGTAAACGGAATAAATTAAAAATATTAAAATAATGCTCACAAATGCCACATCATCTTAAAAAAAAAAATCAATTTATGAATTTTAACTAAATGAAAAAAGAAGAAGGAAAAAACGAAAAAAAAGAAGAAGAAGATTGGTTAAAAAAAGATTGGTTAAACAGAATTACCATAGATGGCTTTCACACACTAATTCCTCTTCCTTCATAGGATTTTGAACCATTTCAACCACTCTACCCTTCAATTCCTTGTCGAAAACTGCATCGACGTGTCCTCCTTGGAACCCCCTTCTCTGACCGATTCTGATTCTCCAACGTGACCCTTCGGCTCGTCGTTGCTCGTTAGGTCCATCACGTCGCTTTTCGCTTCCTCCCCACTCATCAAATCGCCCAAATCTCCTAAATCCTTCAACTTTTGATCCATAACCTCGTCGTTCTTGGCTTCCTTCGGATTCGACTTCTTCAATTTCTTGCTTCTATTGGTTGCCACAGCCTCATTCCATGTCTTCCTAGACAGGGTCCAACCTAAGGACCCACATATCTCTGATTTGGTAGATCCGAGCGTAGTTGAGAGGTAGATCGAGAGCGTGTAGAAAGAGTAGGGGATCTTGCCTTTGACTAAGTTGGAGTCGAAGAAGAAGAGGTGGAAACTCAGGTATGGAAACGTTGAAGTGATGACGTGGCGGAGGCTGTTGTTGTGGCTGTATAGGCAAGAGGCGATGAAGAAGTATGTCAGATTTGGGTTTGATGATGAAGAAGTGTGTTAGATCTGTTTGTTAGATCTGGGTGTTTGAATCTGCGTGCTTAGAACTTAGCTACCGGTTTTTTTTTTCCTTCTTTTCTTACTTTTGTGTTCTTCAAACAGATTAAGAAATAATTGAATAAAATCAAACAATTCTAAAATCCACTAGATGTTTTTAGGTTTTGAATTTTTTGGGTTTTTGTTCTTGATCTTCTTCAAATGATTTTTTATTTTTATTTCAGTTTTTTCCTTTTTTTTCATTTAGTTAAAATTTATAAATTAATTTTATGTTTTTTAAAAAATGACGTGGCATTTTTGGGCATTATTTTAATATTTTTAATTTATTTCGTTTGCCAGTTGTGCAATTTCCATCTATGATGTAACGTCAAAGACAAAAACGAGAGATGTTTTTCAGGATAGAGACTAAAATCGGTAGAAAAAAGTTAGGGACCAAAATGAGAATCGCGTGAAAATGTAGGAACTAAAATGAGTTTTTCGCCAATAAATAATTAAGTAATTCTACATTTATAATATTTTAACAAAAAATATTATTGTAACATTTTATTATACCCGTTACATTACTAATATGTGTGTGTGTATTATATAATAAAAGTTGAGTTTGGAAGCCATGGTTATGCTAAATGACTACTTTCACTAATTAGAATATTAATTTTATATTATTTGTTAGGATATATTTTCTCAAATTAAGGGATAATATTTAAAACGATTTAATTTAGAGAAAAATTTATCACTTAAATTTCAACAAATTTAAATTGTAATCAATCTAAAGTCTATTATCAACATTTTCTAAACTTAAATCTCACACAACCTATGTTTTTGTTTTTACTCAAGTTGCATCTTATTAAATTAATATTTTTTTCTCAAGTTTTATTTTATTAAATTAATACTTTATTAGGATATTAATCTATAAGACTCTTGATTAAGTGATTATATTCACTATAATTAAATATCCCACACAACTCACGTTTTTGTTTTTGTTTTCCCCCTCAAGTTGCATCTTATTAAATTAATATTTAACTAGGACATTAGGATACAAGGCACTTGACTAAGAGACAAGATTTAACAATAATTTAATTTAGTTAAAACATTATCTTTTAAATTTTAGAAATTTAAATTCTCCTCCAACTAAAAGTCTATTATTAAAGTTATTTACTTATTTTAGAATTTAATATTACTATTTATTTAATAATTTAGTTTTAATTATTTTTAAAAATCTTTAGCTAATATATAAATTTTTATCAAGCTGTGCCATAATACTAGTATATATACTAATATTAGGAGCCTAATTAATACTCTTACAAGTATAAATATATTATTATTAGTTTAATTTTGAGAGCCTTGTTTCATACAAGAACTTAGAACACCCTTTAATTAGTCTAATGGCAAAACACTGTCTAATTATTACTGGTTCAAATTTGAGAGCCTTGTTTCATTCAAGAACTTAGAACACCGTCTAATTGGTCTAATGGTAGCCATATATTATTGCACACTAAGAAACCGTATGACACAAACACAACGATCAAGGACATGTGCCAACCAAGTAAGCATTCACAGACTCACTCTCGCCCACAACTATTATTTAGGGCAGTTGCTTACTGGTATAAACACCACAGCTCAAAGTGAATACAGAAAAAAAAGACGTAATTATTAAATAATAGAGACACATTGAAAGAGAGATCTAGATGGTGTGTCGTGGATGGATTGATCGTGTTGCATGTTTTCAACCAAAAAGATGGTGGTGCTTCTTTCCATGAGCCTCTTCATCTTCTTTCTTTGCCTCTTTCTTCTCATGATGCTCATGGAAGGCAAATCCACCAGATCCAACTGCAACCGCTGCTGCAACCTCCTCTTCTATCTTGTGCCTATGGTAGGGGTGGCAAAATTGGACACGACCTGCGAACCCGACATGACACGACTCGAAATTAGCAGGTTATGGGTTGAGGCTTAATGGGTTCGTGTAATATTCGGGTTGACACGACGAACCCGTTTGATAAACGGGTTGGGTTAGGGTTCAACTTATGAAACCTGTTTGACCCGTCTGACCCATTTAATTAAATGAAATTTTACCAATATACTATTCAAACTAGAGGTATATAAACTTATTAGTTGTTGTAGTTTTTTTTTTTTTTTTGACATATTGTGATTGATTATTTATGATATTGAGATATGCTTTAGTTTTGAATGATTATTTGTGATATAATTACTCATTAGTTCTAAATTTTACATTTAAAATATTAATTTGCTTGTTTTTCCATAAGTGTTTTTCTTCATTTTGATAAAATCAGATAAACAGGTCGACACGACTGACCTGTTTAATAAATGGGTCGTGTTAGGGTTGAGGAATCTTGACCCGTTTAATAAACATGTCGGGTTAGTGTTGACCTATATAGTCGAATACGTATGAGTTGACACAACACGACACGAACCCGACACGTGAACACGAATTGCCACCCCTAGCCTGTGGGCATGCTCTGGATCTTTCTTTGCCTCATGCTTCTCGTGCTGACATGTATCATTATCCGGAAAAATAAGAAAAAAAAAACTTCAGCCTTAATGTTAAAAGATGTCAAATTTGTTAACTACAATACATGGATAAACTGAATTGGCACCTTCCATTAGCGCCGGCTGAGCAATAAATGCAAATGATGTAATCGACTAAGGCTCCCAAATATTAAAAAAAAACCCACTTGTAAAAAAAAAATTATATATATATTTTTATCTATATATTTTAATTAAAAAAATTAAGTACTTTTAATGGTTAATAAAATGCATTAAAAATGCCACATTGTATCCTAAATTGCACAATACTGCACAATAACTATGCACACAACTTGATAGGACAAGACTGCACAGTGTTATGTGGGTTCGAACCACAGTAAAGAACAATAGATAGAATTGATCGATAGTAATTACCAAGGCAAAAGCACCAGCCGCAGCAGCACCCAACTCGCCAAGGTGCTCTAGATGCTTGTGGTGCTTTTCTTCCTTCTTGTGGTCATCGGTGGAGACGGTGGTGGCACCATATCCTTCTGTGGTTGATTCACTGTACCCGTCACCAGTGGTATGACCAGTAGTAGCCTCAGAGTAGATAGTTTCAACAGGCTTGTCTTCGTCTTTGGCTTCACACGGATTTTATTTTATTTTTTCTAATTAATTCACGGTTTCTTGTTCAATTTAAAAAAAAAAAAAACAAAAAACACCTATACTGCTTTAAAAAATAATTTATGCTAATCTATTAAAACAAAATTTAGTTACAAAATTGGTTGTAGCCTAAAATTACAACATTATTCAATATCTTTTTATTGGTGGTAAATTTTGACAAATTCATCATTGGATTACATTTTCTTCTTATATTCTCCATGCCTGCAAAAATTTTAGAAAATTAAAGATCGATAACTATGTCATCAATAAATTATTTAAATTGCAAGTTTTTGTATTTTAACATTGTGCATAAAATATAAACATATATATATATTGTAAGAGCACAAATCAAACTAATCCAAGTTTGGACAGTGAACCAGCTCAATGAGCACTCAACAATGAATTTGTAGAGAGTGGGTGTTTAATCTGGGTTTTTGAGATGATAGATAATACAAAGGTTTGATTCGGCCTTTTATTCATGCACTACACTAGTATGAGCATGTAACCTGAAGTTGAATACCTTGATACTGAGAATGATAGTTTTTTGTTTTTCTTCCCAATTTTTTCTTTTTTTCTTTCTTCAACTATCTTCCTTTCCTTTTATAGGCCTCCTCCTTTCTTCCCCGGTGCAATCCAGGTGTTTCCTTTTTAGATACTTGTCCCATCACCCCTTTTGGCTCAGGTCTCTGGTGGTGAAGATAAGGTTGAAACCTAACGTTCAGGCGTCACTTCTTCATTAATGCGGCCAGAGAAGCAGGTGTAAAGCATTAAATGCGGTGATGGCAGCTTTTCCTTTGGCCACAGTTAATTCTTTCCCTTTATTCTTTATTCTCATTTTCTTAACTCCAGCATCAAAAAGAAAAAACCTTCATCATGGGCGTTATCCAACTATAAGAACATTCACATGGTCCTCGGCGACGCCTTGCCGAGGACTGGTTTGTCCTCGGACGTTATGTCTCTTAGTGTCTGGACATGCATGATACTTCTTTCTCTCTCGTGATCTTGTAGGTCGGACTGATTATGTCCTCGGATCATCTCAAGATGTAGTGTTGGGCTTCTTTTATTGTGAGGGCCTTTGGGCCGGCCGCCAGATACGCGATTTGGGCCCATGGGTACCACAATAGCCCCTCGAAATCCTTATTTCTATTCTATTGGAGAGGGATGAGGGTTTCGATATACATGCACGCAAGGCGATATGCTTCTGACGCTTCGATCTCCTGGACGCGCTTCAATTAAATATTGACGGCGCCATGTTCCTTGTTTCCAACCGCATGATGCTCATCTAACGGATAGGCGCCTTTTGATGAGGCAGGCGGGAGACTTCCCGCTTTACGTTTTTCCATGAAATAAATATCGCCACTTTAAAGATCTTCTGTTCATTTCAGACTTCGCGCATTGAACCTAACCTTTTCTGTAACCTGCACGCGTCTTCATACCCCTTATCTCTAAGCCGAGGTGACGTAATTGTTTAAAAGTAAGTTCTTCAACCTTCTGCTTTCATTATTGTTTTTTACTCTTTCGATTGTCCCCTTTCTTTGGTCCTCGGCTGTTTAAATCTTCCCATTTCGTTATAGTGTTTACCCCCTAGTTTTAGGAGATGGGTAGGTTCGCATCCCTTGTGGATACCCCTGAAAAAATAGAAGCCTTTAAAGCCAAATACGAGATCCCATCCGGAGTGTCCGTTAGGTATTGTGGGACGGGGGAGTGGCTCACTAAGAGAGAGACCGGCGAGGTGGTGATTCCTATGATAGCGTTTATAGAGGGAGGGATGAGAATCCCTATGATGCCTATTACCATGAACTATCTTAGGACTGCTAGGTTGTCCCCTACACAGTGCGCTCCCAATATGTTTAGGATCTTGGGTGCGGTAGACGTTCTGAACGAAAGGTTAGGGTTAGGTCTCACTCACCATGAAGTGAATTGGGTATATACCCTTCACCATTTGAGAGGGCATACCTACTATTTGAAATCTAGGCACCCAGAAGTCAGATTGATCCAATGCCTTCCCCACTCCAACAAGGGTTTGGACAAGGACTTCCTTATATTGTCCGGGGAGTGGCATGATGGTCTCCACTGTCCGACGACGGAAGGGGAGCCTGGTGAGTCCTCGCGTAGCGTCATACTTGATCAATGATAAATGCGGTGTTTCTTTTGTTGATGGTCTTTTTTCTTAATTTGTTTGTACTAACCCGTTTTTTGGACGTATGCGCAGATCGTCGTGCGCTTGCACCCCGTGCCAATCTCGTCAACTTTGATCGTCTCGATAAGATCTTGAAGGCTGAAGTGTTTGTGCACTCAGACGGTCAACTTCGTGCCGCCCACCGCATCCTCGGATACACACCCATATCCTACGCCTTTCAAGAAACCAAGTGTGTCATCAAAGAGAAAGATCCGAGGCTTCCGAGGATAAGTGTAGCAGTCGAGGGCTTTTTGTTACCACCTGGCGCTCCAGTTCCTCAAGGCGTTTTGATTACTGAGCCTGTCAGAGTTGTTCCGAGAGCTTCTGATTTGGCTACGTCCTCGGCCCAGCCTGGATTTGGCGAAGGTTCTACCTCTCAGCTACTCGCCGAGGTAGAAGAGGAAGAAGTAGAAGAAGAAGAAAACGAGAAAGTAGTTGAGCTCTCGGATTCCGAGGAAGAGCTCGAAGCTTTAGATCCGCTTTTTCCGCCCAGGCATCCCTCTCCCGTTGCCAGATCTCCTACTTTTACATCCTCGGACGACGACGACCAACCTTTGGTGAGGATGGGAATCCATCGTAGACCCAAGCCCAGCTTGAAGGATGTGCTAGAAGGGCAAACTGGAGCACAAGGTCCTTCAAAAGTGCCTCCGGAGAAGGCCAAGGATAGGGGCGTCGACAAGCTTCCTCCCGTGAGGGTTATCCTACCGCCTTCCCCTAGAACTCAACATCCAGATTCGGCTGACCATAAAAGGAAAAGAGACCAGCAGAAGGGAAAAGAGATAGCCGAGGGGGGGAAGACGTCCCTGGTAGGGAGATGGAGCAAGAGAGGGGAAATAAACATGCTCGTCATGTCCACCCGAGGACGGAGAGACGAAGTGATCCTCCTGTAGCCTTCCATGCGCCTATTTGGGCCCCTCAGATGCAAGTAGATGATCAGGCGATTACCGCCGATGCATCAATCAGGGGATCCGACGAGGGTACGGCTGCCTGCATCGCCGATGCATTGGAGCAGGCACTGCTATTGCCTGAGGACATGGGAGAGCTGCGCAGAATGAGAGATCATAATGTCTTCATGACTCTCAAAAAGGAGCTAGCCATGGTAAGGATTCAAATTGGCCAATCTTTGGCACTTATGTTTTTCTTTATGCTTTTTTTTTTTTTTTTTTTTTTTTTTTTTTTTTATCCTCTCTTCTTTTTCTTTATGTAGTATGTACTTTACTAACAATGCTTGTACGTAGGCTGTCCAATCTGCCCATAGGGCAGAGGAGATTGCTGCCAGCTCCTACAGAGCACTAAGGGATGAGGTGGTTAAGTTGGACCACACTAAAAAGATAATGGAGCTTAAAGAGAAGAGGCTCCAAGAGGTGACTGCCAGCCTGACCAAGGCGGCAAGTGAGCGGTCAGGTCTGGAGGCCGAGCTGAGGAGTACCACCCGACAGGCCGAGGATCAGAGGCTAGAACTCAAACGAGCTAATGAAGACCTCGCCTCGGCCAGATCACTGGCAGAAGGCCTCGCTAAGGACCTCACAGCATCTGAGGAGGCAAGGGAGGAAGCACTCAAGGCCACGGAAGAGGCTCTCGCCAAGGCACAGGCAGCCGAGGCAATGGTTGACGAGGCTGAGCAGAGCGGGTATGACATGGGCGTGGCCGAAACCACAGAAACGTTCAAAGCCCAAGTGCCGGAGGTCTGTAGGGACTACTGCCTCCAGGTGTGGAAGGAAGCTCTTTCCCAAGCCGGGGTTGACGCTTCCTCCCCTCTATGGAAGGAGGAGAACGCCTACATTCCTCCCGCAATTCGCGTGGCTGCCTCTAGCTCAGCCAAGGATGATTCCCACCCTTCCTCGGCTGGGATTCAAGCAGACGAGGATGCTGTCGAGAATACTGCTCCTCCTGCCCCCAAGGAGGCTACGCCCAACCTCGAGATTGGTGGGACTATAGAGCCCAAAGAGAAAGCTGGCGAGCCCTCGGCCCTGGTGGTTTCTCCTGCTGACCCAAAGGACCAGACCCAATCCGAACCATAATCACCTGTGGCTTGGCTGCTTGCTCTTTTTCTCTTTTCTCCTTCGTCGCTTTTGGCCTTGTATTTTTATTTCTTAGTCCCAGTTTTTACTTTATTTCCCTTGTACTTTGACAGTTCAGTTATAAATGTATTGACAAATCTTTCAGTTAATGAAAACGGGTTCCCAATTTAAATTGCTGTTTTATATTACGTTTGGTGTTGATATCTTGTTTCCTTGCTATGCATGTACTATTGCTATACTATCGGCTTGTCTCTATAGCATGTACTTATACCTCTTTGCCCTTAAGCAAGGAAATTTTAGCCAACTTACATATGTGCAAATGCTTTAAGTAATGACTGTTACCTTTTGCTTATGCTTAAGGACAAGCGACACACTAAAAAAGGAGATATACTAACGGGGAATCTGTGTGCTTGGAACTCGCTTAAAAGTTACTTCCATGATAACCTATTGAAAAGTGAACTTAACCACATATTTGCATTTGGACTAACAGTACTTTAAGCTTTGGGCTTAGTACTTAACATCAGTTTAAGACCCGTTCGCTTAATGACTCCACTGCTGTTTCCATATCAAGGGGAAAGATCCGAGGTAACCTCATTTCTCCATTCTAAATTAAGATAGAGGATCTGTTGATCCGACATAACCTCAATAAGAATTGAAATAAGGTAGAGGATACGAGGACCTGACCTGACCTCGATTAAACTTGGACTAAGGTAGAGGATCCGAGGACCCGGCGTAACCTTAGTTTTCTTGCTTTTAAATTAAGATAGAGGATCTGATGACCCGGCGTAACCTTAATTAAATTTGGACTAAGGTAAAGGATCCGAGGACCCGGCGTAACCTTAGTTTTCTCGCTTTTAAATTAAGATAGAGGATCTGATGACCCGGCGTAACCTTAATTAAATTTGGACTAAGGTAGAGGATCCGAGGACCCGGCGTAACCTTAGTTTTCTTGCTTTTAGATTAAGATAGAGGATCTGATGACCCGGTGTAACCTTAATTAATTTTGGACTAAGGTAGAGGATCCGAGGACCCGGCGTAACCTTAGTTTTCTTGCTTTTAGATTAAGATAGAGGATCTGATGACCCGGCGTAACCTTAATTAAATTTGGACTAAGGTAGAGGATCCGAGGACCCGGCGTAACCTTAGTTTTCTTGCTTTTAAATTAAGATAGAGGATCTGATGACCCGGCGTAACCTTAATTAAATTTGGACTAAGGTAGAGGATCCGAGGACCCGGCGTAACCTTAGTTTTCTTGCTTTTAAATTAAGATAGAGGATCTGATGACCCGGCGTAACCTTAATTAAATTTGGACTAAGGTAGAGGATCCGAGGACCCGGCGTAACCTTAGTTTTCTTGCTTTTAAATTAAGATAGAGGATCTGATGACCCGGCGTAACCTTAATTAAATTTGGACTAAGGTAGAGGATCCGAGGACCCGGCGTAACCTCAGTTTTCTTGCTTTTAAATTAAGATAGAGGATCTGATGACCCGGCGTAACCTTAATTAAATTTGGTCTAAGGTAGAGGATCCGAGGACCCGGCGTAACCTTAGGCACGACAGAATTAATGGCGCAAAAATGATAAGAGTAGAATGACAAAAGTACTTTTCCTTAATAATAATATCGTCTCAAATTACTTACATTCCAGGGATGGGGTACAGCTTTTTCATCTAAGTCGGTCAAGTAGTAAGCTCCTATACCAGCTATTGCCGTGATGCGATATGGTCCTTCCCAATTAGGTCCAAGCTTTCCCCATGCTGGATTTTTGGTGTTCCCCACTACTTTCCTCAGCACCAAGTCCCCGAGAAGAAGAGGTCTTGACTTTACACTGGAATCATATCCCTGCTTCAGTTTTTGTTGGTAGTAAGCTAAGTGAATCATGGCAACCTCCCTCCTTTCTTCAATTAGGTCGAGGCCTTTTTCTAACAGTCTGTCATTGCTTTCCGGAGTGAAGGAGCTTGTCCTCATCGTTGGAAAACCAGTCTCCAAAGGAATAACAGCCTCGGCGCCATAAGTCATCGAGAATGGCGTCTCTCCCGTTGATCGGCGGGGGGTGGTCCGGTACGTCCACAGAACGTGGGGCAGCTCCTCCACCCACCTCCCTTTAGCGTCCTCCAACCTCTTCTTCAGTCCATTCACTATAACTTTGTTAATAGCTTCGGCTTGCCCATTCCCTTGCGGATAAGCCGGAGTGGAGTATCTATTGATTATGCCGAGGCCACAACAATATCGTCTGAACGCCTTGCTGTCAAACTGCAAACCATTATCGGAGATGAGGGTATGAGGGATACCGAATCGAGTGACGATATTCTTCCATACAAATTTCTTCACATCAACATCCCTGATATTCGCCAGGGGCTCGGCCTCTACCCACTTAGTAAAATAATCAGTACCGACAACCAAAAATCTTCGGTTCCCGGGCGCCTTTGGGAAAGGACCCACAATGTCTAGACCCCATTGTGCAAAAGGCCAGGGACTCGTCAGAGGATTAAGCACACCCCCGGGCTGGTGGATGTTTGGCGCGAATCTTTGACATTGGTCGCACTTCTGCACATAACTTTGAGCTTCTCGCTGCATGTTCGGCCACCAATACCCCTGTGTTAGGGCCCTGTGAGCCAAAGATCTTCCTCCTGTATGGCTTCCACAGATTCCTTCATGTAACTCTTCCAAAAGTAGCTCTGTCGCTTCAGGGTGCACGCATAACAAGTACGGGCCGGAGAAAGATCGTCTATAGAGCTTATGATCCCCGGCCAACCAAAATCGGGAGGCCTTTCTTCGTATCTTGTTCGCTTCGATTTTATCCTCGGGTATGACATCATCTTTTAAGAAGGACATAATGGGGTCCATCCAGCTAGGCCCCACTCTAATCTGGTGCACACGGATAACGCTTCCCATATTTTCGAGGGTTTAGGTAAGTCTTCAACCAAGACAATCCGAGGTAGTCCCTGTGCTGATGATGTGGCAAGAGTTGCTAGGGAATCAGCATGCGTGTTGCCACTTCTAAGGACATGGGACAAAGTAAAGGATTCGAACTTGCGTTGTGTAGTTTTGACTTGATTCAAATAATCCTGCATCCTCGGATCTCTGGCCTCTACCTTTCCATCTACTTGACCCACAACTAGCTGAGAGTCCGAGAACATTTGCACGATTCTTCCCCCCAACTTGTGGACCATATCCATTCCTTTCAGCAAGGCTTCGTACTCGGCCTCATTGTTAGTAGCCGAGAATCCCAGTCTTAAGGATTTTTCCAGTGTAAGACCTTCTGGGGTCGTAATTACCACCCCCACTCCGGATCCTCTTTGATTAGCAGCCCCATCAACATAGACAGTCCACACCGCGAGACCTTTACATGCAACCACGCCAACTGATTTTTCATCAATGTCCTTGTTGATTACACTATCTTCTATTATGGGTTCAGTAAATTCCGCAACGAGATCAGCCAACACCTGACCCTTTATTGCTGTGCGGGGCATGTATTTAATATCAAAAGAGCCCAAGATGGTTCCCCATTTTGCAATCCTACTGGTATAATCTGCACTCCGGAGTATAGCCCTTAGTGGAAGCTGGGTCAAAATAACCACCGTATGGGACTGGAAGTAATGGGGAGCTTACGTGTGCCATGCACCACGGCAAGGATTGCCTTCTCTAATGGTGGGTAACGTACCTCGGCCTCATGCAGAGACTTGCTCACATAGTAAACTGGCTTTTGTATGTCCCCGTCAACCCTTATTAGCACCAGACTAACGGCGTGAGTTGCCACCGCGATATATGCGAATAGGACCTCGTCGGCCTCGGGCCGAGACATGATAGGAGGGTGGGCAAGATATTCTTTAAGCTGCTGGAAGGCAACAGCACACTCTTCTGTCCATTCAAACCCCTTCCATTTGTTTAATAGTTGGAAGAACGGTCTACACCGATCAGCAGATCTTGAGATAAATCGGTTGAGAGCAGCCGTCATCCCAGTTAACCTCTGCACTTCCTTCGGATTCCGAGGCGGCTGTAAGTTGTTGATGGCCTTGACCTGAGCGGGGTTGACCTCAATCCCTCTATGCGTCACCATGTAACCCAAGAATTTGCCAGACCCTACACCAAAGGAACATTTGGATGCGTTGAGGCGTAACTTGTGCTTCCTCAGCGTTTGAAAGGTGTCGTCGAGGTCGGGTATGTGAGCCGAGATAGTCTTACTTTTAACTACCATGTCATCTACGTACACCTCAATCGTTTTTCCCAGTTGTGGTTCGAACATTCGCGTCATCATTCTTTGATAGGTAGCCCCAGCATTCTTCAAGCCGAAGGGCATCACCTTATAGTGGTAGTTCCCTATGGGTGTGACAAAGGCTGTCTTTTCCTGGTCTGCTGGAGCTAAGGGTATTTGATGATAACCTTGGAAAGCATCCAGAAAGCTCATCCGAGGATGCCCTACAGTAGCGTCCACCAACTGATCTATGCGGGGCATTGGGAATGAATCTTTTGGGCAAGCCTTATTCAAGTCTGTAAAGTCCACGCATACCCTCCATTTTCCATTCTTCTTTTTACCACTACCGTATGGGCTAACCACTCTGGATAAAACACTTCCTTAATGGCCCCTGCTTTCTTGAGTTTTGCCACCTCTTCTTTAACGGCCTCGGCGTGCTCTTTAGATGAACGCCGAGGTGGTTGCCTTCGTGGCACAGCAGCCGGGTTAACATTGAGGTGGTGACAAATAAACTCCGGATTGATTCCTGGTGCTTCATAAGCATCCCATGCAAACACATCGATGTTTCGCTTCAAAAATGCGACCAGATCTTCTTTCTCTCGTAGGGGTAATTGACTTCCTACTTGGAAGAATCTCTCTGCATCATCCGCGATAACCACTTTCTCCAAATCTTCACAGCCTGGTCCTTCAGTCTCGGCTTCACTTGGCTCGGCCGAGGACACTAACTGCTACAAATCCTTCTCGGCTGTGGTTTGTGACTCTTGCCTCGCCTGATGTGTAATAGCTGCTGTTATACATTGTCTCGCCATGGACTGGCTGCCCAGTATTTCCTCAACCCCATCCTCATACGGGAATTTCAGCTTGACGTGCAGAGTTGATGACACGGCACCTAGGGCATGCAGCCATGGTCTGGCCATTATGGCTGTGTAAGGGGAATAAGCATCTACTACGATGAAATCCACGTCCACTACCACTGGTCCTGACTGTACAGGTAGTCTAATTAGCCCCTTTGGAATAACAGCCTTCCCTTCAAAGCTTATTAATGGGGAGTCATAAGCCATGAGATCTTCGAACCTCAAATTGAGACCTTTAAACAAATCTGGGTACATGATGTCAGCCCCACTCCCTTGGTCAACCATCACTCTCTTCACATCGTAACCCCCTATCCTCAACGTAATGACCAGCGCATCGTCGTGCGGTGAATAGTGCCAATCTTGTCTTCGTCGGAAAATCCCAGTATAGGCAGAGGATTCCTCTTGATCCTCTTCGACTCGGAATTGAGGTCCTCGGCAGTGGGACGTAGTACTGACATTATTCTGGTAGGGCAAGACCCCGTCCGACCTGGCGCCGCAAGGATGACATTAATTGTGCCCAACGGAGGTCTTACATTGTTACTGCCTTGGTTCATGGAGCCAGATTGGGTACCTGGTTCATCAGGTCGATTCACAAATTGTCTTAGTTTCCCTTCTTTGACCAGCTGATCCAAGTAATTCCACAAGTTCCTGCAGTTCTCTGTGGTGTGGCCTTTATCCTGATGGTAATTACAGTAGAGGTTCTGGTTACGCTTTGTAGGGTCTCCGATCATCTTACTGGGCCATCTAAAATAAGGTTCTCGGCAGATCCTTTCCAACACCTGCTGTACCGGCTCACGAAATACGGCATTCACTGTCTGGGGCGGGGCCGACCTGGTCTGGCTAGTAAAATCTCTCCTCGGCCACTTGCTACCGTGTCTCTCCGTCTTGAAATCCCTACTCTCCTGGGGGATACTTTTTATCTTTCCTTTACTCTGCTGTTGATCCTCCTCAACCCTCTTATACTCATCGATACGGTCCATGAGCCGACGAACAGTTTTTACCGGCTTCTTGGTCAAAGACTTCCTTAAATCATGCTCAACTGGGAGACCAACCTTAAAGGTGTTGACCGCCACCTCATCGAAATCACCATCTATTTCGTTAAACGCTTCCCAGTATCTGTCCGAGTAGGTTTTCAACGTCTCGCGCTCTCCCATGGACATGGACAATAACGAGTCTAGAGGCCGAGGTACTCTACTGCACGTAACAAAGCGGGACCCGAATGCCATCGTAAGTTCCATGTATGAATCAATGGAGTTCACCTTTAAGCCGTTGAACCATCTCATTGCAACGGGCCCTAGACTTGAGGGAAAGACTTTACACATCAAGGTCTCGTTCTGAGAATAAACCGCCATGCGTTGATTGAAATGGCTTACGTGCTCCACCGGGTCTGTTTTGCCATTATAAATGGTGAAGTTTGGCTGCGTGAACCGACGGGGTAGTTTTCCCCTTTCAATACGATGTGTGAAGGGTGATTTGGAGAGCTGGAGCAATGCCTTTCCCATGGCATCGCTACCCGAGCCCCTGTGACTCGTCCCTCTACTTCTTCTGTGGCGAACACTTTCTTCTTGGTATGAGAAAGTTTCTGTGGGGGGGGGGTTCTTGACCTCGGCCTATAGCCACTGTCCTGAGAATCATCTGATGAAGGGCCAGATATGGAGGGAGTCCTTTTCCGCTCTGCTCGACGCAGTTTTCTCTTCAGCTGGTCAATTTCTCTCTGCATGGTCCTGGTGTTATTTTCCCCAGAGCCCCTGTTTCTACCCCGTGAGCGGTTATCAGCTGTTCGCTCCGAGTGTACACTGCCCTCTCGATCTTCCATTTGCTCTACCTGTTGTAGTGGATCTTCGTGCTGAGATCCTAGCGACTCTACATGGGCTGGATTCAAATCTGTCATCACGTTATCTGTCACCTAAACGCAAGATTCCCACAGACGGCGCCAATTGTAAGAGCACAAATCAAACTAATCCAAGTTTGGACAGTGAACCAGCTCAATGAGCACTCAACAATGAATTTGTAGAGAGTGGGTGTTTAATCTGGGTTTTTGAGATGATAGATAATACAAAGGTTTGATTCGGCCTTTTATTCATGCACTACACTAGTATGAGCATGTAACCTGAAGTTGAATACCTTGATACTGAGAATGATAGTTTTTTGTTTTTCTTCCCAATTTTTTCTTTTTTTCTTTCTTCAACTATCTTCCTTTCCTTTTATAGGCCTCCTCCTTTCTTCCCCGGTGCAATCCAGGTGTTTCCTTTTTAGATACTTGTCCCATCACCCCTTTTGGCTCAGGTCTCTGGTGGTGAAGATAAGGTTGAAACCTAACGTTCAGGCGTCACTTCTTCATTAATGCGGCCAGAGAAGCAGGTGTAAAGCATTAAATGCGGTGATGGCAGCTTTTCCTTTGGCCACAGTTAATTCTTTCCCTTTATTCTTTATTCTCATTTTCTTAACTCCAGCATCAAAAAGAAAAAACCTTCATCATGGGCGTTATCCAACTATAAGAACATTCACATGGTCCTCGGCGACGCCTTGCCGAGGACTGGTTTGTCCTCGGACGTTATGTCTCTTAGTGTCTGGACATGCATGATACTTCTTTCTCTCTCGTGATCTTGTAGGTCGGACTGATTATGTCCTCGGATCATCTCAAGATGTAGTGTTGGGCTTCTTTTATTGTGAGGGCCTTTGGGCCGGCCAGATACGCGATTTGGGCCCATGGGTACCACATATATATATATAATAAATAATATCTGATCGATACAAAATTGGACATGTATATTAAGAGCATAAAAAACATGTAATTTAACGATTAGATTTTCAAAATATGTAATAATATTTATTTTAGGTTATAGCCAATTTTGTAGTTAAACTTTATCCACAATTGCTACCCATTTGGTCCATTCATGTGATCAAAAAAAGACTACTCATGACAAAAAAGAGATCGCTAACCATTTTTCCCCATGATTGAAAATAGAATGCTCATGAACGGAAATGGATGAGAGAGAAAAAGTAAAAGTGACAATGGTGTTGGCAAAATAGGAGAGAAGAGAAGAAAAAAAAAAGATGGTAATTGTGGCAATGGTGTTACAAATAGAAGATAAAAAAAAAAATGGTAATTCTAGCAATGGATTTGCGGAAATAGGAGAGAAGAGAGAAAAAAAAATTGTAATTGTGGCATTGGTGTTGCCAAAATAGGAGAAGATTAAAAAAAATAGTAATTCTGGCAATAGTCTTGCAAAAAAAGGAGAAAGGAAAAAGAGAGAGAGAAAAAAAAAAGGTTGTTATTAAGTCAATGGTGTTTCCAAAATAGAGAAAAAAAAATGGTAATTTTGGCAATGGTTTTGCTGAAAATAGGAGAGAGGAAAGAGAAAAAAAATTGTAATTGTGGCAATAGTGTTGCTAAAATGGAGAAGATAAAAAATAAAATAAAAAAAGTAATTCTGGCAATAGTTTTGCGGAAATAGGAGAGAGGAGAGAGAAAAATATTAAAAATAACAAGAGAACAAGTTAGGGTTCTTGTCCCCCACCCCCTTCTTAAATTGATAGCAAGAGAAAAGATTATAACCCTATACATATCTGTTGAAAACATTAACCTATCAATTAAACTATAAGACTCTTGACAACGAGACATCTGTTTGAATCTTATACACACACCAAATGTAGGGGATTTAAATGAAAGAAAAAAGCACTTCCATTTTGTGTTCCAACCATTAAATCTCAATAAATTATTTTATAAAAAAAAGTATTGTACTCATGAGGCTAATAAGAAGTGATCCAACCATTAAATCTCAATAAATTATTTTATAAAAAAAAAGTATTGTACTCATGAGGCTAATAAGCCTCTCCTCCCTCGACAACCCAAAAAAAAATCCTTAATAAGCCTTCATTTAAACATAAATAACAATAATAAATAAAAATATAACCACATTTCTATGTATTTATCCTCATAAGTCATAATTGTATTATATAAAAAAGTAAATATAGATGACATGTCACTGTATTTCTCTTGTACCTTAGATTATTTATTAAAATGTTTTTACACTATATAAAGTGTGCTTCTTCTATTATTATGACTATTATTATTATTTTGAGAATGCGTCAATCTACAATACCTATTTTTTGTGCAAGTAAGATACTCAGTCAAATTTAACTATTAATTATAAATATTTTAATCTTGATTAAGGGTGTGTATGTGTCTGGTTGGGTCGGGTTGAGAGGTTTTTTCAATCTAACCCACCATGGTGAGTTAAAACCAATACAACCCATGATAGAGGTCCAACCCAACGCACATGGATTGGGTTGGATAGGTTTTTTTTTTTTTTTTTTTAATTACCATTATTAATATTTAATTAAGAATTAGAACAACATCACTAGGACTGTGCAAACCTGTACCGGACCGACAAGACTGACCGGCGCCGACCTTCCCGCACCGCCACTGCCACCGACCGACGAAGCCGATGCCGGCGATCAGAACGCGAAGGGACATCCGACGCCGGTGCGGTGCAATCGTCGGAGCTGCAAATCCCTCGCCGATGGGTGCCGAACCGAACCGATATAGGTAAATACTTTAATAGTTTTTCAAAGATAACGGATATGGAGTTGTTTACTGAGTATGAATTTTAATTATATTACTAAAACGTCATCGTATTGGGTTTGATTAAAAAAACAAAACACATAAAACGCACCGTTTCGTTATAGGTTTTCAGATTTCCCTCTCTATAAATACACCCTATTCTCTCTCATAAGACTTAGCTCTCTCTCTCTCACTCTCGCCTCTCGCCTCTCGCCGGACTGACGACTCGTGTCTGAGCTCGCAGCGGCTCACCGTGGATAGGCAAGCCATCACCGGTAAGCCATCTTTGTGTCTTGGGTATCTTGTTATTTTTTTGGTTGTTTGTAGTACGAACTTTAAATGCTGGCTGTTGGGTTTGTGTTTCTTTGTGAATGTTTGCCTTACATGGTAACAGGGGTTTGTGTTTCTTGTTATTTTTCGTGTCCTGGGTTTGTGTTTCTGTTATTTTACATGCTACAAACATTGTACTCTGTTTTATGAGAAAACAGTCAAAACACGTTGTTCTTGATTTGTTGATAACGTGAATAGTAAAGGTGATAAGGTATTAGACATTTAGTTAGCATTCCCATTTAACTTATTTAAGTGCGGTGAGGGTGAGTGGGTGACCCCAGACCCACTGACTCATTTTCTCCAATTTAATGAGTTTCTTTGTTTTTGACTTTATAGTTTATATTGCGAGGTAAAAACTAAAATGTAAAAAATAAAACAAAAGGTTGAGATAGTTTAAAATAAAAAATCTTAAATTGATCTGAAGATTTTAGAATCCCACCGGAACAAGAGTCCATGAAAATACAAAGACCTCATATAAATAAAAGAATAAACTTAATCTAACCGGTCCAATTAATAACAGAATCCCTCTTTCTTTTAATGTATTTTTTATTTTTATTTTTAATGGTAAAGCAGGTGAATACTGATTCAGTATTACTGAATAGTGTCCAAAGAAATGTTAAAACTGACCAAACCGATTAAACCGAGCCGACCAAACCGCACCGCTATAGGTCGGAAAACCGACCCTAATCGGTATGTATCGGTTTTAATTATAAGAAAACCGATTCCTATCGGTTCGGTAACAAATTTGAGAAAATACCGAGCCTACCGAATCGCGCACACCCCTAAACATCACCATATATAAGAGTAAATTTATAACCAAATAATCTTGAGCATAACACCAAACCAACACAAACTAATATGAGGAGAACTTAGGGTTTGAGTTTTATTTAAGAAGAGGGGTAAAAAAGTAAATAACAAACTTGTATAATATATTTTCAACAATATTTTTAAATTTAAAAATATAGATTAAATATAGTTGAGTTGGGTCGGGTTAGGAGGATTTCTGAATCAAATGACCTGAATCCAACCAGACCCATTATAAAAACAAATTTTATAACTCAACACAACTCACTAACCTGTAAAAACCGACCCAACCCAGTGGGTTGGGATGAATCGAATCGGTTTTGATGTGTAGGTGAGTTAGTTGCACATCCCTAATCTTGATTGTATATATTTAAGTTTGATAGGCATATTGATATAACTGATACGGTAGATTTTGTCTTCTTTCTTTATACCCTTCCGCTCTTTTCTATCAAACAAATTTGCTCTCTCTCACTGCCCCCGTCATCATAATTGTCATCACATCTTGATGGTGCTACAACCAGGTTTAGGCCTACTCCCAAACCACTTACGGAGTCAATGTGGGATACAGTGAAGTGGGATTTGATGAGCAATCTAAAGCTAGTGCGTTCCCCAACCTTTACAAAGAGGAACTTGACAAGGCTTTGTATGACTAGGATCTTTGGGGGCCTTTTTTTTTTTGGTGTCACTCTTTCGTGTTCTGCTTTCATAAAATTAGTTACCAATGTTTTTTTTTTTCCTTCCGATAAGAATACCGTAACTTTTATTAAGAAGAAGACAAAAACAATACATCTAGAGTCACATTAGACTTAATCATATAAGGAATTTCCTTTATCCAAGTTATAAAACTAACGATATGAGAAGCATACCAAGGTAAAATATAAGCAGGGTGATTATCCTATCGACAAATATGAGAAACTTTGGTCCTACGGAAGTCCTGTAGCTTTTGTTGAATGCCATCTATAATATTACCAATAACAGTAGGTGGCTCACAAAGATCATTCATTGCATCAACAACAATTCGGGAGTCGCATTCAAATATCACATCTCTCACACCCACATCCCATGCAAAAAAAAAAAAACTAGAAAAAAAGAGGTAAAACCCTACACAAAAAGAAGAGCATAAAAAATTTATGTGGTTAAACAATAAATATAGGTGAATAATTATCTTTATTTTATTTATTTTAATAAAGATAATTATCCATCAATATTAAATAGGAAATTTATTTTATCTTATGGGCCAAATAACATGTGGCAAATTTTAATATGCCAATGTGATGTCAATCTGGATGACATATGTCATTATTTGATTTAATTAATTTGTCACTTAATTTTGATGTGGAATTTTATAATTGACTTAAAATTTTTCCTCACAATTGGTTGTAATGTGTGGTAAAAAAAGTAATATAAGTTATGGATTAAAATTAAAATCAATAACAACTTATTACCTAAGATTAACTTGTCTTCCCACTTCCTCCTTCCTCACCTCTTATGTCTTCTGTCCATATTATCTCAAAAAAAAAAAAAAAAATCTATAATTCATTTGTTGTGAAAATATTGTGGATGTAACACTTCTTAAATATAAAAAATTTAAACCAAAACAAAAGTAAACTAACAAAAAAATAATGTCATATAAGATTAACAACAAACATGATGTATTTATTAGTTACTGTCACAAATTACTATCCACCGAAATAATATAAAGAATTTAAACAAAAAAAGCATGATGTAATGTCACTGGTTAATAATGTAAATATACAAGGAATTTAAACAAAAATGAAAACTAAGACAGAAAGAAAAACAAAGTTTTTTTTTTTTTTTTTTTGAGATATTACGATGTCTGCTCCTGAAAATAAATTTTTATCATCAGACCAAGACATTAATCAGTTTTTGGTGTCGATGGGAATTGAACCCTAAACCTTTTATTCAACCATCAGAGATTTTACCAGTTAAACTAACTGGAACACACAAAGAAAAGCAAAGTTGGGATTGCAGAATGTGATATAAAGTTAACAATAGAAGTATTATACCTTACCTAGGTTAACTGTATTAAATATACTGTATAACTCCATTATCAAAGGACAGTGTTTTTAACCAATGACTATAACTCCACTCAATATCTTTTTATTGGATGTAAATTTTAACAAATTTATAATTGAGTTGCATTTTTTTCTTATGTCCTTTATACTTATAAAATTTTCAGAAAATAAAAAATCAATAACCATATCATCAATTAAATGTTTAGATTTCAAATTTTTGTAGTTTAAAATCATGTATAAAAAAGTTTATGGATTGGATAGTAGATAATATCTAATTGACACGAAATTTGACATACAAGTTAAGGAAATAAAGAATATGAAATTTAATGGTTAAATTTTAAAAATATATAATAGGGTAAATTACATATTTAGTTCCTATCCTTTACAACATAGTTCAATTTGGTCTTTAACTTTTTAATTGTGTCAATTTGATCCATAACCTTTTATTTGTGACAATTTAGTCTCAAATCTTTCAGTGTCATGTCAATTTAATCCCTGTTATTATATCTTGGATGAAAATTGATAATATGTCAAATGACCAAAATAAAATCTTAGTGTATTGTCACATTAACGAAAACTAATTTTTTATTTATTTTGGAGGCGTCATTAATTTTCATCCAAAAAATAACAGTAAAGACTAAATTGACACGTTACTAAAAGGTTGGGGACTAAATTGACACAATTAAAAAATTATTGACAAAATTGAAGTATGAAGTATAAGATAAGAACCAAATGTGCAGTTTATCTCATCAAAAAAAAAAAAAAAAAAAATTTGCAGTTCACCCTATATAGTAATATTAGTTTTTAAGTTAAATTTGTAATAATTAGCTACAATAAAGTTTCATTCATCAATTTTTATTTAAAGATATTTGACATCAAATGATATTTTTTGATATTCCAATTAAAAATAACCAAAATTAGAACTCCTTTTTTCCGTTAAAATTTATTTTTTAAAAACGGGCGTAATTTTAGTATGCCGGTTTCTTTTTAATTACTAACGAATCAGCCGAATAATAGAATTATCTCAGATATAAATTAAGAAAAATATTGTAAGAATTTCATCGAGTCCGTTGAAGAACTTTTTTATTTTTGGCATCACAGAGAGACGAGACGAGCTCATGACAACTACCATGTGGTCAACCACCTGGCTACAAAATATTCCACGTGGACAATGCCACGGGACCAGGGCTTTTTTGTCCTAAATTAAGCTCATAAATATTTGAATAATGGTTTTACTTTTTGGGTCATGCTAACAAATACCCTTAGGGCATTGGTTAACAATCCATTTTAAGAAAATTTTTACATCACTTTTATGAGAAATAAAAAAAATTGTCAAAATATTAATTGCTTTATTTCATTTTTCCATAAAAATTTTCCTCAAATAGATTGTTAACCAATGCCCTAAGGGCATTCGTTAGCATTTCCCGTACTTTTTACCCTTTCTGCATTTCGAGAAGTCCCAGAATTTCCGTTGCATGTGTCTTTTCCACGTATAAAAGAAAAATTATTAGATATTTTCAGAATATTATAGCTGTGTATTTTTTTCTCTTATATAAATAATGAGTCTCATTATAAATTTAATTTGTAGGACTTATTATTTATGTGAAGGAAAAGAATACACATTTATAATATTTCGAGAGCACGTAATAATTTTTCCATATAAAGACGGACTCGACTCCACATGTGTGGAGTCCACTTGTGAGAGGAGTATACATGCAATGAAATTCACCCTCGTTTAAGAGGATACATACAATAAATACAGCGTGTATTTTATCGTGAATCAAAGCTTTTGTCTGAATTCAATTCCCCACCTCAAAATAAGGGAAAAATGATCAGGTCTATTTTTTTTTTCCTTTTTTATAAAACAAAAGAATCAGTGCTAATATATATATATATATCAAAGGACATAGGTATTTTAGCCCAAACCAATTTACAGAAGAGCGTAGCAAGCTAGCAGCTCAAGCCTCAAATACCAGGTACTTAATACATCGTTTAATTTATACTTCAAAAGAGAAACGACCGAAAAGAAAAAAAAAAAAAAAAAAAACCAGTTGATAAATTTAGAATAATCGGTTTTTTTTTTTTTTTTTCAATATTTATTTATTGGGTTTTGTGTTTCTGGTTCGTCTTTCTTTAGTATGACATGCAATGGGTTTAGTATTTGTTTAATGTTATTATGAAACTATCTTTTTTTGGTTGTAGATTAATGAGTGTTTTTTTTTTTGTTTTGTTTGATGAATTATCCTTTTTTACAACCGAAGAATGAATGAACATTGTTTTACTTGCATGGCGTTGAATACGAATGCAATGTTGTTAATTTGCTTATTGGGAAGTTAGAATTTTTTGGTAGAAATTTGAAGTTTCTGAATTTGGTTTGATTATGTTTATTGATTGGCAACTAGGAAACATATTGATTCCCAAGGGGTTGTTCTGGTGGTTCAAAAGGATGCATTCATCAAAACTCCCAGTTGGTATCTTGGGGCTGCCTCCAATTCCTCCATGTAAGTACCTGGTGTGTGTGGGACACAAGATTACACCCAGGGAAATAGTTAAGGTCTCCAAGGACTTTAGACACCCACATTATCAAATTGTGCCAAAAAAAAAAAAAAAAAAGAACCTGATTTTTGGGTATTCATGCAAATTGGATGAAACAGTGTTCTGTTGAGAGGCAGTTGATTTACAATTAACTTGTTATGATGTTTTATATAAAGTTCCAACTTATAATCTGTTTGGATACTGAGAAAGTAGATATTTTTTAATGAAAAATAACATAGATATTAATGAAAACAAATTTGGATGCTTTTATATTCTTTTGGTTGGTTAGTATGATACAAAAGGCTTAAAATATTTGAACTTAATAATTGTAAAAAACCTAAGTTCAGGTAGTATACTCTATCTAGTTATAAAGGAGCATTATTATCTTATTGTCTATGGGAATAATCTCAGCAATCTAATTGTCCTAGTTTGTTTTAATAGCAAGT
Source organism: Castanopsis chinensis (assembly GCA_032878915.1). Classification (NCBI taxonomy): domain Eukaryota; kingdom Viridiplantae; phylum Streptophyta; class Magnoliopsida; order Fagales; family Fagaceae; genus Castanopsis; species Castanopsis chinensis. Next base: position 9,010,827 of record JAVQMG010000101.1, on the reverse strand, counting down.
TATTTATTCAGTCGGGATAAACCCAGTGGTTATTGCATGTCTGAATTTTTTCATGCTTAAAGGTGTTTTATAAATGCTTGAAAGTTTTAATTTATCTTTAATTATCCCTTATTGTGTTAACTTTTCTGCAAGTGATTCTTTTTATTTTGTTAAGTGTTTTAACAATCAGGAAAAGGGCTTTCTTTCTAATAAACTTGAGGATTTGGATTAATGTGCAGGGCTGATTTTGTTCATTTAGAGTAGCAATTGACAGTATATTTTCTCAGAATGGATCAACAACTGTTACGTTTATGTCAGGTGGAAACCAAGAGTTTGATATGGGTCACAGGCATGATGTTTGCTGCGATTTTAGTGTTCCAGTATTTTGAACTTCCATATGGTAATGTTCTCTCATCTTTATTCTCTGCTGATAAGGTTTTGGTATTGAGAAATGGTAGCATCTCGACCGGTCATTCACCAAATAAATCTGAGATGGTTAATAACATGACAGTTTTGATTGGTTCAAACACTACATATGCTATTAATGAGAGAGCTAATAATACCGAAATCTTCAATGGAAGGGACAGAAATCCATGGGATGCTTCTGTACGAGATAGGAATGGAGGCACAAACCAATCTCTAAAATTTGATGAGGATATCAATGCTGATAAGGAGTCTTCATCTGAAAATTTGGTAGAGCCAAATAAAATTTCAATGGCTGATACCGTAAAAAATATAGATAATGGATCTGCACCAGAGGAGGCTAGAGAACCTGAACAGAGTTTTTATGTAAAGAATGATACTACAAAAAGTAACTTTTCAATGCATAAGATTGAAAAGGGTGAAAACTCTTCCAAATCAGAACATAGTGAAAGTTCAGATGCTGGTTTTGCATCCCCTTCGCCAGCATTACCTCCTATGACTTCATCATATGCATCTTCTCAATCTGTTGTAGATATAGATAGTACACCACCTGTTGTTGATTCCAACACAACTTTCTTGGAGAAAGACAGAACAATGGCTCCTGATTTTAATGAAAACTCTGGGAATTTGAGAGGTGAACTCATCCCATTGGGCGATAATTCTTCCCTGAACAGAGTCACTGAGGTGAATAAAGCGCTTGAGATGCCAAGCTCTTCAGTGGTTTCAATATCTGAGATGAACAATTTGTTGTTTCAGAATCGTGCTTCATACCATTCTATGGTATGTGTTAACTTCAGCTTTAGGTGGAGAGGATATTTTTGGCAATTAATATGTTTAAAATAAAATGCTTTAGTCTTTTTCCTTAATGTTTCCATTTTGTTTGTAGACACCACAATGGCCTTCAGCAGTTGACCAAGAACTGCTACATGCGAAGTCACTGGTCAAGAATGCACCTATCATAAAGAATGATCCAAGTCTTTATGCCCCTCTTTATAGGAATGTTTCCATGTTCAAAAGGTGAGTAAGTCACATTTGTTGAATTTTTTTTTTTCCTTATGGTGAATTTCTGTTTTAAGAACATATCCTTGAGGTGTCATTACATGTGATATTTATTCAGCAATAAAAAAAAAAAAATTGATATTTTCTTCCCTGAAAGTATTTGTTAGTTGTTTATTTTGAGCTGTATGAGCTGTGGGTAGGGCTGCTAGTTGTTCATGTATGTCAAATTCTTCCTTATTCTCTTCCATCCCCCAACCTCCCAAAAGAAAAGCCTCTAATTTATTTATATTTTGGCTTATCTATATTTTAATGTTAGACCTACCTCAACCCCACCCAATGATTACCAGCTAAGAAAAAGGCCTTTGGGCTATGATTTCCATATCCAAATAGGAAGAACATTCCTGTTTTCATGTTATCTAATTGTGAAATATACAAATACTTGTTGCTTTTTCATCATTCATAATTTCATTTTTCTTTCACAGATGCACGACCTTTGTAGCTACAATCTACCTTGCAAACAAATTAGTAATTGTTGGTCAAGTACTTCACATCTTTGGCTGATTTATATCATCCAAATTTGCAGGAGCTATGAATTAATGGAAGACACTCTCAAAGTATATATTTACAAGGAAGGAAAAAAACCTGTATTACACCAGCCACGACTCACTGGAATATATGCATCTGAGGGATGGTTCATGAAGCTGCTGGAGGCTAACCAAAAATTCATTACTAAAGACCCTAGAAAAGCCCATCTGTTTTACTTACCCTTCAGCTCTCTAATGTTGGAGGAAACCTTGTATATAGCTAATTCACACAGCTTTGATAACCTTATAAAGTATTTGAAGAACTATTTGGACCTGATTGAAGCAAAATATCCTTTCTGGAACAGAACTGGGGGAGCTGATCATTTTCTTGTTGCTTGCCATGACTGGGTATGATTTTCAAGCTTCTTTTCAAATTATATTTTGTAAATACTTGAGAGCATTTAGAACTCCACGGGAACTGAGTTGATTCCATTTTTGCTTTATGTAACGTTTAAAATGAGGTTTTGCCAATGAACTCTCACTCAGATTGCATTTCCACTTCCCATAAAGTGGGTAGAGGTCGAGGTTTTGGATTCAACCCCATCAAGCGTGTGTAAATAACAAATTATTTAATGTGAATTTATTTTTCTAAAATAATGTTAACCTTAATTTTTTTTTCCTTTTCTGTATTGGAAGGAATGACCTAAAAATTCATTTGTTCTTTACATAGAAGGCATCATACCAATGGCTTTAAATAGTATTCTCTCTATTCTAAAATGTGTGGCTCAATTGCCAATTTCTTTAAACAATTTTATGATGTCATTTCTTTTAGGCTGTGAAACCTTGAATTTTGGATCATCACAAATTACATTATACTGTTTTAATAGTGTCTCTTCTTCAGGCCCCAACAGAAACAAATCAACTCATGGCTAAGTGCTTAAGAGCTCTCTGCAATGCTGATGTCAAAGAAGGTTTTGTTTTAGGCAAGGATGTGTCTCTTCCTGAAACATATGTGCACTTGGTTAAAAATCCACTCAGGGATATTGGAGGCAAACCTGCTTCCCAGAGGTCAATTCTTGCTTTCTTTGCAGGAAAAATGCATGGCTATTTACGGCCAATTCTGTTGCAGCACTGGGAAAATAAAGATCCTGACATGAAAATCTTTGGTCGAATGCCTAAGTCCAAGGGAAATAAGAATTATCTCCGTCACATGAAGAACAGCAAGTATTGTATATGTGCAAAGGGTTATGAAGTCAACAGCCCACGCATAGTGGAAGCCATATTTTATGAATGCGTCCCAGTGATTATATCTGACAATTTTGTGCCACCCTTTTTTGAAGTTTTGAATTGGGAATCCTTTGCTGTTTTTGTCTTGGAGGAGGATATTCCAAATTTGAAGAGTATACTCCTTTCGATCCCAGAGAAGAGGTATCTCCAGATGCAGATGAGGGTCAAGAAGGTTCAAAAACATTTTCTTTGGCATGCTAAGCCTGAGAAATATGATATCTTTCATATGATTCTACACTCAGTTTGGTACAATAGGCTTCATCAAATAAGCCCCAGATGACAAAGACACATTGCAGACCTTGTGTTGAAAGAGTCCCTAGTGGGCAAGTGGAATAAGAAGCAAATGAAATAGGCAGGAGGACACTCAGTAAACTTGATACAAGAACAGATAACAAATTCTTTTGATGTATATATTTTTATACAGAAGGAAGTTATTTTGCTGAGCATATATAATTTTCTCTTTATCTTACTTTGCTCTTCAAGTCAACTGCTAGTGTTTTCTAAATTCTTTCTTTTAAAATTAGTTGACCCTTTGTTAGTAGTGTTTATTACACACAAACAGTTTTACATAGTTTTACACACTTTTTTTTTTTTGGTATGTTTTTAATAGCTCTTCTTTGGGTCGATGTATTTCAATATTGTGTTTCTTAGTTTTCCATCACAAGTTTCTTCTCTTCATCTTATGAGTTTGTTTTGATTTTATTTTGGATTAATATTAGTTGTTTAGAAAGTAGAAATTTCGAGTTCATATTAAAGCACGATTTGATTTGCATAGCTGTATATTTCAATGATATTTCAATGTGCTCATCAATTATTTCAGTAATTAATATACTTCTTTGACCAAGTTAATATACGTCTTCTAGGCCAATTAAAAAAAAAAATGTATCAAAATCCAATCATATTTTAATAAATAAGATTTTTTAGCTAAAATTTATCTGAAAATTCCTTGCCCTCTCCAAAAAATTGAGTGGTGTGCGTAAGTTTATAGGTAGTCTTTCGATTGCTTCAAGAGTTGGAGAATGGTGACCTTTATATTTCAGTGTCAGCTGCTATATTGTTCGCGATGTCCAAAGGTAACTACTGTTCTCACACTTAATTATAAATCTCTTCTGTGCTATATCTTTTCTTGATTTACAATATCATTTTCTGGGTTCTCTAGTCAACAAGGTAAAGCACCTTTGTAAATTTTACATTTTTACTAATAAAATTGGGATATCCTTGAGATTTTGAATTTAGAAAAAACCAAAAAAAAGAAAATATAAATTATAATTTACTGATATGTGGTTTGACTAAAATTTAAGTTATCTATATATTATTTGAAATTTAACATTTTACCCATTTGAGGTTAGCTCAGTTAAATTTCTATAACCCATCTTTAGTTTTTTTTTTAGAAACAAACACACACACACACACACATATAAGGGAAGAAGATAAGATAAGAGAATACACTCATGTCAACACCAAAACTGCATGCGGCAGTCAGTATCGCAGAGCAAGTGATAAACCCCTTCTCAATATCACACCTTACTGATGTGAAACGACTTAACAACATTGAGTATCTTTTTTTTGAGAAACAAACAAACACACACATACATACACACATATATGGGAAGAAGGATGAGATAAAGGAATATACTCACGCCAATACTAAAACTACATCTGACAATTTAGTAAAAGTAGAGCTAAAAATATAATTTTACTCAATTTTTATGTCTCTCTCTTTCAAAAATAATAAAAAAAAGATATAAAAATAGAAGATTTAATAAGAAAAAAAGGTTCGGTTAATGTGTGTCTTAAGGACACACAATAATAAATCCATTTTTAGAAAAGCTTTATTGGAAATTGAAAAAATTGTCAAAATTTTTTTATTTTTAATAAATTTTTTTTAAAATTAATTTATTATTGTGTGTCTTAAAAGTACACATTAATAAAATCCAAGTTAAAAAGCTACCTGTCAAATAATTACATTATGAAATTTCAAACGGAGGACTTAAATTTCAGCGACGTTTGTTGGGCAAGAAACCGTTTAGGATTTGACAGGGAAAGTACTAATTAATTAACGAGTAACGATGTTGAACAGTACATGATCCGACCACCGTTCGCGTGAAAGTCAGTGAAAACAAATTTTTACTTTCCTTTTTTAACTTTTACATACTTAAAAGAAAATTAAACGAGGTCTGGGCATGGATGGATAGTAACATGACCGATTTAGCCTTTACCCATCAACTTATGCGACCATTACAACGAGGAGAAAACAGTCTTTTTAAAACCAACTCCCTCACGCTAAAGGTACAGATCACCAACTACGAGGTACAACATAGGCAGAACCTCTGGTTTGATTCATTCATCCATTACCAAAAAAAAAAAAAACTGACAAAGCAGTTAAACAAACATCAACTAGCAAACCTAACACTGTTGTAATATTGTACGTGAAAAATCATTGTCTTTATTTTTTTTTTGGCTATGAAAATAAATATGCATTTATTTTTAGTTTTTTTAAATTTAGTTTTTTTTTTTTTTTTTTTTTCTTACACAGATATGTAGAGATTGTTACAAGGGGTGACTCACTAGTGAGGTTGATGATAAGAAGATAAAAAAGAAAGAAAAGGGGGTAATCAGATCAATAGGCAAAGTGTGTCAATGGCTTCTGAGAGCAAAAGCACTGTGGTGAAAGTGAGGCCAGGCAATCAAGATGGTTCTTCAAAGGGAAAGCTTATTGATTCAAAGCAGAAATCTGTGAGCTCAAGCAAGCAGCATGTTGATTCAAAGCCGAAATCTGTCACTGCCGTCGCAAAATCTGAGGTACCCATCTGGAATTAAAGTTCCTTGCTTTATATTTATTTATTTGTGTAATTGTATTAATTCTTTTTTGAGCTTTAGAATGGTGTTTTTATTGATTGGTTTCTCAGTTGGGTTATTTGGGTATGTGGGATTAATGAATTGCTTTGCTGTGTATTGATTGATTGTGTGATTTTGAGTTTGGTATGTGGGTTTTGAATCTTTAGTAGATGAGGTGATTTGGATTCTGAAGTCTGCGGATTGGGTTCAAGAAATTGTGATGAATTGGCCAATATGGATGTGGTTTTTGTAAATAAATTTGTACAATTTGCAATGAATTATTTAAAACCCCCCCACCAACTGAAAAAAAAAAGGGGTTTGAATTGAACTGCAGAACTGGTTGGTGGAATAATATTATTGTGTCTTTTATTGGATTCTGGACCATGTTATATGAAATCCTCCTCTTTTCTCTATCAATTATCTTGATTTCATATTGGCTATTTTTTCTCATCTGTGAAGGTAAAATCAAAACCAACATCAGGATCCTCAAAACCAACATCAGGATCCTCAAAACCAACACCAGGATCCTCAAAAACAACATCAGTATCCTCCAAAACGACAACGACGACAACAACAACAAAGAAGACTACTACCAGAGTGAGAGAGAAGAAAGTGTATACTTTGCCTGGCCAGAAATCTGATCCTCCTGAAGAGGTTGTGTATCCATGATAACTAATCTATTGTCTTTTCTTTTCTTTAAAAATGCTTACGGTTATTTTATTCTACTTAGACCTTGTTTTTGCTGCTTTTTGTTTGCAGAGGGAACCCCTGAGAATTTTCTATGAATCATTGTCAAAACAGATCCCAACGAGTGAAATGGCAGAGTTTTGGTGAGCTTTCCTTCTATTCTTACAGCCTTTCTTCCTTTATAAAGTATAATGGAGAATTTATGAAGCAAAATGTTTTAGAAACTGTTCTTCAGAAAAATTTAAAACGCTTTATTATGAGTGTTGTTATTATTTTCATTGTTTGGTGCTTAGACCATTGGAGGTCATATTGTGAGGTTTGGCAGTGTTTAAATCATTGAGATACTATTAATCATGTTGCTTAGAATTTTTAAGCAATTTCTTAACTATAAATGAAAACAATGGTTACTAGTTAGAAATTTAGAAGGAGATTCTTTTACTCCATTGCCCAGTTGGACATGAGTTATGGTCTTTTGTGTTTTTGACCTTTGGGTTGCATTGGCTGATGCTGCCTGAGGTGACAGACGTATTCTCTTGTTGGTTAAGTGTGCATAGAAAGCATCATAATAGTACAATGTGGGCTGCGACTTCTCGTTGTATTATGTGGTTAATTTGGAGGGAGCAAAACATCCTCATTTTTGATGGAGTGGAGAGAGCTGTATTGGAACTTAAGTCTATTTTTGTGCACTCTTTATTAGATAGGAAGTGTAGAAAGACAAAGATAAGATAAATTTCATTTATGATAGCTACACAGAGAGAGAAAAAAAAACTCTCTCTCTCAAACGCACACCCCACACAAAACTATTTCCTTAATGTCTACTGTTATTTTTGTGGCTGAAATTTCTTTCAATTTTCTCATCATATACATGTAAGTTCTCAAATTAGTATTCAATGGTGGGAAGACGTAATGAGGGTACAAAAACAGAAAGCTAAGATGGAAAATATGTTGATGAGTCTTTGGACTTTGCAGCATGTTGGGGCAAGAGAATAGGCTGGAGCGTGGTGTCGTTGGTCTTTTATAGATGGGTGATGTAAGTAACTAAGGGAGAAGTCTCTTTCTATTGCCTGACTAAGAAGTCAAATGTTAGTTCTCTGTGCTGGTTATTCTCTGGGTTCTATTTTCAAATTTTTGTAGTAGTTACTTTTTGGACTCTCTGAGAGTTGAAGTTGGAGGGCTGGAAATGGGAGGTGCATCGATGCTTGGACATGATTTCAATGTGCTGAAACTCTTCTGGGAGAAAAAAAGATGGTGAAAAAATTATTTCTGATTAACGTTTTGTAGCCTGTATTGGGGCCTCTGAAGGTAGCTGGGAGAGCAAATTTGATTAATATACCCTTCAAAAGGGTTATGTTTAGGTAATTAAGTTATCTGGACTTCACACTTGATGATGGGATCCAATTCTCTGATGCTGCTCCAAATGAGCTTCTTGGGCCTTCGTTGGGTCATAGTATTGATTTCTTTTGCAGATTACAGTTATCTGCAGTCATTGGTACAGTAAATGTGCTGTTTCACATTTTCCACCCTAGTTTATGGTAGGATGCACCAGAACTTAAGGGTTGATAGAATTGATCATAGTACATGTTTGTTGAGTTTTTTCTATCATTTACCTGGCTTAGCAATGGTTTTATGCGTTAGTAATTGAAAATAGTGTAAAAGCTTCTGGGACTGGGAAGACATGAGCATGTCTTTGGTATAACAGTCAAGAGACACTGTTGACGTGGCTTAAATCATGGAGGTGCACCAAATGTACTTTAGTTTTCATCACATTAATTTATATACTCCTTATATGCGAGGTTATGGACCCATGACCTTAACCTCCCACCTTTCTTATGGGGGGAGGAGGTGTCATTTGAGCTAGAGCTCATTGGCAAGTAAAAAAAAAAAAGTCTAAAATCTAAAAAATCTTCAAATATCTAATAAATTAAAAAAAAAAAAAAAAAAAAAAAAAAAAAAAAAAAAAAAAAAAAAAAAAGGAGAAAGAAACAAATTCCCTGATCACTCTCATCCAATCAAAAAGAGATATTAGAAATAATGGTTTTGATTGAGCAAAGTGACTTTAGTTCCATCACAAGTATCTAGCATTTCTCTCCCTCCAAATTCTCTGGTTTAAGTATTAGGGTATAAAAATCCACACATATGAAATTGTCTCTCCAACTCAACAACAGCTCCCTTACCAAAATTAGGCATAACCCAAGAAATCTCAAATGAAGAGAAAACTAATGATCACAATTCCTTTGCAATAACATACTGTAGGTGAAGGTGATTAACTCTCTCTCATTGTACATACAATTTAACAGTTATTTCTTCTGCTTCATTAGGTTATCTACTATTAGAGTTTTACCTTTTGCTACTCTCCAAAAGAAAAAAAAGTCACCTTTGCCAGCACCATTGCTGTTTTAAATGGCTTGTCATAAAATTTCCCACTGTCTCCTTGCAAAAAGTTTGATAATGAACCTCACATCAAAATTCTGATTTGTAGACATTGTTCAACCCACTTGTGACAACTTGGGGATGCTCTGGCCACATATACACTATACTTCAAAAAATTAGTTACAATTAGAGCTCTCCATAATAGCTTATATAGCCTAGATCAACCTAGCACATGCTCAATATGGGACTGAATCAAACACTTGATGTGGGACTTAGCACATGCTCAATGTAAGATTTAGCACATGCCTATGCAATGCTTTTACAGTCCAAATTTTCACACAAATTCACACAATTTGGACTCAATCAAACGCTTGATGTGGGACTTAGCACATGCTCAATGTAAGATTTAGTACATGCCTATGCCTATGCCTATGCAATACTTTTATAGTCCAAATTTTCACAAAAATTCACACAATTTGGGATCATTTTATCTACATAAAGGAGTTGGTTCAATTTTGGTCTCTTAAATATGTGGTTGGTTCGATTTTGGCCCCTAAAGAAATGTGATGCCTCAATATCTTGTTAGTAACTGAAAAAACGGAGGGACCAAATTGTTCCCTTTTTCAAATTTTAGTGACCAAAACTGAACTTTTTAAATTTGAGGGACCAAAATGGAACCTACACCAAATTTTAAAGACCAAAAGTATAATCTATCCTTATTTAATAAATTTCAAAACACATCCCAGCCAATTCTAAAGTGCTTCCATAAACTTACACCATATGTATCCTTAACCTCTGCAGGGCATCAGTGAACCCAAGGATTTTGCTACCCTGCCTCAAAGAAGATCCTTAACTGTAGCATATTGCCAAAGCCAATTCCTTAAAAGAGCTTGGTTGAAAAGCTTTTTAATACCCAAGCCTCTACATTGTATTTGGGACCAAAATGTAGCCCAAATCATCAAGTGGTGCTTAACTTCATTCCCTATCCCTCCCCATAAACAATCCTTTTGCAATTTCTCAAAATCTCTTGGCAACTAGCATGGGAAAAACTGATATAAAGGAAGTAGGTAAGTTAGATACAATGCTTTTGATTAAGGTGACTCTTCATCCTTCTGATAAATATATTCCCTCCCATTTTTCTGACCTCATTTTCAATTCTTTCTGCAATAACATCCTAGGCTGATCTAGTTTGATAAGGTAAACTAGGTGGCAAACCAAGTAGGCCACCAGAAGGGCCACAGAAGGTTAAGGTGATAGTAGAGTAGCCTGAGCGCAAGAATGTCAACGATGTTCGAAGTTTTAATGGGCTTACTACTTCTTACCGTAGATTCATGTGAGGGGTTAGCACAATTTTGTCTTCTGTCATTAATTGTGTGAAGCAACTAAGCAAGCAATGTGAACTTAAGTGGAAAAGCACTGCTACCAAAGCATGTTTAAGAAGGTTAAGAGGAAGATGACTCTTTAAGGAGCACTTCTTAAGGTTCACATATAATTCTCTCCTCAAAATGGGGCAAACTTGTGATGGTTCAACTGTTGCTCCTTAGTTTTACTACAAATGAGAATATCATCAAAGTACACTATGAGAATATACCCATGAAAAGGCCTTTGGACTTGCATCAGCAGTCATTACTGGTATGAAGGTGCTTGGAGTATTAGACTCCTAAGAACTCTAGAGGATCCTAATCCTTACCAGTTTCTTCCTTAGTGCTCTCTTTCTCTCTCTTGCACACGGATGCGCGCGCACACTCAAACATCCCCACGGGCTCTCACTTCACAAATCAAGTACTCTCTACCACCCCCCCCCCCCCAAAAAAAAAAAAACTTATCTCTCACCTTAGGAATTCTCTCTCTCTCTGGTTTTATGATTTTTGGGTATGGTTTGTGATTTTTTTTACAATAGACAATGATGCTTTTATAGAAGGCCATCTACTACATTGCACTTAGGCTTGCACTGTTCAATTATGATTTGTTTTTGTTCACTCCTCATAAACAAGGAAACATGATACATCAAGAAGATGCATTTCGATTCCTCTTGAATTGAAGCTATGTTTTTATTTCTATTTTTCTAAAATTCTTTTTGAGCCAAACTTGTTTTCTGGCTTAGAAAACAGAAAATTGGTTTTGAGACCTGAAAACTAATTAAAAAAAAAAAAAAAGGTTACAAAAAATGGCCTAAGATTCAAGTAAATGGTTGCTTTTATATTTCACATTAGCTTTATCATATAGGCAGTATTTTCCTCATTTGTTCAAACTATAATGGCTAAGTTTCTAGTTTTCAGCTGTAGGAGTCAGTGTTCCAGTAACTTTTCTAATACAATGAGCTGAAATTTTTTAACTAATGGTTGTAAACTCCAGAAATGTTACAAATATTGCAAATTTTTTTTTTTAATTTATTTATTAATCCTTGGCACCTTATGTTCTGGATTTTCCACTTTCATGTAGGCAATTTGCAGTCTGCAATTAAGTCATTAATCTAAAGTTTTATTATGTAAATTGTAGTCAGTAAAGGGAAAAATTATTGTTTCACCTCATTTGGCTGTACCCTTTCATATTTCTGCTCAGCATTGTCTACAAATTCAGTGCTCCAACTCCCATGACCTGACTGGTTGGCAAACAGTAGCTAAACTTTTGTGATATTACGTGGACTAGGATTCAAAAATCCAAACCAACTTAAGACTTCTTTTCTGACGAGGCACTCAGCAATTCAAGCTTTGATCTGATGTACATTATTATAACCTATCTGCATTATACTGGTGTAAATATTAAAAATTCAACTATAACAAGAAATATAAAGATAGGTTGTCTCCTTCAACTGTTTTGGAGTTTTTTCCAAGCGTTTTTGGAAGTTGTTACAGGCCTCTTGCATTCTAAATCATGTTTTAAAATATATTTGATATTTGGATACCACAATAATGGTAATCATTGTGCACCAATTCAAACAATTTGGTTGATCTGAAGTAGTTTGAACTAATCAAGCTGAGCAAGCTGTTAAAACTTTTTTCTTGTGTTGAGGTTGGCCTTCACCATGACCCAAGAGCACCTCAGCTACAGTCCTCAATTAAATTAGTTCAGATCCTCCGCATTCCTTCTCTAGTATTGTGATCCAGTGGTTCCAGTGTACACATAAGAGAATGTAGAAGATGCACCAAATACCCCACACTTTCTACTAAACTTTTACAACTAGTTAAAATGTAGCATCCATTGACAAATCATCTCAGAGCCTATGGTTTAAACCATAGGGTCTGAGACTCTAAAGAGTGCATTGACTCGCTTTCTGCAGTTAACTTTCAGCCTAGCTGGGCTATTGCCAACATTGTTAGTAACGTCCTCTATGTATGTCTTTCCTTTCATGCTCTTTTGTTTGGGTTCGGAGAGCTGGCAATTTTGCTGCCCATGGGGCTGCAAAGATTGCTCTGAACTCCAACTCGTCTTTATGTTTTAATAAGGATAGTCTGCCACCAGTTTTAGCCGATGCTTGTAAGGTAGACTTCCCCCCTTGTATTTCCCTTGTTTAAGTTAATGACATTGAAGATTATCAAAAAATAAATAAATAAATGAAACCTGGGAACTACAGGTTAAATAATGGAACTAAAGTGCAGAGTTGGCTTCTCAGAGATTTCTTTACTTCATTAAGTTACTGTCATGTTTAAACTCCATTATATTTCACAACCCAACAAACTAGAATTCTCAATTCTCTACGACGCCTTCGGGACAAATTTTTTTCAGGAACAACTATTACATATATGGATACCATTCTTCCCAAATACATGCAAGACCTAATGGCCATCTTACAAGCTCAATTCTAATAGCATTCATACTTTCCTTTGAGATCAATATTCTGATTTAATTTGTTCAAACTGAAATAAACATGGGGATGAGTTTCTTAATGATTTTGAAAGAGGTACTTGACTTGGACAATTATAACGCATTGTTGATGTGTGTATCCACTATCAAGTTGTTTTATTGCTGAATATGCCATATTTACCATTATTTTCCTGTGTAAAATAATTAGTGGTGAGTGATTGGGAAATAATTAACATAATTCAACTTGCAGGATGATGGAGCATGGCTTGTTACCCCTTGAAAAAGCTAAAAAAGCATATGAGAAGAAGCAGAGAAGGCAAAAGGAACTCCGAATGGGAACTCCTATTAAATCTGTAAAACCTCCAAGTAAACCTGAAAGTTCACAGAGGCAGCAACAGGCATCAAAGAATGGCAATTTAAAAGCTAAGAAAAAAATCCTTAAGAGTGACGATGATGACGACTTCATTCTAAGTCCCAAGAGAAGGAAATTGTAAGAAAAAAGCCCCTTCACTGTCTTTAGCAGTGTAACTCTAGAAATTGCTTCATTAGATTCCTTTACATTTAACTGCAAAAAGACTAGTGTTGTGAAACAACATAACAAATAATAGACATTCTTTATATATTTTTTCAATTTATGGGAATAACGAGCAGAGACGAATTACTGAATTCAAGTCCATATGGTGTTTTTTTACTTGATGTTCCAAATTTAGTTCCTTCATCACAAACTCTTAAACTAATTCTTTTAAAAGTATATCTTGTTTCTCTGGGATTACTGCTTCAAAATAGCTTATTAACTACACTTTATTGGTTTTCTTGATAGCCTGATTGGCAATCTTCATAGGCACTACAACCTATCTTACCAAACAAATTTATTATAGCAATGTTTCCTCTGCTTTCTTTTGGACCCTTATGCTCTCCATCAATGTTAACCATGTGTAACTGGGAAAGCCAAACGTGAAGTGTAAATTTCTGTCTGACCGTAAATTGAATCAAAGATGGTTTTGATTATATAATTAGGATGTCCTTTGACCAAAAGGAGCTACTAAATGGCTTGTATTGACATAATTTAGATGAAAAATTCTGAATAGTTTCTCTCTCACAATGAAATCTTGACTATTTTTTGACCAAAAGATTGAAATTGAACGGTTGCTACCTGCTTCTTGTATGTCTGACAAATTAAGTTACAACGTGTTCCAGGCCAGTCCTCAAGCTACATATTTAGCCACGTGTAGCAGTTGCATTAAAAAAAAAAAATGGAGCTTCTAAATAATCATACGAGTGTTATGGGAACACCATTAGAAAAAGCACCAGGTTTCTGGAAAAGCATGGTCAATATCATATGTGCCTTAATTGCACGTGAATAGAACTGCAAGTAACAGTATCAATAAATGTGATAAAATTAACAGCAAGAAAAACATATGATAATCTGGTCCACCACCATGTGTGGGATTAATGCCTGAATTCAGCTCCATATGTGTATTTTATGGATTCTTGTACGTCCCAACAACAGACACACATGAGTCCTGTATTATGAATATACTCATTTTGTGAATGAATCAGTCTTAGCACATTCATCCACAGTGATGATTATGAAAGAGAGCTATCAGATCCAATATTCAGGTCCCACTGATATGCAAGGAATTAAATTTTTTAGAACCTTAATATATCTTTCAAGCATGGGCAATCCATGTGACTCAAACATAAGCATATGAAGTCGCAACACTCCCCTCCCACACTTCAGTCCAGTCCCAAATTATATGTAAATTCAACCAAGTTTCAAGAATATCGAAAATTCATATGGTTGCAAGTATTTAATGCTGTATGTAATAAATGTCTTACACGTGGTGTTGTTGAATGAAAGCAAAGGTCTCAGGGAAACGAGAAAAATAAGAAACTCTTAAATTAGTACGTGGGGTTGTGTCAATAGCTTTCAACTTGTAGGGACACGAGCTAGATAGGATAGTTCCAGGTTGAGCTTAATAATGGAAGTTAATATTATATGAGTTAGATTTATAGTGGGTACAGAAAAAAGTTGGATACACACAAAATTTGACAGTTGTTTTTGAGAAAATTGAGATTGATCCCAATATTTCTTTCATACTTTTTTGACTGGAAAATGGTTTGGAATTGGTAAAATGCCTAACATATCGTATATTTTGTCCTACTTATATAGCACTATTTTTATATTTATTACATCTAAAAGCTTAAGATAAAGATGAAACACTCAGCGAAGGTACCCTTGTACTTTGAGAATTCTCATGCAGTTACTTCAGCTTTGTGGTTTCCAGGTTTATATTGATGACTTGGTTCGGTTATTCTTTTAACAGTGAATTTCGACTGTGCCAAGCAACCCCATATGCCGGTTGCCGAATGTGCATCAGCCCAAAAAGTCTCATAAAACAATCTGTGACTCTGAGGTACTTGTGGGAAAAATCAAGACCAGACCAAGGCTGCTAAATGATTTTCCTGACTTCTTCTAGATAATCCTAGGAAGTAACTAATGGGTACTGACTGTTGTCTTTGGGTTTTCATGGTTTTTACCTTATTTGCGTAGGCACAACTTTTTATAGATTTGCTTATTTTTGATCTGGTTAGAGCATACGGTAATAATTTATTTTAAGAATTTTTTTTTATTAAAAATTAAAAGAATTGTCAAAAAAGTAAATTATTCTTTCATTTTCACAGAACATTTTTTCTAGAATGGATAGTTAATGTTAAGATATACATTAGTAAAACACTTTTTCTACATTAGTATTTCAACTAATATTTTATCAGATTAATTAATAAGTTTTCAACAAAATCCTACGTCCAAATATAGAAAATTTATTTTTAGCTTTCTTCTCTCTTTTTTTCCCTCCAAGGAATTATGCCCTAAAATGTTTAAGATCTTATTTTAGCAGATTAATTAATAAGTTTTCAACAAAATCTTACGTCCAAATACAAAAAATCTATTTTTAGCTTTCTTCTCTCTTTTTTTTTCCCTCCAAGTAATTATGCCCTAAAATGTAATTAAATTGGCCCGATTAAGATCTTATTTGTTATATTGTTTGCCTCAATAAAATTTATACACAACTAGCTTGTAACTCCATGCATATGCATGGATATACTTAAAAGATACACATTAAGATGTATAGTATAATTCTTACATATATAATTTATATTGTAAGGGCACAAATCAAGCTTTGTGTTGAATCAAACCTTCGGATCAAGCCTATAAGCCCTAAACAATGAATTTATAGAGAGCGGGATTCTAATCTAGGGGTTTGGGCGGTAGATAACATAAAGGATCAGTTCAATCACAGAATATATGCGTACTTATCAAAAGTGGACGAAATGTTACTTCGTATATTACTGCCGAGGATAAATGTTTGAGTTTTCTTCAAGTTCTCTCTTTCTCTTCTCTAAGTTTTCTCTCTCTCTCTATATAGATCCTCTAAATGTGAACTGATTTTTTCTCCCTCCTCTCTGTCTCCTTCCTTCATCTTTTATAGGCCTCTCTCCTTTTTTTTCTTCCACGTGTAGTTGATATTCTTCTCTTTTTTATACTTATTTATATTGGATCCCTTTTTACTAAAGTCTCTGGTGGTGAAGATATTTAAAAACCAACGTTAGGCGTCACTTCTTCATTAATGCGGCCAGAGAAGCAAGTGTAGAGTTTTAAATGCGATGATAGAACTAATTAATTAGCTTTTCATTGAACTGAATTAATTAACTCTGGATATTCTCCTACCCCTCCCCTTTATTCTTTATCCCTGTTTCCTTAATTCCAGCATCAAAGGCCTCCATCAGGGGCGCTGTTGGACTGCTAGATCATCAACATCGTCATCAGCAACACTTGCCGAGGACTATGTTGTCCTAATCTTTTTTTTTTCTTGGTGTTTTGGTCATGCATTACACCCTAACTTATAACCGTAACTTTGTATTTGACTGATTACATTTAAACCATTTCAAGATGTGGGGTTGGGCTTTTTTCATTGTGAGAGCTTTTGGGCCGGCCCACTGTGTGTAATTCGGGCCCATTGGTACTACATATATATTATTGATAGTCATTCTTATATTTTTTTTAATTCTTTAAAAATTCCTGTAAAAATGTTATTAAGTAGAAAATGTAAATTGTCTATTTTTTTTAATATTTTTATGTTCATTAATTATAGACTTTTTGGTTTTTGTAAAT
Organism: Castanopsis chinensis; assembly: GCA_032878915.1. Classification (NCBI taxonomy): domain Eukaryota; kingdom Viridiplantae; phylum Streptophyta; class Magnoliopsida; order Fagales; family Fagaceae; genus Castanopsis; species Castanopsis chinensis. Next base: position 8,993,742 of record JAVQMG010000101.1, on the reverse strand, counting down.
AATAACTCATTTGAATGGATATTTATGATATGACCCCCCCACATTTGATTCTAAAATTAAGAAATAAAACTCTCTCTAAAAATAAATAATTTAGGACACATGACGCAAAATTAAACTTCAATTGTAGAATCTAATTGGATTTTCTCTAAGTTTTACATATATATATATATATATATATAGATGACTTATAAATGTGAACTGTTTTTAGTTATAAAAAAAAAAAGCTCATAAATATAAAATCATTCAAACTCTCTCTTTCTTTAATTTTTTATATAGTGTTAATTAGATATATGATTATGTTTTTTATTATTTATTTATATTGGACTCCTCGTTTTTTACTCTAAATTAACTAATTTGCACAAAAATTTAAAAACTTCGATTAGAAGGGGCACGTACCGTAAAATTAAACTCTAATTGAAATCAAATTTTTTCATTGAACTAATTAATTAACTTGGTACAAAATTTAAATGGAAAATATAATCCTTACATTAAATTAACTCACTTGGCACAAAAATGTAAAAACTTAGATTAGATGAGACATGTGATGTAAAATTAGACTCTAATTGAATTCCAATTTGAAATCTAATCTTTTTTTTTTCTCAGCTTTATCTATTATTATATACTAACTTATAACCCTATGCATATGCATGGATACATTTAAAAATATACAATAAGATGCATAATATAATTCATATATATAATTTAAATACTATTGATAGTTATTTATATATGTTGTTAACTCTTTAAAAAAATTTGTAAAGTTATTATTAGGTATAAAATGTAAATTGTCCATTTAAAAAAGAAAAAATTATTGTGAAGCACTTTTTATTTTTTATTTTATTTTTTATGATTCATTTATTCTAAACTCTTTGGTTTTTGTACTTAACAACTCACTTGGAAGAATATTTATAATGTGGTCTCACATTTGATTCTAAAATTAAGAAATAAAACTCTTTAAGAACAAATAATTTAGGACAAATGACACAAAATTAAAATTGAAATTTTAGTTTCTCTCACCTTCACTTATTATTATTATTATTATTATTATTATTATTATTATTATTATTATTATTATTCATTGTTAGGAAATTTAGAACCCCAGTAGGTTGATTTTACCAATTTTTTATGTCAATTCAATTAGTTAGCCAATTATGCTCATAGATTCTGATTGCATTAAACAATGTACATAACCAATATTGCACTTTAGAGTTTAGATTCATTAATGTAGTTGGTGATGAAGAGATTTACTTGACACAAAACCTTAGGCCCACAACAAATAAACGAATCAATATATTGAAATTGAAATTTGAGTTTCTCTTACCTTCACTTATTATTATTATATATATTATTCATTGTTAGGAAATTTAGAACCCCAGTAGGTTGATTTTACCAATTTTTTATGTCAATTCAATTAGTTAGCCAATTATGCTCATGGATTCTAATTGCATTAAACAATGTACATAACCAATATTGCACTTTAGAGTTTAGATTCATTAATGTAGTTGGTGATGAAGAGATTTACTTGACACAAAACCTTAGGCCCACAACAATTAACGGAACAATCTCCCCCTCTAATATCTGCTTAGGTTGACTTAAGTGTTACCTTATGTATTTGGCATGCGTAGAATAAGTAGTCGATCAAGGGCGGCCCGGAATTTCAGTAGTCTCGATAGGTCAAGTGCTGTCGTGTTTATAGTCAAGTTTAACGCTCTATTTGTTTCAACATCAATTTTTTCTAGAAAATGGTTCATTTTTCAAAGAGTTTTTTTCTAGGAAACTATATCATTTTCCGGTGTTTGGTAACGACCTTAAAAATGAGCTTGAGAATGTTTTCTAGTGTTTGGTGTGCAATTTTTTTTTTTATTTCTTGTGTAATTTGAAACATGTGTATTATGTAAACCAACTAATGTAATCAATATAAATAATAAAAAAAAAACCAAGAATGAATTTGGTTTTCATACTAAAATTTTGACAATAGATATAATCAAAATTAGTTGTCAAATTTTTATGATCTCTACTACTCATCTTGCTCATATATTTGGACAGAAACGTCCACACACACACACACACACACACACACACACACACACACACATACAAAGTAAAGAATTGAGATTTTGGTAGAGAGGAATGAAATAATTATTGTTGTAAATATATTTTCTTCTACAAGTTGATAGAGAGAAATGAAATAATTACTAAGCAATGAGGGAAAAAAATCTACTTAGAGAATTGTATTATAAAGGGAAAGAGAAATATAAAGAGAGAGTGAGGAAGATAGATCTATGGAAAAGGAGAGACCAAAGTTAGTGACAGTAAGGGTATGAGGAAAGAAATAGAAAAGGGAAAAGAGAGAGTGAGACAGTGTACTGTGAGAGAGAGATTGTTTTTCAAAATTTTTTTTTGGAAAACAACCTATAAAAAACAAGCCTTATTTTTATTAGAATTTTTCATTGACTAAAGATAGTTTTTCGTTAATCAGTTTTTTTTGTGTTACCAAACACTAAAAAATGTGAAAAACTGTCTTTATAAAAAGTTTTCCAGCAAAACAAACAGAGCTTAAGTGAAACTCAATTTGTGAAGGAATAATGCTAGAGATATAGACTATTTTATAAAATATTTTACAAACTACTGATGTTATGAATGATTATTGGTAATAAGAAAGTGATATTATTGGTGGGCTTAGATGAAAACCAATACGAGGTTGGCCACATCAACATTATATAAAATTATTGTAAAATAGTTTGTGTTTGCAGCATTACTCTTTTTCCAATGCAGTACGTCTAGCTAACAGTAACAGAATTTTCGGTGAGATGCTCTCAAATCTTCGTCTTGATCGATCTTCATGTATACCACCAAAATTACATGACCCTACATTCGAGTAAGGAATATATCATAGTACAATATTATAGGTGTATCTTGTATTAAAACATGCATGATACAAGTGCTAGCTCGCTGGCTGGCAAATAATTTCACCATATATGTCACTGCCTCCGCACGTATGAATATCCTAGAACAGAATATCTTCGTACCAAATGTTGGAGGTGGTAAGAAATTTCAAATTAAAGATCTTGAGGCATGTTTGGTTTGAGCAAAATAATAGTGTATTTTGTATTAACTTTTAGTTTTTTGTGGAACCCACCGCTAAGAAATTTGTTTGGTTTTGTATTTATATTCAGTTTTCATTTTTAGTATCCAAAAAAATTGAATTTGAATATGAAAACTAAATACAACTTTTTGGTGATTTCTTTTTCTTGAAAATGAATACAGTGATATTTTCGTAAAAAAATCAAATTTGTATGTCCCACTATCACTAACTTGTCACGTCAAAGAACTCTGAAAATGATACCAAAAAAAAAAAAAAAAAAAAAAAAAATAGATGGAAACAAAAAATGAGTACAAGATTTGAGTATAAAAAATGAATATAACCTCAACACAAACCAAACATACCCTGAATTTGGAGATTGTTATAACAATATAAGCCTATCAAGCTTGGCTTGTTTCTACCATCTATATTTGATTCGATATCATATGGTATGTCCCAGTTGGTCGAGGCAGTGAAGCCATGGAACGATTTGCAAAATCAAAAAGTGTGGCCGTGGATTTAAGCTCCCCTATCATTCATTTGTTTGTGTGATCGCTAGAGGCACTTGGAATCTTGGATTCACAACTTTTTAAACCGCGGCGACTGATAATTGAATATGGGACCAAACACGGTTTTTCATTAACAGCTCATTTGTGAAGGTACAATCATCACTTTCTGGAAGTATTTAGTATTTACCATATGCAAAATGAGGATGTAAGAGGATGATACAATTTATTGGGACATAGAATTTAAAACATTATCATTGAGGCCGCCTTAGCTTGGAAGCCAAGAAAATTAAGGATTGTTTATTATTTTTTGGGTCAAGTAAGAAAGTAAGTATTGAGGCCGCCTAGGAAGCCAGGAAAGTAAGTATTGTTTAGTAATTTTTTTTTGGCTAGGTAAGAAAGTAAGTCTTCGGCGGAAAGTGCATGTTGGAGAGACTCTAATTAATTAGTTAATATAATATATAGGAATATAGGAATATCATTTGACCTAAAAGTTTAAGCCTGTGACTTAGGCACAACTATGTTACATTAATTATTCAATGTAAGACTTTAGTAACAAATTTTCCCTTAAGCGTGAGTCTTTGACTATCTATGGGATTTTGGACCTCTATTTAGGACATGAACAAATTCTACTCACTCATTTCTTGATCCAAAACTTAAGCCTATGAATTTGAACCCAAATATGTCATATTAATCACTTACCCTTATCATTATTATTCAAGAATATTAAGTATTTTTTTTTGTTTTTTTAGGTTGAGTAAGAAAGTAAGTATTGAGGCCGCCTAGGAAGCCAAGAAAGTAGGTATTGTCTAGTAATTTTTTTTTACTAGGTAAGAAAGTAAGTCGTTGGCGGAAAGACATATTGGAGAGACTCCAATGAAGTAGTTAATATAACATATTCTTGTATAAGAATATCACTTGACCCAAAGTTCAAGTCTATGACTTAGGCTCAACTATATTATATTAATTATTCAATGTAAGACTTTAGTAACAATCTTTCCCGCATCTGTAAGTCTTTGACTATCTATGGGCTTTTGGACCTCTATTTAGGCCATGAACAAATTCTACTCACTCATTTCTTGATCCAAAACTTAAGCCTATGAGTTTGAATCCAAATATATTATATTAATCACTTACTTTTATCATTATTATTCAATGTGAATGTGAGACTTCAGTTAACAATCTTTTCTTCATATGTGAGTCTTTGACTATTTATGAGCTTCTAGACATCTATTTAGGCCATGAACAAGTCTTATTCACTCATTCTTTGATTCAAAATTTAAGCCTATGAGTTTTAACCCAATTATATTATATTACTCACACATTCTTATCATTATTACTCAATGTTGAATTTCACCAATAATCTTCCCATTTTGTGAGTCTTTGACTCTCTATGGGCTTCCGAACCACTATTTAGGTCATGAATGAGTCCTACTCACTTCTTTCTTGATCCAAAACTTAAGGCTACGAGTTTGAATCTAACTATATTATATTAATCACTTACTTTTTTCATTATTATTTAATGTGAGACTTTACTAATAATCATCCAATTGCTTATGATTTTTTCCCATGTGTCATCCTTGACCGAAAGGCTTAAGCTTATGAGTTTAGGTCCAACTATGTTTACTTTTCCGTGGGCTTCTAGATCTCTATTTGGGCCATGAACAAATCTTACTTGCCTATGGTCCTTTTTCCTTTTTAGTTCGTCATTCTTGACCTAAAAGCTTAAACTTTTGAGTTGGAGTCCAATTATGTTATATTAATCACATTCTCTTATTATTGTTATTATAATTTAACGTGGGACATCACTCATATCTCTATTCCCAACATAATTATTTATGCCGCCCTTGGATGCCAAGAAAGTTACTATTTTTCTCATGGAAAGTATGAATGAAAGACCTATAATTAAGTTGCCTAGACATTTGACTGATTGCGTGAGACTTTTATCTAAATAATATTATCTCTAACTTAATTCAGTTTAATAATCTAGTAATCATATATCAAGCTGTACTCATGAGTCATGAAATCAATTCCATGATTATCCTAACATAAATACTGTTCTAGTCGCTCACCAGAACGCATGCAGTTCTATTTCAAGTCTTTTTATTTTTTTTTGGGTTTTGTGGCCATTACTATTTCAACTTACTTGTAGAAGTATATTCCAACTTCTCTTACAGTGTTAAATGTAATGCTTGGAGTTATGAATGAGTACAATATGCATAAGATTTAAATGTTATACGGACTCTCTATAAAGTCCAATATATTTACATCATTGATCATCAAATTAAAGTCATATCAAATATATATATATTGAACAGAAGATTTTGTAGCGAGTCGTTGTGAAATTCAAAATTCAAATCCATACAGATACGATCGCATGGCTGAAATAATTATAACACATTTTAGGAAGCTGTTGCATTTGTCGCTTGGCCGGGCATTCACAATGATAGATTCTATGCATTTACAACAATAAAAAGTACCATATATAAATGTACATTCACAAAGTCTACAATGATAAGGATCGTATATCTCTGCTGGAAACTGCTCAATATATATATATATATATATATATATATATATATTTTTTTTTTAACGGCATATCATCTATAATAATTAACATGTAGGGTAAGTTCATTTATTATGAATTATGATTGAGCCACTGTGTAGTCGTGGGTGACCACAAATTGAGTGCCACAGATGGACCTTGGGTGCGACATAGTTGTAATGTGGTTGGGACCCAGATAGGGTGTGGACTAATGTTTGGTGGCAGAGATGTAAGCAAGGAGATCAATGCAACTACTACCAGTCCAGAAGGCTCTGTATTGGACAATTAGTCCATTCTTATAGGCCCCTACAACAATTATGTGGTATGAACTATGCAACACAACCCCCCCCCCCCCCCACAAAAAGAAAAAAAAAAAATGTTAACGATTACTAAGGGGTAACAATCTACTTAAAGAAAGTTTTTATAAAAAAGAAAAATAAAAAAAAATTAATATTTTGATAATTTTTCCATTTTTCATAAAATTAATATCAAAACTTTCTTAAAAATGATCATTAATATTACTTTAAGGACATCCATTAACATGATTCAAAACAAAATTTCAAAACTTGGCCTTGTTTCTTGCTTCAGATGATGACCTCAATAATCATCATCATATACAATAATGACGATATATGTCCTAAAGTTAATTAGTTACCTACCTAGCCAGCCTCTATTTAATAAACCATCACTCCGTTTTCAAGACTTCTAAGTGTTTGATGAAGCTTCTGATATTTCTGCACCTATAATGTCTTTATCTTTTAGTACTCTACTGAAAAAGATTTTTGGGACATTTTCCGTCGAACAAGGTAAAGATAAAAAGTGCGGAAAAGGATAAGTTTATATCAACAACCCTATCTTTGTTGTCCTCTTAACGAATTCAGGTCTATGTCTGTGGTAATTGAGCGTAATTCTATAAGCCTGTATAGTGTATATATACGTGTTGAAAGTTGAAACTACATGTTGATAGGCATGTCTTTCATATTTTTCAGTGCCTCAAACTGCCTTTGTTTTTCATGGTTATACAACATAATTAAGTCAATTAATATTTTGTATCCATTCGCTTTTGTTACACAAGGCCAAAAAGATTTTGTAGGGATATGATCTATTTTGTATAATAGCTTATGCATTCCGATAAGAAAACATATTTGACAAACAAGTTAATTTAAAGGTCTTGTTCATTCAATGAGACAAACATTCTTGGTAAACACCATATATTCAATTAGGCAAATAAATTTATAGGTTTTGATAATTTATTTTACTGGTAAAATCTTTGATAGTTGAATAAAAGATTTAGAATATAATTTCTGCTTACACTAAAAACCAATTGGTGTCTTGATCTGATAATAATAAGAACTATATCAATGTGGACTTCATATGTTAAAACTTTCTAAAAAAATTAGAATGCAGCATAAACCAAGTTTAATAATACGCCATGATACCTTTTTCGTTTCATTATTTGTGCCAAATATATGGCATAGTACCTTAAGTCACATTTGGAAGCGCCATGACTATTTTTAAAAGTAGCTAGCTAGAAAAACAAGATGCTTCAATTAGAAACCTGTTTCTGACGGCACTTCTCCAATAAATGAGATAAACTACTGTGTTTTCTCTTTGTTGTATTGAATAGGACACATTGTGGAATATCATTAAAGAAAAAAAAGTTAGCTGAAGCTTGGTGCAATGAATAACTGGAAAGTTTTTTTGCGAGCGAATGATAGTATAATCGCAATGAATTTTCGAATGATGAATTGGGTCAAAGGTGAAATCTCAAAAGCTGTTTTGGTTTGAGTCCGGACCAAATGAATATGGGCCTTTGAACAATGTCATATTGTTAACTTTTAGCGGAAAAAAATTGATAGTATTAAGGAAAAATATTATAATATATACACCGTACATATAATGTTCGTATATAATGTTCATGATTTCATATACGATGTCTACATCAATTTAGATTTTCATATTTAATTAAAACATGAAAGCCGTGATATTTAATGATTTACATAAACACGTGAAAGTTACTGTCGCATTGCTATACACTAACAATAATTTCTAGGACCTCAAAATATCAATCCTAAGAAAGAGAGATCTCAATAAAATAATACGAAAGTGGCAATGTGAAGTGTACACCTTAGGCTGCTATCTCAAATTATAAAGAAAATGGAGAGTGTATGTGTTTCCGCACCAACCAACTTGAACAAACTTGTGATATATATATATATATATATATATATATATATATATATATATATGAAAATGGAAAGGGCAAAATGGTGATCTGCTTGTGTATGAGGTTGGTAAATAGAGAAGATGAGATCATAAGCCAAAGAAGATAAGGGACAAATGAACAGTGCAACATAGGTGAAAGTAGAAAAGATCAAAAAGTTGAAAATTAATGGGGGTTGCGTGGTACCAGAGAGAGGGGACCCCATTCTTCTTCCATAGGGTCTAGGAGGGGGTCCCATTTCTTTTACAAACCTCTCTCTCTCTCTCTCTCTCTCTCTCTCTCAAGCCTTATAAGTGTTGTGTGACTCATTGGGAAATGATGGAAAAAAAGTCCTTAATGATCAATCACAAGGGGCATTCCCTTTCTCAGCTTATATAACCCTCTTTTCCTCTCATCAATTCCTCTCTCTTTGCATATTAAACCCACTTCATTGATCTTGTCAATCTTTGTATACAATCCAAACTGAAACTATTCCTCCTCATTTGCCTTTTTTTTTTTTTTTCCCTCTTTCACTTCCAAACAATAACAAGTTAACTGTTTGACCAATAAGTGAATAACAATGAGCATGAATGAGCTCCAACAAAACTCAGAAACAGAAAGCACTTCAAACTCAAACCCATCATCCCCATCCTCACCTCAACAACAACAACAACAACAACAACAAAATCCAAAAAAAACCAAGCGTAATATTCATGAGCGTAACTCAGGAAAACACACAGTGTACCGTGGAGTCCGCATGAGAAACTGGGGCAAATGGGTGTCTGAAATCCGCGAGCCACGCAAGAAATCACGCATATGGCTCGGAACTTTCCCAACTCCAGAAATGGCCGCTAGAGCTCACGACGTTGCTGCTCTTAGCATCAAAGGTAACTCTGCCATTCTCAATTTCCCAGAGCTCGCCGACTCTCTGCCACGCCCTGCTTCACTAGCCCCACGTGATGTTCAAGCCGCGGCAGCCAAAGCAGCTCAGATGAGCAAGTTTGATTCTTTAGCTCCTTCGGCTAAATTGTCTACGTTGGTTTCAGCGATGGACTTGTCTAAGGAGTCAGAGGAGTTGAGTCAGATTGTTGAGTTGCCGAGTTTGGGGACGAGTTATGAGTCAGAGCAGGATTTTGGTAAGGAGTTTGTGTATGTTGACTCGGTGGATGGATGGGGGATGTACTCGCCACCATGGTTTCAGAGTAATATGGAGAATTTTGGAGCAGAGACTAATGTGACGCTAAATAGCTTTGAAGGTTTATTGTGGGAATATTAATTGCTCTGTTTTGTCATTTGTGGATGTGAATGTGAGTGTCTTATCTAATCTTCTTTTTTTCTTTCATTTGGTTTAAAACCCTTCTTCTTTTTCTCTCAAGGGTTTAAAACCTCTCTTTGTCTATGCCTCCGTGTGCGTTTTATGTGTGTGTCTCTGTATTTTCTGTGATTAATACTAATCGTCTCTTTGTCTAGCTAACTGAACAGTGTTAGGATATGGGAAAAAGGAAAATGTCAATAATTTGCCTGGCTTGATTGGTGCAAAGTGTTAGAAAATCAAAGCTTCTTTCTCTAGTATAATAATGTAGCTCGAACTCCCATAAAGGTTCAAAGTCTCATCTAAGATATAGAATCTTGTCCTTGGTTTTGTATCAAAAACAAAAATGAAATTCAACGAAAAATCTGGTGAACCCAAAAAAAAAGAGAATGAAATTTGCCATGTTGTTTACTTGTTATCCTTCCACTTCACATTGTGCTTTTCATTATTGAATTAAGTTAAAATGAAAAAGCAGTCACAAATATATATTTATGATATTCAATTGTTACAACAAATAGAGATGGAGATTTGAATTTTAGTTCTTTTCATAAATAAGTGACACTAACCTACCAGTCTTAAAGCAATTGCAAACAAAAAAAAAAAAATAATGAAAAAGAAGTCAATAAATGGTCCCTAAGTTCAGCTCAAGAATGGTCCCTAGCTATTCCCCTACGCATGGACTTCAATTCTGATGGTTTTGAATGTGCAGGGTTTGGATTCATGTGTAATCCTAATCTTCTCCTTACAGTTGCTGAATTAGAGTCTCAGTGTCTTCAGAAAAGTAGAGAGAGAGATAGAGGGGGTCTGTACCAATTGGGTAATGCAGAATTTAGCTTTAATTGGCAGAAGATGACAGACGAGGGAAACATAGTGAGCTGGGATTCTGAAGTGACACTTAAATTTTCCCAATGGGGTACCACCAAGTGTCTATCTTTTACTTGTTTTGCCCCCCATTTGACCATTTCTCTATGCTATCTCTTGCATTTTGTTGAGCAGGGCTGACAAATAGTGAGCCATACATGGACCATTGCTCTTTTAAGGATTAATAATTAATACGAATAGTGTCCGTCTGTGATGAACCATTGATCTATTTTTTTTTTTTTTTTTTTCAATTTTTCTTATGGTGGACAAGAGACAAATTACAGTACAGTAGCCAAGCCACACGACCTTTCTATAACCATAGATTGAGGAAAAACTCTCTCTCTTAAATAATTATGTTGTTGAAAGCTTGGCATCTCTCTTATTTTTAATGATGATAGAGGGCCAGACAATAAATTTACTCAAAAAAAGATAAAACCAGTGTCAGGAATTTTCCTTCTGTACTGTGATATGGGTGAAACGTGTGTTCAATTTAAGTCTTTCAAGAATTTCATAATGACAAAGGAAAATCGAAGCCATCATCTTTTTTTGTTTCGAAATGGAAAACAAAACAAAACAAACACCAGGGATTTTTAAAAGCACAATCATAAATTATCATATCTTGGGGGGGTCCCTGCTTTGATTTAAATGTTTGACCTCGCAAGAAGAATTTGCTGAATAATTTAGGGGTGGAAGACACCATTAATTAGCACTTTGTGTATAAAGTGCTCACAGACCTCGAAACGGTAAGAGACTAGACTAGAGTACAGCTTTCCTTGCAATAAAGGATTCCATGTTTGTAACAAATAGTAATTTTCAATTATTGGAAACAAAGTGCTCCATTCATTTCTTCTTGATGATTTGATGCTTCGTTTTTTAATGCAAATTTTTAGTTTTTAGAAAAGTGGGGCACTTTTACGTGTATCTAATCACGCATGACGCAGACTCGTTATGTGCATGTTGAAACTTGAAAGCATTTATACAAAAAAATAAAAAGAAAAATTTAAGAGTCGAAAGAATAAATATCATAACGAGATTGGAGATTATCAAACCTAAACTGTTGGAGACTTGGAGCTCATTTTTAGAAAGGAAAAATATTCTTTTTTTATTTGTTTGCATTTACAATTTTACACATAAATCTAAAACATAAAAGTGGATGTGAAAAGAGTAGACGTAAAATAATCTAAAATCATTTTTTAATGTTGTTAAACTGTTTTAAAATTTAACCCATTTACTAGTTTGAAGTCAAAATTATTTTAAATTGTGTGAGATAGTAAATTACACATGTCATTCTGTCAGTAAAAACAAACGAGTGTTTGAAAATTTTTGAACACTTATAAGCAAAAAAAAAAATTAGAAATTCTCTAGAAGGCCGTATCTTCTTTTTTTTTTTCTTTTTTCTTTTTTTAAGAATAAACGACGGACTTTTTTTTTTTTTAATCATTATAAGTTGGTTGAGTATGACAATTTTTTTCTATATAAATGGTTTACATTTGCATATTTTAATCAGATGAATTTAATGTTGACAATTACTGTAACCTTTAAACTTCAATTTGACCAATCAAATCAAGTCAATCCAATTCCAAACCAATGGTTTACAAGGTTTTATTATTCCAATTATTTAATATTATTATCATGTAGCATGACGTGGAACCAATATTTTGGCCAGATCGTATAGGATTAAGACTTTCTGATTATGGCATATATGTATATAACTGAAATTATACTTTAAAAACAAAATTCCTTATATATCATTATTCAAATATTAACGACGTAGAGAATGATTTCTTATTCTTTTTATACTATTGCATAAAAATTTGGAGTAGCATGTATTTTTTCCTCAATCGATGTGCAGTCAAAGATGAAGATTTTCACAATAAGTATACTCTCGTATTGTAAGTTGTAATTATCTTTAAAAAAAAACAAACATATAGAATAATACCACGTTAGTTGAATCAAAATTTAATAAATGAGAGATTTGTGCACAAAAATAACCATCTCACTAACACCCCCAAAAGTAGCAGTGAAATGTTAATGTAATTATTTTGTTCATATATATTTCTCATTTATTGAATTTTGATATGATTGACAAAATATCACTAGATACATTTTTGTTTTTGGAGTGTGTTGGTGTCTATCTCCCTTTATGTTTCCTTAAAAACATAAAATTTGCTACTTGCCACCCTCCCCTACATTTTTTTTTTTTTAATTTTCTACCCCAAAACAAAAAAATTGACATTGCCCAAATCGTCATTTCTTCATCACTATACTTTTCTTTGACTTATCCAAAAAAAAATCTTCCACTTTGACTTTTTAGTTGTTTGCAAATATTCTGAGGTTACTATTGTGAATAATTTTTTATCCTTAAAAAAAAAAAAAAAAAAAAACCTCACACAAATGTTGGAAATATAACCACAATGGAGGAATATATTATGGAGAGCTTTGGATAGTAGTTGCGGAGTTAACGTCTCTTGTAATGATAGTATGATATTCATAATTGTTCTTCATAATAAATAAATAAATAAAGGATATTTTTATACAAAATCATGTAAAACACTACTCAAGATCAAGAACATACCAACCGGGCCTAATAGCCTAGTGGTACCCGATTCCGCTGTAACCTTAACCTCGGGGGTTCTATCTCCTATAATTACCCAGCAAAAAAAAAAAAAAAAAAAATCAAGAACATACCAAAACTTTCAGTCCCTTAAACAGTTATATCTAGACTTTAAACAACATACTAGTAAACTTTCGTCTATGCCAATAAAAAAGCTGCAAAAGCATGGGTGGTGGCTTCCAGCAATAAAGGAGATGCTATTAATAAAAGAACCCTATCTGTCACCCTAATCCATGTCAGATTTGAGTATTATCTAATGCATTAAGCTATCAATTTCATTCATTAATATCACTATCATATATGGGGGGTCCTTTGTAATCTCCGCCTATTTTTTTCTCCATCTAGATTCTAGAACCCTTACAGTGCCGGCTGAGCCAAATAGGCAACCGCCTAATACCCTAATGAAAAAATGCCCTTAAATTTTTATTAATAGAGATATTCTTATACCAATAAAAGTATTAATTGAGCCATAAATATTTACCAATAAAAAAATGTTGTTTTATATCAAATAAAAACTAGTTTATTTTCATTGGATGGGTCAATTAATTGTTTAATCTCTCACACATAAATGTTAAAAGAACTCATTAATCTTATACTAGTAAATAAATTTATACTTAAATTCTATTTAGAACTATCAAATATATAACTTTATTAAAATTTTCATTCATTATTTTTTAGTATTTGGTTACTTCATTCAATAAATAGTGTTTATTTTAGTTGTATAGTCATTGAATAATGTGATGAGTTTGTTCTAATTTGTAATTTTTTTTCTAAAAAAATAGATTTTAAATGAAAAAAAAATCAAAAGTTAAATAAATATTCTATTAATATTCAAAATATAAAAATAGACCTTATTTAAAGTTGTCGCCTTAGACTCCTTAGTACCCTGAGCTGGCATTGAACCTTTATCATTAATTAATGAGACAAAAATGACAATTTCTTTTACATATCATCCTCATAGATGTCACGTTTGGTAGTTGATAAATAAACTAGCAAAAGACAAAAAGTGCATATTCAAAAAACTAAAAGCATGTGAATCTTTTTTTTTTTTTTTTTTTTAGAAAGAAGACATCTATTTTTTTTTTAAAGATAAAATGGTCAAATCAGCTTGAAAAATAGAGTAAACTTGTGGTAGAACATCCTTCATTCACATCGCATAATTTGAAAAATTAATAGCTAATTTAGTCAAACTATGAGCAACTTTATTGTTATCTCCCTTAGTACGAGAGTATGACAATTTTGAATAAGAACTAGAACAAATTCGAGCATCCAAAATCAGTAAACCATAAGACGCCAAATCTGATTCCTCATTGATCAAAACCTTCACCACTAACTCAGAATCTCCCTTAACTATTGCTCTGTCCATCCCTACCTCCAAACCAAATTCTAGTGGTCTGATACCTAACACCAATTAGATTTTTCTTATAATTCTTCAATGATTACACAAAATTTTTCCATATTTGGAATCTGATACCTAACACCAATTAGATTTTTATTATAATTCTTCAATGATTACCCAAAATATTTCCATATTGGAATCCTGCCTCATGATATTAAGCATTTAAACTAAAAAGAATAAGCTAAACTGAGTATAAGACAACAAATCGATAAAAAATGAAATAATTTTTTGATATTAGTGTGATTATGATAAAGACTTTATAACTGTTCGAGCGGTTTTGATGTTGTCATTCTTATCTATACATGACTTTAGGCATTCTTTATTTTATTCGATTTTCCCTTGTTTATAGATAGATTTTGATCTGTTAGATTCTTTTACATTTTTGTAACCTTTTTGTACGGGTGAGATTGGCCTCAAGGAGAAAAGGAGGAGGAAATTCAAATGTAAATCCTCAATATACACTACAAAAAACAAGAGCTATAGTGGTATTGGAAAAATGTCACACTCCAGGTCTTAAAAATACCACTATAGGTCCCTTTGGACTATAGTGTAGTTTTCTATAGTGGCGCCACAAAACACCACTATTGTACTATAACTATAGACCTATAACGACGTTTTAAAAAATACCACTATAGGTCCACACCTTATAGTGGCATTTTTATAATACTATTATAGACCCTTATATTTTTCTTAAAAAAAAAAGGCTATAGCCTATAGCAGTGTTTCAAAACGCCACTATAACCAACAACCATCAAAATCAAATGCTGCTATAGACCCTTACAAATGCTACTATAAGCCTAGTGTTTTACTTTCCGTAGTTATTTTCTTGGCTGAATTACTACTATATATCTATAATTTTTTTTTTTTTTGGTCAATTAGATAGTATTGACCAAAAAAAAAAAAATTTATAGATAGTAATTCAGCCAAAAACACATATCTATGACTAAAATACCTGGGATGAAATATGTACAGTATAGAACACATGTCTATTTAATTACATTTAGGATTTTTAAAATAGTTCTAAAAATTAGACATAAAAAAGGGAAAATATTTATAAAGGTTTATTGTGTTTACAAGAAACATCAAATGTAGATCTATGAAAAATGGACCCGGATTCGTTAATCTGCTTTAACTCGAAAAAAATATATGAGTTTGAGTAGGATTTTTTTTTTTTTTTTTTTTACCCATGAAAAATGGATCGACTTGAACATGACCCACTGAAATGTCGGGTCAAGTTAACCTACAAATTACACTAGTTGACCATTTTTTTTCAAACGGAATGTTTTATTCGTTTTTTTTTTTTTTTTTTGGTTGCTTGTTTTGAATTTTTAACTGTGTAAACATGTTTCACAATTTCATTTCTTAATATTTTCTTTATTTCCCTTTTTTTCTAAGTTCTTTCCGTCACTCAAACATTCAAATATTCTTTCTTTGCAATGTCTGGCCTTGAAGGTTTTAGTTTAGAGAACTTTGGCTTGTGTATTTTTTTATAAAAAAATATGTATTGTTTAGCTTTTGTTTTTTAGTATTTCTATTTATTTTTACTCTTATTGTAATGAAAAACAAAACAAAATTATTAAGTTATATATATATATATATATTATTATTATTATTATTATTATCACTTTTTGCATATGAAAAAAAACAAAGATTCGTATTGAGTTGATCATAATTTTCACAATACGTATAAGACAGCCCCCTTTTTACCCAAATTTGAATGACCGATTCCAGGGACGGACCTAGGTGGGGCCTGGGGCCCCCCGATCCAAAATTTTTAATTTTTAATCTTTAAAAAAAAATTATATATATTATTTTTTTAGTTGTCCCCGTTCCAAAACCTTTGGCCCCCCTCCAACTAGTAAGTATTTAACTCAAAAACTTAACAAAAATAATTAAACATTCACAATGTTGATTATATTTTAGCAAAAAAATATTTTATCACAAAAAACTAAAAAATCACGTGTTATTAGAAAAGTTAAAACTAAATTTTTTTTACAACTGCTGTAAACTAGTATTGTAGGGTCAATGGGCTCAGGGGTATGTGTTGGGTTGGCCCAAGAATATTTGTTGGGCTAAAGGTTCAATCTGAGAACACTGAATAGTCTGAAAATGTAAGAATATCAACCCATGGGACATTACGGATAGAAAAAGAAGTGATATCTGATTAAGGTCATTTAAGGAGGTGGTTCGAGGAAGAATATATCATTGGCTATGGTGAGCCGAGATACGAAAGGGTTGTCTAACGTCTAAAGGCAATATTCTAGAAGATCCTGTGGGTAAAGGTAGATAAGGAGAATATACAAGATAAGAAGAAGGGTTAGGAAATATCTATGATAAAGCCAAGAAGAAGGGTTAGGAAATATTTATGATAAAGTTGTTACCACCGCATTAAATACCCTGCAACTGCTTCTCTGGTCACATTAATGGAGAACTAATGCCTGAGCATCAGAATTCAGCGGTACAACTACCTCTAAAGATTTTAGGGGTGGGTTGATGAGATAAGTATCTAAATGAACAATTGAATCATATGTGGAGAGGAAGGAAGATGATATAAAAAGCAATGGAAGACGTTCAGGGAAGGAGATTGGAGAAAATAGAGAGAAATATTATACATGTATCTATAATTGTAACCTATCCTTGAAAGAGAAAAAGCTAACACAATTTGTCCTCGGCTTGCATCCGAAGATAGATTTTGTTATGTAAACAGTTTATTGTATGCGATATTAGAATCGAACCCCTCATTTTTGCTATCCAATATCATTAGAACCTAGATTTCAAGCCTACTCTCTATAAATTTCATTGTATTGGGCTTTTTAGGCCTATCTCCTTCTTACTGTAGCCAATTATTAAAAATAAAATACAATATTTTATTAAGATTATATCTCTACCTTCAATTAAAAAATTCAAATTCTCTCTCTTCCTTTATTATTTTAATGAGTTGTTTATAATATTTTAAATGAAGTGGGAAAAAAAATAGAACAAACTTTTGATGTTGGATGTATTGTAAAGTGAGGTGAAAAATAAATAAATTGGCATTTTGAGGTGCTAAAAACTAAATTTTTTAGCACCACTACTATGAATGCTCTAAGTTTTTTTTTTTTTTTAAATAAAATCCTTGCTAGCCTAGTATTTAAAAAAAAACATTATTTTTTTAAATCTTTTCTAGTAGATGATTTCATTTTAATGTATTAAGAAATAACGATTTTGTGTATTTATAATTTTTTAATACTATATGGGTGTTTATTTAGAATTTTTTGTTCTTCTTATACTCTAGACCCCCTCTAGTTTGAAATCCTAGGTCTGTCCCTGCTCGATTCGTTTCCCAAGCCTAATCAAACATTAGTCCGACCAACAAAGCCATTATGGAAAAGAACCTAACCAATAAGTTCTTGTGAATATGCTTCCTTAATAAAAAAGAAAAAAAAGAAATAATTATATCAAAAACCTTCTGATTAAATGGTATTACTTTAGTTTCTTTAAATGAAAATTTCAAGATTCAAATCCCTCTCTCTAACTTGTAATGATTTCATTCCAAATGTGTGGACTCTAAATCATTGTGAAATAGCTAGTGTCATTCTTGATCATGTTAAGATAAATTTAACAACTTTTTTTTTGAAACCTAATTCAAATAAATTTATTTGTAGGCGTAAGGGATGATATTAATGGTAATTGATTTTCAATTATGCGGTACATCTAAACCTTTTAGATTTATCAAAAGGGTAAATTGCAAATTATACTCCTAAAGTTTGAGGGTGATTGGATTTTACATCTTGAAATTTCAGAATTTGGATTTTACCCTTTGAAGTTTGAGATGTTTGGATTTTATACTCTGACGTTTCAGAAATTGGATTTTACCTCCTAAAATTTAGGGTTGTTTGAATTTTACACTCCTAAATTTTGAAACTTTAAGGTTTAAAATCTAAACATCCCAAAACTTTGAGGAGTAAAATTCAAACACTCCTAAAATATAGGGGGTAAAATCCAAATTCTAAAATGTCAGGGTATAAAATCCAAACATTACCAAATTTCAGGGGATAAAATTCAAATTTTGAAACTTTAGGGTGTAAAATTCAATTACCCCCAAACTTTAGCAATGTAATTACAATTTACTCTTATCAAAATTAAATCTTTATTATAATTTGGGAGTATAAAATCCAAACACCCAAAAACTTTTGGGAGTAAAATCTAAACAATCCTAAAATATAAGGGGTAAAATCCAAATTCTGAAATGTCATGATGTAAAATCCAAACATCACCAAACTTTAGGAGGTAAAATTCAAATTCTGAAACTTTAGGGTATAAAATCCAATCACCTCCAAACTTTAGTGGTGTAATTTACAATTTACCCTTATCAAAATTAAATCTTTCTTATTTACCTCTATAAATTTCATAACAAAGAGGGTCAAGAGGAGGGGTGAAAAAAAAAAAGGGGGAGGGGGAGGGGGGGGGGGGGGGGGGGGTGGTTCCTGCAACAATGAAGTCAAGCATTTATGCCTTTGGAAGGAAAATGCAGCATGATATTCTAGGGGTTGAAATTATGAATCGGAAGCATTAATTATGCCTACTTATTTTGCTAAAATTATGAATTGTACCTCTGACAATGATTTTCTACTTACTCCAGTTTCACTGAGCCAGTCATGAGTCAACCTATATTGAACAAGAAAATAGCATCAATTGATTAGTACAACACCGTTATTCTTTTACACACATATCTCAGAACCTGATTTACGAAAATGTTTAGCCAGTAATCCATAAAAGAAAATATGATTGCCCTCTAACTAGAACACATGATCATAGTGAAATTGCAGTCTTTTTCCAACCCAATTTATCCGTTGGTCCACAAAATAATTAAAGGTTGAAAAAAAAAAAGAAAAGAAAGACAAAGTACCCTTTATAAACAAGCTTCTTTTTGTCTCCAAAAAGAATAAAGAAAAATCATCCTCGTCCCGTTTGGACGGCCCTAACTAGAGTGCCACAATAACCAGTTAAAGCCTATAATAAAGTATTTGGCATACACATATTTTGTACATATATATCTCCCGACTTTCAAAACTCGAAAAGGTCCCCAATTTATTGAGGGATTTTGTTCATTTCGCCGAGGACAAATCTGCTTTTCTGGCTATACAAATAATTGAGGAAAGCTCAACTCATCAAGAAAAACCTTTTTCTTGTGAATCTTCTTTTGATTTCCCAAGTAAATCATTGGTTTTTGGAAAAGAAAGAAGGAAAGAAAAACACGCACGCTCGCTCCTGTAGTTCTAAAATCAAAATATGTATGATCCCACAGGCCATACCAGACGCCATATAATCTTTGAAGCCCACTTCCTATCTCTTTATATGGAACGCGGTTTCTACACCTGTTAGAGATTTATTTTGTACGGGAACCAAATCCACACGACCCCATTACATTATAGTAGCCTATAATAGCTTTCTTGGCTTTTGGCTTTTGGCTTTTTGGGTGCTCTTCTAAAGCCAAAAGATGAGCTACTTGTGACACATTTTTCTGTCTTTTTAATTGATAAATCATTCTATATTTGTTTGTCCCTGTACCTTTTTCTGTTTTGGCTTCTTTCAGATAAGTCCATGTGTTGCTAGTCTGAGATCAATTTCTTATTTTTCTATTTCTATATATTTATTGTGTGAGCTGGACTTGGGAGTATAAATGAGTAGTGTTCAAAACGCCTACTATCGAGTTTCGCTGTCAATTGTCTTCTTTGGTGGACGATCTATAAGTCTAATGCAAGTCTTTTCTGAGACCTACGACTTATCCAGACTCTGGTATGGGATAACTTCCCCTTATCTAAAATTATTTTTGCCAAAAAAAAAACAAAAATTCAAGTCACCCAAATAATCATGCAATCATACGTAACTTTGGAAAAGCCTCGCGCCATTTGTTATTATTTTTATTTTTTAGGTACATCTTGATATTATTGTTCTTCTAAAAAAAGAAAAAAGAAAAAAGATTGATATTATTATTCGTTGAGCAAAACAACAAATACAGAACATGCCACCTGTGCACAAGCTAAAAGGCATTATTAAAAAAATGTATTGTAAAAAAGGTGTATGTTTTTTATTTTATTTTTTTGAGAATAAAAAAGGTGTATGTTGTTATATATAAAATATAATAATTTTTAGGTAGTTTCGAAGCATTACTCCAGAATTAATTAAGTGTTTTTCATCTTAACTAGTTTAAGAAAAAAAAAAATTGTTTTGACTCTTATGTATTCTAAAAGTTCTAATATTAATTGAATTTTTTTTTTTAAATTTAAACCCATTAATAACTTATTAAGCAACGGATTATAGGAGACAATTTATTATAGGAGAAGCAATTATAATAGTCTATTTACAAAATCTTTGAAAGTATTGTAATCTTAGTACCAGTTCAAAAAAAAAAAAAAAATTATTGTAATCTTAGGGCACGTTTGGTAGACTGTAATAGACACTGTAATGTAATAGATATTCCTATTGCATAACATTCGGTTGTTTGGTTATGTTTTTATTACAATGAATAGTTATTCCTTATGAATAGCTATTCTTTAAAATGAGGTATAACTATTCCTTATTAAAAGTACTGAATATCTATTCCTTCACTTGATGTAATAACTTTTTTTTTTTTTAAATTCCTAAAAAGTCATTAGTTGTCATATCTTTAAAAGGAAAGAAAATAAATTTTCCTTATTGTTAATTATTAGCTCTATTTTGAATACTCTAAAATTAGTGTATTTTAGGAAATTGGACTTAAAAATAATTTAATTACACCTTCTTTTTATACTCTATTAAATTGTGGATGCATATTCAGGATTCTATTTCTAAATGGTCATCAAACTAATGAATAGTAATACTTATTACATTCCAACTTAATGTATTCCTTGTAATACTTATTCATATTCCCATGTAATAATTATTACAGTGTACCAAACGTGCCCTTAGTATATGACCCATTTGGCTTCCCCCTGCAATGCCTCGAAATTCCGTACGCGAATTTTCGCCACAAACAAACCTCAGTTACAAAAAGTGGGACTCCGATGATCAACAACAATGACCCCACAATGGAAGAATTAATTTTGTGGTTTCAAGGAATCATCATTTTATGATCAAGAAAATAAAGGATTCAAATTTTCTAGATTTCTTAAGATACTCTACTAAATAAATTTCTTTAAATTTTAATAATTCTTTAATGATTTAATCGTCTAAATTTTGCTATGTTAACATTCTTCTAACAATAATTTTAAGAGAAATGATATGTCTACAACATTTTTACTACATTTTTACAACAAATCCTAAGTGGCAGGTTGTTACTGGTTGTTATTGTTGGGGCAAAAAAGTAATCTTTGTGTTAGGTTCAAATTTGAACTAATAATAACTAACCACCTGTGATTTGTTGTGAAAATGTTGTAAGAATGTTGTGGACGTAGCATATCTCTAATTTTAATTGTTTTGTTTGCAACATTATTTTGTTATTTAAAGAATATTGTTAGTGAAATGCTGATATGACAGAATTTAGACTATTAAATCATTAAAATATGATTAAGATCTAAAGAAATCTATTGATAGAATATTTTAGGAAATCTAGAAGATCTGAATCAGGCAAGGAACTATAAAAAAATCTTGTTTAACATTCACTCCGGCGAGAATGATTTCGCTTGAGCAAGTAATCTTCAATTTGCTTAGTGACTCGACTTTAATACAAATCAAACTTATATATATATATATATAACCCTTCCAACACATTTTTTTGATACAAAAATTTATCTAACAATCTAAAACCTAACCATTACTATAGTAGAATGCCAAATCGAACAAAAAAAAGTAGCTGAAACTAGTTCTATAGTACAATTTAGAGCAACAATTTATACAAAATAGGACTTCTCCTTTAGGTTGAAGTGGATTATGTCTATTTAGAGATTCATGGCTGTTTATATATATATATATATGATTGTTTCAATCGATGATCAGTGACCATTTGTACAACATGATTTGTGTCATTTCAAGGTAACATTTTTTTTTTCACATATAACAAATTTTCAAATTCAAAACAGATGGAGTATCGGTGATTTGAAGCTTACCTACACACTTACTTAGGTATATTGATTATTGATATAATATTGGCCTAAGTTTTTCAGATACTTAATTTAGTGATACGATCAATTTTAAATGAAAATAACCACAATTCATCATATAGTGGGGTTCCCAACTTTCTACGAACAACTTTTCAATGAGCCGAAAAACAGAAACAAAAACAAAAACAGAACAACTTATTGAGGGTGAACAACAACATTAATTTCTCGTAAGATAGATAGAGAGAAAAGTGACGTTAATCACGTGTCATTAATTGCAAATTACCTGTTTAATATGTTGTGCAATCTTAAGCACAACATATTAAACAGGTAATTGTCATGTACCCACATTTGAGTCATATCAATCAGTCATTTAATCTCATTGTTCGACAATTACTTTTATCAAGGAACCAATTTTATTTTTCTAAAATCTTCATGGAATATAAGCGGTTAAATTATTGATTAGCGGGCTAGACTGACCCACTAATTAATTGAACGAGCACTTAAATAAATACCACTTTTTCTCTGCTACCATAATTTCATTCCTTGGTTGTTAGCTAGATCCGCATATTATTCTCCACTATTATTTTATGATTATACTAAGGGTCATACCTAAGCCACATATATAAAGATCCACTTTTCTTTTTAACGAAAAAGTGATTAACAGGGTTATTAGAATTATTAATCAATTACAGTAAAAAAAAAAAATTATTAATCAATTGTTAACATGTTGCACTTGCTCTTTAGTCTTTAATGATCTAAGCTTGCCCAGCAAAGCGGTGACCGCTCGTATCTTGCATTCCATCTTGCCCATTATTTAACATAAAGTTAAAAAAAAAAAAAAAGAGGGTGGGCTATTCCAGCAGTAATAATATTCTTGCAGTGTTTCATATCTTTGAATCATATATAAGTGGCTTCGATTACAAAGGAACAATTAATTGATATATTTTGATTGACAAAGTCTTGATTTTTTCTTGCATTGGGCTCTGATAAAAATATAATATAAAAAATTGTAAATATAACTGGTTTTTAAAAAATATTAAAATACTTTTGGAGTCATAAAAAATATTAGAAAATATTTTGCAATTGTTGAGGTGAAAAATTGTGAAGGGTAGCTAGATAATAAAGTGATGTTAGTGGTAAATCCAAATGAGAACCAATAATAACTTGTTAACTCAACTATTTCGTAAAAATATTTTGAAAATTGTTGTTTATGTAACATTACTTCTTTTATGAACCTGCGGCGAAGACTTCCCTACCTATTAAATATGTAATAATGCAAAATTATGTATTCCATTCTAATCTTTGGACGGGAAATAAGAGAAGCTGATCTCAATCTATGAATCAAAAGAAGTTGTAATTTATTGTGAATTTGATGCGGGATGTGAAAACTTCAAGAAGCAGAACACGTCTACTTCTAGAAAACAAGAAACAAAATACTTTTGCTTTTGAAAATAACATTGAATTGACGAGGGTTTTATAAATCCACAAGGGTCCTTAAATTCACAAGGAAAAAATGTATTCTAAAATAACTCTTAGTTAATACATAATCATAACAAGAACCAAATTTGACCTAAAAAGTATCCAAAACACCTAAAAATAAGAAAATAATAACTCTAATCCTAAAATTACAAATTAAACACCAAATTTAATAAATTACAATAATTAAATAATAAATTATGTTCTAAGTCAGAATCGATACTAAATTACAGAAATCCAATTTAAGGTCACAATCTGAATCCAATGACAAGATTACCAAAATCTCTTTCTTTCAGACTTCTTTTGAATTTTCACTTTCGGATAGCTGTAATAGTATGTACCCTGAAAATCCTGATATCCCTGGCTAAGGCGGTTGTGATGATTGGATGGTACGTACGTTGTCATCTCCAAAGGTTTGGTAACACTCACTTATTTCCAATTCCAAGGACATTAGGCTAAGGGGGAGGCCCTCACCTTGCATGTCTTCCGAGGCCTGTCCCCCAGTGGCAAAATGTACGGTATGGGACATGGACCCAAGTTTGGCGCACCAGACATCAGTGATACCTCACACCTTTGCCTAATTATTTTAGCCTTATTTAGTGATTACTACATAGTATTTTGTCAAATACCATATCGATCTGCATTTGTAATATATGATTTTGTGGCGAACTACGTCTCCTCGTTCACTATGATGCCTTAGGTTTTAGATTGACAAATTTCATGACAATGTACTAGTATTTATTGAGTCTCAAGAAGTCATTCTATCAAGTTTTTGATTGTTGTATGAACTGATACTCGATTGATCTAAATTCACCTTTTGACAAGCATTCATTCACTTCTTAATCAATCGAAGGATCGAGTTTGACAATTTTTCAATCATGGACCGATCAATCAAAAACTAGATACTCAGTGACGTGACGTGTTTTCACTTTTCATTAAAGTTGATATCGAGCTCTTTTTAAACCTACCAAATCTACCATGTAAAAATGCTTATTTGCTTGATTTCTTGTGTGACTGAAGAGGCAAAAATTTATTTACTTAACTTATTGTGTGATTGAAGAGGCAAAAATGCTATGTAAAGGGAACATGAAAAGGAGTTGCCACATGGTTACCAATCAAGCATTCAATGAATTTGCAAGCTGTGTACGCATTTGTGAAATATGCACACAAAGCAAAGAGTCTAGTCACATTTGAGTCTTCTTGTAAGTATTAGTAAAGTCATGGTCAATCTAGTATATATTCAATGTTGAACTTAGCATTCACCTACAACCCAACACAGTCATGACTCAACTAATTTAATTCAATATTCAATCAATCTAGGGCGGCACGAAACGATTTAGCTGTTTTTTCAGCCAAATGAAGCCACCGCTAAAAACAGACGATTTATATTAATGGATTTGCATATCGGTCATCCAACCGCTTGTTCATACATAACAACAATTTTTTGGGTATTTAGAATGGCTTCTGAAAGTGATTCTCCTGTAGTGCACGGGACGAAAAAAACATACAATTTTTTTCACCAAAAAAATAAAATAAAGTACAATTTTAGGTTAAGTGTTGAACTTTCCTTCTAGTAGATATGTACTCAGTTTTGTTTCTTCTTTCTCATTCTTTCAAGATTGAATTTCATCACAGATGATTCGTACGCAAACTTCTTTTTCTAAATGCTGAAGAACCAACCACATTATTTCATTAGAAACTTAGAAAGCACAGTGGGAAAGTGTAAAAAGCACTGAAAGCTTTCAAAAAACACCTTAAATTTTAAAGCACCGAAACAAAGCTATAGTACTTGAATTTTGGGCGTTGATATAACAGAATCCAAAAAACGAATATGGTCTGACTACAGTACTTGCATTTTTAATAATGTAACTTGTCTCGGGAAAACGTTTCACCAAGCAATTATGACATTCTTCAATGGGTCATTACTCATGTGTACCTACCTCCCCTCCCTCCCTTTTGTCTTGAGTCATATATGGCTGATGCTCCTTCATATTTTCCTTGTAACTCCTTTACAAGGATTCCTTTGAAAATTGTAAAGGTGGCCCAAAGATGAAAGGCATAACCCTCTTTTCTATGTCGAATTGTCGATATCTTGCATCCTTGTAGCATGTTATGCCTAAGAATCTTTAAAAAAGAAGACGCACTTGAGATTTTGCCTCAAACACCTCGAACACCTTCACTCAAAAGAAAAAAAATTATCTTATGAAATGGTTTTATAAAACACCAGCTCTACTGAGGAGTCTTCAATCTAGAGTTGAGTGTCTTGCATGATACCCCACAACATATAAAAAAGGCAATGTCTTAAGAAAGATTTAAATAAAACAAAAGCTCAATAGTTAAAATTCTTTTTAAAATTTATTAAAATTTGACTTGTATGTAGGAATTTGACTATTATTAAAATTTATTTTTTGCTTCTCTAAAAAAAATTTAATTTTTTGAATGATTAGGAATTTGACTATTATGAAAGTTCACTTTATGTCAACATAAAAAAAAAAAATCTCAATAGGATTTGTATTTTGAGCCTAGACTTAATCGAAAGAAACATGCAAAGTTTGATGTTCTCTCTTGATGGAGGGAGAATTAAATCGATTTTTTGAGCTCTCTTTAATGACATACAATCTCTTAAGTATTCTTGTAATTTCCGGTAAGTATTCTTGTAATTTCCGGTGCGTATGAATCAACTTTTAGCTTTTGAGGTAAAATTCCTACTTGGTATCAAATATAAATCTTGTTTCTTTTTTCCCTTTTTTTCCAAGTTTTGAGTTGCACTTAAAGTTGTTTGTAGAGATTTGATGGTAATACTAAATCCATTTTCAAAATTTAATTATTTATTGACTAGTTTCCATTGTATACTAAAATTATATTAAAAATCTATTTTGCAAATGAAAATACGAATGAAATAACTCTCAACAACTTTGGGGGCAATAATTCTCAAGTATGAATATTTTAACATTTGGATCTACTCAGGGGCGTAGCCAATAATTTGTACTCGGAGGGACCAAGTTGCAATATTGATAGAAAAATCATAATTCATAAATTTATAAATATAAAATTATCAACTTTGATATATTGTCATATTCTTAAATATTAACGGAAGAACAAAATGCAGTCTATTTTACCATTCACATACACAAAAATTTGCATACTATTATTTTAAGCACCATCAACCCATCATTATCCATAATATTGAAAATTTTCTTATATTTTTTAATGAATTACCCAGCTCCTAATTAATTTGAAGAAAAAAATGATGATATGGAAAGAGATATAATATATTATCATATACAAATATATACAACAAATTGAACAACTTAATAAACAAAGCATATTCATTAAATTAAATGACCATTATCATATATATAAAAAGCATAAATCTAAATGCCCATATGATGTTGAAGAAACAAACAAACCTGAAATACTGAGACACAAGAAGAAGCTGGAACTGAAAGCAATTATGGATTTTTTTTTTAAGATGAAAGGAGTTTATTTGATTTCTACGCTTGTTGAGAATAGAGTTAATATGTTTAGAGCCATCAACAATGAGAGGAAGGGCAGTGTGGGCTGGTATCAGGAGAAAAAGTAGCCGTGATCATACTATTTTCTTTGAGAATCCTGTAGGTGGCTTCTTGAGATTGAGAATGATGGGAAAAAAAAAAGTAAATTTTTGTTTGAAAATGAGTGGTAAAAGTTGATATTTTGAGAGTGTGGATTATTGTCTATTGGATATTTGGTTTGACAACAAATCATTTGGATAATTGAGAGAGCTAACTAGTATTTTGTTTGAAGACTTTGAGTTATCTGTTAGACTACTAAGTTGAGATTCTAGAAAGAATTGGGGGGGACGGTCATTATTTTCTAGGGAGCCATAGGCTTTTACTAATTTTTTGCTGTCAGACTCATAGCCTAACAGTTTTTTTTTTTTTGGGGGGGGGGGGGGGGGGGGGTGGGAAGGGACAACGTAGCACCGCCCTGATCTACTATTAATTTTGAGTAGATGGAAATGAAATATTAATTATTTACTTATTTTTTCTCTACCTAATATATAGGTAATTTAACTTTGTTTCATATTTTATATGTGACAGGTGCACCTAAAGAGGTTAATAATTTGATATGGTCATTTCCCTCCCTAAATATTGCTGTGGTGATAACACTAGTAATTCTTAGGCTGTGTTTATTTTGGTTTCAAATTACTTCAAAAAATCTTTTTACCATGTGTTTGGTTATGCATAGAAATAGAGCTTTTCAAAAAATCATTTACTTAATTAAACTCAAACAAGTATAGTAGTATATAAGGTTTTACTAACATATACCCATACGGCATATATTAATAAATTATTTTTAAAAACTTTTCATAATAAAATGAAAAAGTGATTAACTTTATAATCAATTTCTTTTTTCATAAAAAAAATTTTAAAATCAACAATAAACATGTCCTATGATCCAAATCTTTTATATATATAATATATTTTATTAATATATCTTTTTAAGAACATACATTAGTATTTTATTTTAAAAAAAAATTTATGAAAGGATGAAAAATTAATTAATTGAAAAAGTAATTAATTGATTTAACCGGAATGAAATCACGAACACTAGCTAGCACAGACCCAATATGAGTCTTACAAATTAATCATGACCTTTGACTTAGAACATCGATCGGTCACTTTCCTTGAGTATTGTAATCATAGCTCAGTGTTCCAGGAAAAAAAAAAGGGTATAATTTACGTACTAGTCTATTCCCGTAACATTTATGATTTATGATTTATCACAGCGTAAGATTCTTGATTATGATAGGGCAACTGAGTGTCATTTCAGAGTCATATACTCCTTAGCTGTGATCCAATTATATATGTTGAGCACTTACATCTTTGTCTTAAAAAGCAGGGTACGTAAATTGTTCTGTTCTTCCTTGTAAGTACCCACGTAAGCAAAGAAACACTCTCTCTGTATATTAATCCTGTACGTAATCCATTAGAGCATGTTTGGATTGCATGAAAACTGAGTGATATCACTCAGTTTTCATGATCCAAAACAGTAGGGTTACAGTCAGTTCCATGACTCAGTTTCCATCACTGATTTTTGAGTGATGGAAACTGAAAATACATTTTAGCTGTTTTCAGTTTCCATAACTCATAACTCAATGGCATATTTGTAATTAAACACACTTAGAGGTAGCCGCAACTTTTGACCCGTTTGACTTTTTTTTTTTTTTTTTCTTTTCTTCTCCTGGTTCGGTCTTCAGCTCACTTCTTTCTTCTTTTTTTTTTTTTTTTTTCTTTTCTTTTCTTTCACTGGTTCCGTTTCAGCTCTTCCTTTTTTTCTTCTTCTTTCTTTTTTTTTTGCTCTTTCTTTTCTTTTCTTTCACTGGTTCCGTGTCTTCACTTCTTTCTTTTCTTTCCTTTTTTTTTTTTTTTTTTACTGGTTCGGTCTTCAAATCTTTTTTTTTTTTTTCTTCTTCTTCTTCTTTTAGTGGTTCGGTCTTCAGTGTTTTTTTTTTTTTTTTTTAATACTAGATTCGGTGAGTTTAGGTACTTGAAAAAAAAAAAAAAAAACTGAACTAAGTGACAGGTATGGGACCCACAAAAAGTGTGAAAAATATTGAGTGATGACAAGTGAGTGATGGTGCCAAACGGGTAGAGTATTTTGAGTGATGAGTGATGAGTGATGAGTAATGAGTGATGAGTGATGAGTGATGAGTGACGAGTGACGGAAATTGAGTGACATGTTTTTTTAAACCAAACAAGCCCTTATTGACTGGTTGATTCGGGAAGTTAGAATAAATTGTTAGTTGTTTATGTACGGATCGATGTTGATTTCTTTCCCTAATAAGGAAAATCGAAATTCTAGACTTCGTTTGTTACGCTTATTTAAATACATATTTTTAATTTTTAAATAATATTATATATATTTTTAAATATTTTTTTACCCACATATATTTTTACACATATTTTTAAATAATAATTTTTTATTTTTTAAATGCATGTATCAAATACCATACTACTATTCTAACAAATATTGTTTATAAGAATTTTTACTAAAATGTACGTGTTGGGTCATGTTAACAAATGTTAGGTGCACTAGTCAAGAGTACTAAATAAGATTGATTTTTTTATTTATTGTAATTGGCTTTTTTTTTTTTAATTTATTTTTTTATTTTTTTTGAGTTGCTCAAATTTTATTTAGAGGTATTTGATTATGAATATTTGCTACTTACAATTGTAGTTAAACTTATTAGATTTCTCTTTAACAACTACACTTCGGCATTTGTTAGAATGGAAACTTTTAATTGAATTTAAGTTGTAATTACCTACACAAACCATATTTGAAAAATATTATGTGTATGTAAAAAAAAAAAAGCATAATATTACTTTTTTTTTTTTTTCCAATTATTGAAATCTTTCTAATGAAGATATCAAGCTTAAATGTTATATTTTATTTAAAAGTTTTTTTTTTTTTTTTGAGAATCTTATTTAAAAGTTAAGTAACTAGTTTGACCTGTGTATATACTTAATCAAAGTAATATTTTATTACGAAACAACGATTTTTTTTAATGTATATTATGTTTTTCAAATAAGTTATAATTTTGATTTTGAATTCCAATTAATTTAACTGATAAAATTACTTCTATTCTTCTCAAATAAGAGATATAAGATTCAAATCCTGCCTATACTAGAAACCAGTTTGTATTTTGATCTGATGATAAAGAGCAATTATAATATAACAAATACTATAAGTTAAAATTCTATTGAATCTATATTAAAAAAAAAGTTATAAACATTATTGAAATATACTGAAAATGTACAGCCATACATGTACATTGAACATACCCAAGGAATGAGCATTTTCAGTCTCTACCATGCTATGACCAATGCTAGAAAAATTTTGCTCCTTCTGCTGCAATGGTCTTTTCATTTTTGTTAAGAATCCAACTCTATGATGACATCTCCGATTCCTACATCCATATATTGCAAACAACTACTGCTTGCATGGGCCTTTGCTGCTACCAAATCTGTGACCAAACTCTCAGAATAGCTCGCACCTACAATAAAATCTCTAATCTCCCTATCTTATCTCTAATAGTGACTCCAATTTGGATGCATTTGTTAATCATTCGACATGGTTGCGTTGTAATTCATTTTGTACATATATATATACTTGTGCATGGTGGGGGTCGAGTCCGGACCCAATACCTTGTTTCTACCTTAGGAATATGGTGGTGCTGCCTTATTAATCTTGACTCTTGAGGGAACTGAGAATTTCCTCTAGAGAGTGTTGTATTGTGTCACCAAGACTTTGTTTGTTGTTGCAAGATTCAAAATATGCCAGGTATATATATATATATATATAATATATAAATTTATATATATAATATAAAAGATCTAAGTGTATATGTATATGTGTGAAGCTCCCTTTTTGAGACTTAAACCCCAATTCTTACCCCCGACACCCCACAAATGTTTATACTTGTGGAATGACCATCGCACCAAAGGTGGACGGTAATAATATGCCAAGTATATCTGTCTTTACTCTTTAGAGGTAGGGGTAGAATCTTACCTTTTTAGTTAAAGCAGTTTTCATCCCAACTCTGTCAATATGATCCATTTCATTTCTATGATATAATCGGAAATCCCAATAGTGTAGGGTATGGAATTTGCAATTTTTAGATTTAGGACACGTTTTTCAAGTCCATTAAACCTACTATCTAAACAGTTTCTAAAGGATATCTTATCAAAAAATCACTTTTTGGGGGTGGGTTAGGGGGGCTTCCAAGTACTGTATTTTCTTTAAATCAATTGAAGGTAAAATATATAATAACATAACATCTGCACCTAAATTAATATATGAAAATTGAAATCAATATTCAAGCTGTGTCAATGTAATATAAACAAGAAAAAAAAAAACTAGTGGTTTCTTAATATATTTCAACTTAATCAGTTGACATATGGTAAAGTGAAACTTAATATTCTTTTAAATCAATAAAATCATCTATTATTATTTTTTGCCTAAATACTACTACAATTTTTCTTTCAATTTACAAAATCAATCTATCTGTAAGGAAATCTTCTTCCACTTTGTTACAAATCCAAATTTTAACAATATTCATGGTTGAAAAAGGCAAATATTGTAGTTAGTTTTCTTGTTTGTACTTGGCCAGAGCTACTAACACTGTGCCATAATTATTATTTTCTTCCTACTCTGAAACTTCCAGATCCTCTCCTGCTTCAACTTTTTGATGAAATTATGCTTCATCATGGGCTGTGCCTGCCCGCGTATCTTGCTGCTCATAACCACAATCCATATTGGAGTTTCCTTTGCTTCACTGACGGACAAAACAATCTGTCACCATGATAAATGGTACCATGCCAATGGCTAGAAGTTGGTAGTCTCTCATATTCAAAATTAACTTGAAGACCACTTGCACCATGGAGTGACACAAGACATCACTTAAGCATAAGTCTTGTAATATTTGTCAGGTTCTTTATGTTTGGTTAATTTTGTGGGCTTCAAAAACAAACTACTAGATTCCAGTGACTATGTAGATGACTTGCACAATTAGTTTATATAAACTATAGGGTAAAACTTCCACAATGGGAGATCCAAACAACTAATTAGAAAGTGATGAGGAACAGGAAGACTATTTATTGATATGCAAACTGTTTTCCTGAGGTACAAAGAGTTGGGTTGAAAGCTAAAAGCTCTTATATCTACTCAACTATTACAATTTTCTCTCTCTTGTTGCGCCTCCCCTCCTTTTGTAGGCACCTTTCCCTTTCTTCTCTCTCTAGCTAACCTACTTCTAGCTGGATTTAGGAGATACTTGTTCAATCACCCCTTTGTTATGCCATCCTTTCATCATGAAATAGGACTCTTGGAGGTGTCCCCACCGTTCAAGCTAGTCTATAAGCATTTAATCTGAAAGAGATTAGGTAGAACTATTTCATTAATGTGGAGGTAACTACCTTTGTGATCCTTACCCTTTTGTGGCATCTCCCGAGGCAAGTTTAGTGATGATGGCATCTCAGATAAAAATGAACTCGGTTACTAATGGTCCCTTATGCACCTATTGTAGGAAAAGCCCTATTTACTACCTCGGATAGGAGCCTTAGCAATAGTAGCTAACTCGGATCTCCATGGGATCTAGTTAGGGGGTTAATGTTTTACTCCTCAGACTTCTTCACCCTTATCCATATAGTTGGGTTGGGTCCATATTTTAAGACATGATATGCTAGGCCATTGGCTCTCGGCTCGAGCTCAAGTTCATCCACCCACAAATTTCATTACAAATTCATTTGTAGTTGTCGAATTTTGATATTGTAATGTAATATGTGGTAATGAGGGTTGAATATTGAAATGTCTGTCTACTATGCAAGAAAGACAAGCTTGATTATGTGAAGCTCATACATACGTAATCATGTAAAATCAAATAATAAAAACTCTTGGTGGAGTCTCAATCAACCGGAACTTTTATGAAAATTATATTTATTTCTCCAAAATTCGATTTTGTAACCATCTCTAACCCAATTCAAACTTATATAAAAACCCTATGTCAACCATAATATTGTGAGAAGATAGAAGGTTATTAAAAAAACAAAGAAAACCCTATTGGGAGCATTAATTCTTTGTCTTCCAACCCTCTCCCGGCCCATTGATCATCTTTTAGAGGAGATTTTCACTCAAACACTAAGATCACCTATTGAGTGTATTGAAGTGCTTTGTAAAGCCACAAAGATGACAAAAATTCAAGTGACCTTAGAGTAACTAAGAGATGGGTTTTGCAATTGACGATACACTAGCAACATTGGATCACTATGAAGATGATTGACTTGCAATAAGATTGAGGAGCTTAGATACAATATTTTCTATTACATGTGTTGGGTGTCTTGTAAGTTAACTTGTCTCATAAATTTTTTATAGTAAATTTGACGAGCATGGGTTAGGACCTAGTGTTTTTCCTGATTAGGTTTTCACTTTGTACGTTTTTAGACCCCTTAAAACACAAGTTGTTTAACCTAGTTATTTTGTCAAGTGATTAACTTAGATAAATTATTCAAATCTAGGTTAACATAAGTAAATCATATAATGCAAAGCAGTGTGGAAATGTAAATAATACATGATCTGATAACTTAGGAAAACTAAATCGGTAAAAAACTTGAGGAGGATTTAACCTAGTTATCCTCAAGGTAAAAAAGATCTACTATGAAAGAATTAAAGTTTTACAATAGCAACTTAGACCATTAACATTCTATTGCTATCTCGAGTAGAAAACTTACAACCACGACCACGTGATAGTTTTGGGTCCACGGACTAGTTCTTTCTTAAATCCACAGCATCTACAAGTATATCACTTGTATTTCTTTAAGTTCTTTATGCAGCAACTAAAACGATCACCAAGCTTTCGACATCAATCTTGATCTTAATAACCCTAAGTATGTATGAAGGCAAACACCTCTAAATCTCACAAGAGATTCACACACACAATATAAACAACCATATAAAAACATGGTTATGGTTTTTCCTTTTATACTTAAGGCAAAGTATAAAATTCTACACGTCAAACGGCCTTGGGCTGAGTTGGAAAATTCAAAAAAATAATCTGCATGAGCTTCAATCGATCGAGTCTAATTTTCGATTGATCAAGCCTTGTAGAAAGTAAACAGTAATTTTCTGCAATGACTCAATTCCAACTTTACATTAAACATACTTTGAGCAGCTTAAATTTAGACTAAACATTTTGATTATGGTTTGTCAACATATACATATTGAAGTTCTAAAACATTTAGATCCTAAATCCTTAAAACTTAACACACTTCATAAACAATTTCCCAGTCTCATGTGTGTGGTTGTTCATGTGATTGATTACTACCTTATCCATATCACATTTGTAATTAATTAATTAAATCCTTAGACTATAAATTACATAAATAGTCAAATTGGTAGTCAGCGCCGTACTCAAGAGTTTAAACACGTTATCTTCAGTTGGAATCAAAGCACAGTTTCATGTTGTTAAGTTAAAGGGTCGTTTAGGTAGAGTTATCCCAAGTGTGCCATAGTTTTCTACTGTTTCCATTTTTTCTTTATTTTTTACCCTGATAACAATTGGTTGTGGTATGGTGACGCTCCCCTTAGCATAAGACATGGCATATCCCATTAGTCCATTACTCGATAGTGACTCCTACAGGCACAACCTTATCACCTTAGTCGACTCCATGTTAATATCAGATTGATGAGTAACACATACATAATCAGTATTACTTCTTTGCTGTTTCCTTAAATGCTATTTTTCTTTCGAGCATTAGGGTTTATCTTTCTTTTCTTTTTTTAATGAATTTTATCTTTCTTAATTCATGCTTACTGGTATTCTAGAAAAAGGAAATAAACCAGCATACATCTTGGCAAAACATGTCAAAGATATAATTAACAGGGACAGTTCTGTAACATGGATAGAATAAAATTCATCACTAATTGAGTAAGTTATTATTCATGATATTCTGAATTTATTTTCTTCTTAGTAAAGTTACAATCTTTCAAAAAAAATCCAAAAAAAAAAGAAAAGGAAATGGACTCACTCAAATAAAAACACAACGAAAGAAAATGTACAATAATACAACTTTAGAGATATACTATATTCGGGATTATTATTGTGTAATTCTGAAATATACTCTTCCTTTTTTATAGGAATGAGTCCCACCTATTATAGGGCCACCACTATATAAGAGGAAGGGAATATTATTAGTACTATACAATAATTTTCCATGTAATAGAGACTTTACTTGACTATATTTCCCTATCCTTCTTTGCTATAGGTAGACAATGGGTGGCAACGGCATTAGTTGTAGATCATAGGTGGTGCATATTAGCCCTTGACATATTGCAAGAATATTTTTAGTGAAAAGCTTTAGATTATAGTCTCCCTACTTTTTTTTCACTTTCTTTTTGAATCTATAAGCTTTCTGCTTTTCACAAAAAAGTGATACAGTGCATAGATGTCGGATTGGAAGAAGTCTTTATTTGTTTATTATTTTCATTCATAGTAGATTGTAAATAGTCAAAATTGGTATGTCATTGCTGACATTTGTTGGTGTGAAAATCTGGAAACAACGCAAAAGCAAGGGGTGCACGTCCGGCGAAGAAGCCGACCTCTAGTCATTATCGTTGTCTCTTCACTCAGACAGCGACACGTTTCGACTGAAACTGATAACGACTGTCGGCATCCCTATCTCAGGCCACGTGTATCGCTATGATTATGTTTTAACTAATTCTTATCAGCGTGTGTGTGACTGTGTGTGTATATGTGTCTCGCTCTAGCAGCAGATTAGCTTAACTTTGCTGCACTGCTTAAAATGACATTTTGTCTTTGTTTATTGCCACACTATATTTTCTTTCAAGCTCATCCTTAATTAATTTGTTTATCCGATCATAGGCCATTACAAAGTTTACAAAAATTTGGAAGTTTGCGATCCAAATTCTAGCTGTATGGGATGGGATTGGAATGACTGTGACTTCTGCAACCAAGTAGTCGGCTTTAAATTTGTAAGTTTGTGATCCAAATTTTGTTTAATTGACCTTTTTTTGACTGGTTTTAAGTTTTAACTAAAATTTAATTAAAATATTGTATATAAATTAATAAACTAATTTTTTTTATAGAAAAAGCTAATTAATGACAAACAAACTTTTAAGGTCTTGAATTAATGACACAGATTACAGTTCTTCATGCCACATATATAATAAAATTGAAATAAATGTGACATTAATTGTTGTAATCCTCTCACACTGTATTGAGTATTTGTATTGTAATTATATAATTAAATAAGCAGGATTAGGTCCTTAGGATTTTAATAAATAAAGATTACAAGAAATATTTCAGAGTGTGTTACACAAATAAAGATTTTAATAAATATGAATAGTCATAAGGGTGTTGTTTATTTCAGAGTGTGTTACACATATTTCGTATTTTAATAAACTGAAAAATTCATGTTTTAAATTTAAAAAATGTAAATGTGTGTAACATGCTATGTACAATTAGACATGTAGCATAATTAAATGGGCTACTTTAGTTTGATCTGTAGTGTAGATAGTGATCATAAATATATTTCATCAAGATTCTTTTTTTGTTCTATTTTCTTTGGAGGTGTGTGTTAAAAATCAAGATTCTTCCTTCGATAATGATTGTAGAGAATGACTCAGGTTATAATCTGTGACTATGGATAATTGTGAATTTGTTATGGGGCCTTGGATATTATAGCAAGGCAAAGCGACAAAATTGGTGTCTACTTCGTAATAATGGAAAAATTAGCTAGTAGACCTTTGATTTGACTCTATAGAAAGAAAATGATTGTTTTTTTTTTAACAGAAAGAAAATGATTGTTAGTAGTTCCATTTGTTAACCAGTTATATTATAATATTTGTTCTATGCTGGTTGGTGGATGCATACAAGAAAAAACTTGGGGCGCAAACAAGAGCTGTTTATAAACAGCTCGATTCAATTCACGAAAAAAATTGTTTATATATATATTCCTTTAGTAAACAAGTCAAGTACAAACCCAAGTTTAGAATTAATTATTAAACAAGCCAGCAAGCTACATAATGATATGAGGCTCAATTTAACTAGACATAATATTATATTTTTATACATATATTTGTTTAAAAATATATGTATATAAACTTGAAATTAAATTCTATAATTTTGTAAATAGGTTAATATAATATCAAATTATTATTTTTAGTTTATTGATAATATAATTAGTCAATTCATGGTAAAATTTAAAGATTTGTGAAAACGTAAAAATTTTTAGTCATTATATACATGGGAAAAAAAAAAGCTAGTCAATTGGTTCATGAGCAAGCTCAAGTTTGTTGAATAATAAAATGGATCTAGCTTCAACATGTATTTATTTTTTGGCAATTAACTCAAACTCAGCTCATATTCGAAATAAAATTAGATGAACAACTCTAAACTTATAATTCTCAGCTCGACTCATTTACAGCCGTAAGAAAACTCTGCACAAAAGTACCCACCAGCAAGGCTTTAAATTTGAAAAGAAAAAAAAAAACTAAAATGAAATAAACGAGTCCATTTCTTCCTCAAAACACCTTCGGTCCCCCTCTGGTCGGTGCCGCATGTGACACGAAATATCTAAAAATAGACATTCATCGCGATATGTCTATAGTTCTCTCTTACCCAAAAAGAAGAAGAAGAGATATGTCTATAGTTTTCATGCAGTTTTTGAGCCATATGTATAATATAAAAGATTGTGTGATCGATTATGACTGTATATTAGACCAACTATTATGCCAGTCTTGTCAAAATAATTTATTACACAACTTAAAAAGGGAAAAAGTTATGGACGAATATTATAGAAACATAATGGGTATATTATATATTTTTATTGCCGACTTAACAAAGAATTAAAAAAAATGATCAAATCATGATAGTCTTTCTTTTTCACTCTGGTGGAAGAACTTGTGAGTGGCACACATTAAATTAGTATTCTGTGATGGAAAGAAAGAGTCACATTGATAAATTGTCCACAAAGGGGATCAATTTTATTTGTCATGATTCATGGGGACAAGCTATTTTCTGCTCATGATTGTACAAGTGACACAATTTTAATTTTAATTTTAAAGTTTGTTTGCTTGTTCAATCATGGAGATAAATGAAAGAGAAAGAAATAGAGTCACCAAAGTGCCCTTGGAGAGGGAGAGAAGAAAATGGAAAAGGGAAAGAGAAAGAGAGAACTTGATGATGAGGAGCTATATCTACTGAGCCTTTTTTTTTTTTTTTTACTTGAAATATATATATATATATATATATATATATATATATACTGGTTTAATTCATGATTTCTTATAATAAAAGATACAGTCTAGAAGTTCGATATCCTTACTAGTCAAAATGCTAAGCAAACAAGGACCTCTCAACCAACTTTGCTTATTATATATGCCACTAACATATATAACCTATCATATTATATTTAGAAGATCATCTCGATATGGCATTGTCACTTTTTATCCTTCACACAAAAGTTGTGGTAAGTGGATATCCTCTCGATTTATTATTATTATAATTTATGTCTTTTCTTCTTAGGTTAAGTACATTAAAATAATTATTATGAATGCTTTATTTTTTTTTTAAACACCGCTTTCACATGAAATTATATTACCGAGATTTTCTATAAATTTAAAATAGTTCTTATCATTTATTTAATAAATAAAATTAGGTTTTACTTGATGTTTGGTGTAAGGTCACATTTTGTGACTCATCCCAACAATAAGGAGGACGTTGGCTCAAAAAGCTTGATACAATGAATTTATAAAATGTGGGCTCGAAATCTTGATTTAAATGAGCTTGAACGATAATGGCAATGATCCAAAATCACAGGGTAATGTAAATAAAAGTCTCTCTCCGAGGACCAGATGAAATTTATTTTCGGACTCAAGCCGAGGACCAAATGTTTATATTTCCTTTTACTTTAAAGATCTTTTACAAAAGTCTCTCTCCATCCTCTTTTTATAGCACTACTCCTCCTCTTATAGTGCCTTTCCCTTTCCCCAAGATTCAGGTTGCTCCCTTTGATACTTGTCCCATCTTACTCTTGTGGAAGTCTCTAGGTAATAACTGTAAGGCTTAAAATCACTATTCAGGTATCACTTTCTCATAAATATGACTAGAGACTTTGACACAGAGCATTTAATGTGATGGAAGCAGTTTTTTCTCATGTCTTTTCTTTACCCTTCTTGCTTTTTGTGCCCTCATTTTCACATATCTTCATCCTCATGACCATCTAAAATATCATTATGGTTACCATGACGTACTACTTGATCCTTGTTGTACTCAGCTGAGGATATATTCTTTCTCGGATTATTTACATTCACCTCATCTGTCGCATTTGCTTTTAGGGCTGTAAGCTTGATATCGTCATTACCATTAACCCTTTTTCGGACAAGCAAATGTCCTCGGCTCAAGCCCATGGGCCAAAAACATACTGTAAGGCTTAAAATCACTATTCAGGTATCACTTCCTCATAAATGCGACTAGAGACTTTGACACAGAGCATTTAAAGACTTTGACACAGAGCATTTAATGTGGTGGTAGCAGTTTTTTCTCAGATCTTTTCTTTACCCTTCTTGCTCTCTGTGCCCTCTTTTTCACATATCTTCATCCTCATGACCATCTAAAATATTATTATGGTTACCATGACATACTACTTGATTCTTGCTGTACTCATCTAAGGAGGTATTCTTTCTCGGATTATTTACATTCACCTCATCTGCCGCATTTGCTTCTAGGGCTGTAAGCTTGATATCGTCATTACCATTAGCCCTTCTTTGGACAAGCAAATGTCCTCGGCTCAAGCCCATGGGCAAAAAACGTACTTGGGCCTTTTGTCCCCACATTTGGTCTATATGTCTCAATATTATAAGTATTATTATAAGTTATACAACCTAATTCTATCATGTAAGTTTGTATTATATATTAGTACATTAAAATTATTCCTCTAATTTATTTTAAGTGAAACTCTATTATTGAAATTAAAAAAAAATATTTTAGCAAAAAAAATGTATTAAAAATTTCAAGAAACTGAATATAAATTTCATCGTTTATTTAAATATGTTATGCTCTAGTATAATATTTTATTTTTGATAAAATATTCCTTACATGATGTTCATTGATGAGGTAACTAAATTAAAGTAATTTTTGTTTCTATTTTTAAAGTTTTAATGCAAATTAGCTAAGGGAGAGGAAGATTTATTTATTTATTTATATTTATTTATTTTCTCTTTCCTAGTGGAATTATGATTTATTTTCTTTTTCAAGATGAATTGCGATCCTTTTCTTAGATGAATTACGATTTTATTTTATTTTTCTTTTTCTAGTTTAGTTATTTTTCCTTTATTTAGTA
This sequence comes from Castanopsis chinensis, assembly GCA_032878915.1. Lineage (NCBI taxonomy): Eukaryota > Viridiplantae > Streptophyta > Magnoliopsida > Fagales > Fagaceae > Castanopsis > Castanopsis chinensis. The sequence goes on along the minus strand of JAVQMG010000101.1, from coordinate 8,952,783 downwards.
GAAATATGTTTAATATTTATTTTCCTAAAAAGAGTAGGATAAATTCTCTTCCTATAAATACTTTTGATGGAGAGATAGTTTATTATTATAATAAAAGATTGTTTGAGAGGTTTTCTCTATTATTTTGCATCAAGTTTACATTTTATTATTCATTTTAATTATAATAATAAAATATTTTCTTTAGAATACTGCATGCACATGTATAATAAAAGTTTGAATTAATTAAAACGTTTCTGTTTTTTCTTTTGAAGAGATGAACATTTTTGCTGGCCAAACATTAAAAATATATATATATATATATATATATATTTTTAAAGGGATTAGTAGATTTTTTTTTAAACCCTCGTTGCTGATATTGATAATTTGATATCCATACGTACTATTTTTCTGCTCCTTCAACTAACTGACTAGGTCCCTATTTGACACTAACCAACCGGGCAAATAAGGAAGCATCTTCTCTAGTTAATTTAAATAGGTGTGAGAAAAAATTTAGAGGCTTGGATTGGGCTGAAAATTAAAAACCGAAACTGACAAATAATGTAGTAAAATAATTTTTTAATATATAAATAGTATTATAAGGCTTATTTTTTATAAAAAAATTGTTAAAAAGTAAAATTTGTAGGTCTATAAATAACGCAAAATATACACTATTTATAAGAAAGTCAAACTTTTCGGCTCAAAAAAAAAAAAAATTAACACTTAAACGCACACTTAGGGGGCAAGGCCAATTGCAACGAAAATGATAGATGATAGGTAATATCGATCACTCTGGTTATAATCCATGACCTAAATAGATTTGCTCATTAATTATCGATCCCATCACTTTCAATTTCTGACATATGTCATATTGAATGAGCAACATGACTAAAATACCTTGTTGTGTTGGAAAAAGATGATGGTACACGTACAGACCCGGGGACCAAACTGTTTCTAATTGACTTATAGCTGTAAATAATTTCCATGTTTTAAAAATGTCAAGCAATGAAGAAAGATTTTTCCTTTTAACCTTTTGCTGAGAATTTTCAGTCTCAATTGATATATGTATGAGTTTGTGCAGATGGCTCATTCATTTTGGGTTAACTAGACATGTTTGGATTCAAATAGTTCTGTCTTGATGAGTTTCATACTTTCACGTCATTTAAAAAAAAAAAAAAAAATCTACAATTCCCACTAAAATTCCTTATTATATTTTTTTAGTAAAGTTAAATAATGCTTACAAATTGATTCAAATATTCATCAATTAGCCTTTTGAAGTCTATCAATCACATTTATTATTACATTAGTTCATAAACGTTTTGTAGTAAAATTTCTATGGACAAAGTTTTGGAGGAATCTTCTCCAATCCATTGCATATTACTAAAAAAAACGATTAAAAATAGATGTAGATAGTTTTGTCAATATCACACATTTAAGTAACTTTCTTCCCAATAAGTTTGGAAAGTAACCAATTTCTATTTGTAATAACTTCGACATTTTCCTTAATTTTTGGGTGCAATTTTCTCTTAGGGTCCCAAAAAAAGGGGGGAAAAACAGAGTTAAGCTGTAATTGCAGGAAGAAGAATCTATTTCTTTCTAGACCTGAAGGAATATAGGCCCATTAGCTGCTGTCTGGGCTTGAATTCGTGGACCTAAAAAAAAGATTTCCCATCTCAAAAAAAATGATCGATCGAGCTTAATGGACCCATATAAGGACTCTAAGACAAAATAAAAGACAAAAACCTAATTACCCATAATTTGTCGGCATGCAAAATTTCCAAAAAGGTTTCATAATTATATATATATTTTCACTTTCACTTTCACTTTGACTTTCAAACTATTTAACCTAAAACAACAATGGAAGACAAGTCTCTATTATTTGAAGCAGACCTCTTCGACTACGGTCTCCTCTGTGCTACAGTAGTCTGATACCTTTTGTGGGTCCCCCCTTCCTGATCTCAAAACTCAACAGGATCGTCGGCCTAGATATCCTGATGGTCCTTGCCGCCCAACCACGTGCTGACACGCCTAACAATCATGGCGTAGTTGTTTTCAGTCAGATCAATATACAATTCACACAGAGAGAGAGAGAGAGAGAGAGAGAGACTAGAATTTGGACACGTGCTAATGTCCCTCTTTGTACGGTGTAAGTGGTTCAAAAAAGGAGGGTTGTGGGGGACTGACTTTTTGCGGCGGTAGTCGACGCCGGGCATTGGTGGTCTGAGTTGTTTTTGTCAAACAGTTGCATGTGGTTTTTGGGACTGGAAGCACGTGCCTGACAATTGCCATGCAAGAGTCCATGACACGTGCTTCATTCTTGAAAGAAAGCAGAGCCGACCAAAATAACACACAGTAGCTAATAATGGACTTGTATGATTGATCGTATACAATCGTCGGATGTTTGTGGCTGAAGTAGTACGGTCACAATAATGCCTCCTAGTCTTTTTGAAAAAAAACACAAAATTGTACGTATTAAAAAAGGTAATGTCTATATGATTTAGCAATAAAAAATAAATAAATTAATTTACTGTCTATATGATATGAAGTGCTGACTGCTGAGTCTTTCCTTCAATAATTTATTTTAGCAAGAAAAATGGGGACTTGCTTGCTAATTGTGCAGTCATGCCTAACTTAGACTTCATTATACATTGTCACTTGAGTCTTCGTCAACCCATTGCAGGACATGTCATTAGCCGACATCATTGCCACAGTTTCCTCGTGCAAATGAAATGAACATAGGTGTACCTAGTAATGTGTGGTACTATTAGAAAAGCGATTTAAAAAGATTCTTTCAAGACTTTTTAGTAGAAATTGTCGATCGTAAAGTTAAAAATAACTTTTAAATCAAAGTTAGCTAAAGCAATTTTGAGGAAGTGTCCCCATCTCTCCTCTCTTCTGCTTTCAATTTTTGAGGGAATCAGAAAAAGTTGAATGTTACCATTCTTCTTTGCTATAAGAAACTCTTATTCAGTCAAAAACAAATATATATTGATATAATAATAAGAAAGAATTATTTGGTTCGAGTTAAATACGACAGAAAAAGTGAAAAGAAAAAGGTTAATGGTCCCATTCTTCTTGGGTATAACATTCTCATTCAGCCAACAAGAATATTATTATAATAATAAGAAAGAATTATTTTATTCGAGTTAAATACGATAGAAAAAGTGAAAAGAAGCGAAAAAAAAAAAAAACATGTTATTGACTCATCAATTGATAAGGACCATAGAATCAACTCAAATTTAACGAAGATTAGAATTAGAATGATTAAATTACAAATTGCATCTTCTAACTTTGAGCTTTTTCAATTCAATTTTTTAAAGTTTCATTTATATCCTTTTTTTTTTTTAATTCTTTTGTAATATAGTCATTCCATCCAATCTACATCATGAAGTTGATCTTTTCAAAATGAGTTTGTTTTGGAAAGTAAAAAGAATAGTAAAACTACCGACGAGATTGAATTGAATTAGACAAAAATTCTAAATTGAAAAAAAAAAAAAAACTTAAAATGCTAAAGTGAAGGGGGGAACTGAAAAACTGAATTGAAAAAGTTAAAGAGTTCAATTTGTAAATTATTTCAAAGCTTAAGGTACATTGAGTTTGAATTATAGTCGATGCAATTGAATACTTCATGAGAACATTATGTGGGTAAAAAACACTACCAAGTACTATGTATACATAACTCGTTCCATGTGATAGGCGTTTTCTACTTCAGATAAAATTTTTACGGATTGCCTTAATTTTCCAGCATATCATTTCCAAACAAATACCGTAGTCAAACAGTTGCCAGTTCAAAGTCCTCCATTAAAATAAGGTTCTAAACACAAACAAAGCTTCACCCGAAGCCTCGAACTGTACTAGATCTCTTATCCTGCAAAGGCTTTGTTTTTTTTTTTCAGGGGAAAAACGATGAGAGATAGAATTACCCTAGTTAGTTAGTTCCAGATTCATAGACTGATATTGACATACCTCTTTGTCGGGTAGAGCTTTAATTAGGTCTGTGCACAATCGCAAAAGGAAAACTTTTGCAAGAAGAAAGACTACGTAGCCATTCATTTCAAAACGCTTAGTTCTGACCCCCCCTACCCTATAGAGAAATAGTCCAGGTTGCATTTGTGTTGTCTAGCTAAGATCTTGCTATCTTGGTTTTTAGTGGTGGACTCAAAAATTGTGCATGGTGTAGTTCCTCTCTGTCTCTGCGTGGATCATTTATGTTTTGAATTTCAGGGCAAAAATCATAAAAGCAATGGAATCGCAATGTACAGCATTGATGAACTTTGTCAGCAATATTTTATCTCTCATCATGCAAATGCCTATAAGCTTCCTGTCGGATAGGGCTACAGGTAGCTAGACAGTCAAATTCGATCCCATGTGAATGACAGTTGACCCTAGCCATAGAGCGAGACCATGGTTCCATCCAGGGTGCGCTGCAATGACAAGTACATGTTAGGACTGTGCATGAGCTGGAAGTTTTTAATAACACTACTGCAAATCGTATCATTGCACATACAAAATGACATTTTTCATTAAAGCCTTTGCTTTTTCTTGTCATTCTCAAAAGTTTTGGGATATGGTTAATGATATGGCTCAAACAGTTTGTTCCTGTGAGGCTTCGTACTTTTATATTTCATAATTACACTACTTCGTTCCATTTCAATTGAATCATGTCTTGGTCTGCAATGTTACCGTTATTTGGAAGAATATAAAAACATGATGATGATCATATTAAAATGGAAAAAGTTTAGGGATGCTCTAAGATATTTGTTAATGAACCATATTAGTAAAGTCTTTATGAGAAAAGAAAATATCAATTAATTTTTTGATAATTTTTTCTACTTTTCATAAAAGTTGTATTGAAATTTTCTAAAATTAGGTTATTAACAATTGTTTTTAGGTGGTTTATTAACAAGACCCTATTAAAATATGTTTTACTTTGAGAAGTAATACAACCTTTAATGGGTTCATAAAATAGTATTGAATCCCTATGCTATGAATTTTTTTTTTTTTGAGAGATAATTATAACATGCTGCTAGCTCCTGCAGTTCGAACCTTTTCCCCCTTAGACCCCCAAACACTTTGTATATGAAAAGGAAATGATTCATATATCTCATGCATAAATTACATTCTCTAATTTGCAGCTCCACAAAGCTGTACAAAAATTAAATTATAATGAGTAAGATGGAAGTAGAAACATAAAAGGCTTTCAATTCCAATAGTGTCAAGGTCATATATCTTCAGCAAAACAATAAAAGCTATACCACAACATTAGACATCCCAAAATAAATCCTAAAATAAATCCTAACATATGCATATGTAGGATGGTAAACAAGTCAAGTATTAAAAGTTTATGCTTGTTATTATTATTATTTTTTAATGTGAGCCAAGCTCATACTAATTACTAAACAAGATTATATATTCAAGCTTAGTTCATTTTCTTGTCGAGTAAGTTCAAGCTTGTTCAAAAGCTATTTGATTATCCTATTCTTTTCCTAGACCATTACTAAAATGTTTTTATCTTTTCACAATTTCTAAATTTTTACTACAAATTGACTATTTATTTTATCAATAAGCTATAAATAATAATTTATTTTCATATGAACTTATTTACAAACTTATACAATCCAATTTTAAATCTATAGAAATAGATTTTTGGACTAGTATACATATAAAAATATAATATTACATATAGTGCTTCTCATGTTCAGAAACTTTTGTTCACCAACACATTGTTCTATTTGAGCTTGACTCATAGAATAATCTCACCTAAACTTGGGCTTGAGCTTACTTGTTTACTAAAAAAAAAAAAAAAAACAAACATACACAATATTGAATGAGGTAAGCTTGTTTGTTACGCAAACAAACATTAATGTACTAGTGAAAAATATCCACTCTAAACTATAACTTTAACATTATAAAAAATAAAAATAAAAATAAAAGCTAGAAAAATTAACAATTTACTCAATACCTTGATTCAAGATTAATCTGTCCACTTATATATTTATTTAGAAACTAATTTATAGTGAAAAATGCTAGAGTTACAAATTATTTTTTAAACTGCTAATATGGTGAGTAGTTATTAGTAAATAAAAATGTGATGTAAATAGTAAGTCTAAATGAGTATGAGTAAAAATTTACCATCTTAATAGTTTGTTAAATATTGCAAAAAAAAATTAGTAATGGTAGCATTACTCATTTATAGTATCAATAGACATAGCAAATTAATTTTAATGAGGGTGTTATTGCAAGATTGTGTATTTAAGATTTTCATTGCAAAGTCCTCATTTGGACTAGAAAAGAAAAGGACCAATCTGATAAGTATGTATGTTTGATAGTGTCCCTACGGACGTAAGTGTTGTACACTAGAGAAGAGGTCATAGCAATGATGCTATCTTTCTTCTTAAAGAAAACATTGTCAATAAGCTTATTTGATATAATAAAACTAATGTATATAATATGCTTATCTCTGATTTTTATTTTTTTATTTTTAGAGAGTTTTAATTTATAGCGTCTACTCTTGATTATAGTTCTTTATCATCAGACTAAGACACCAATTAATTTTTAACGTAAACAGTGATTAAATTTCAGATTGCTTATTCAACCATTAGAGACTTTATCAGTTAAGTTAACTGAAACTCACATCTCTGATGCTAATTTTAAGTTCAAGGTTAGGGTTTTACTTACTAGCTCACATATTATATTTAAGTTGGTAAATTCTATACATCCACTCAATGCGGTTGCTGGTCCATGTTCTTTCTTTATGTGAGGCTTCGCTTGGGCCAACCCAACCCTTGTAGTGGATAATCCCTAGACTCTGAGCCCAATCCTGTATTTCCTTATTTTTTTGGTTGAACCCATGGTTCAAATGAACTAGAAGTCTCAAAAACAAATTGGGCCGGGCAGACCTTGTGAAATTAGGGACAGTCCAGCTTTTGCTAACAATGTTGGATCGAATTTTCCATCATTGGGAGATATGACATGTGGCCCTATGAAAAATGCTAAGAATGGACTGGTGAACTTCCAATTATAAATTTATTTATTACTTTTTCTTTCTAATAAAATAATTTAAATACTAATGAGCCAAGGTTTGCTTTTTTTTTTTTTTTAATTATTTTTATTATTTATATTTTTTCCGTTGGCAGGATGTGGGGCCATGGATAGAGCTATACATGGATCAGGGGTTTTTTTTTTAATATTAATTTTTTAATAGGTAATAAATTTAACAATTTTGTTTAATAAAGTTACACTTCCCCCTTAACAATGTCATCAATTCTTTTAAGAGTAATATTATAGTCACAAACGTTTTTACAAGTAATTGAGGTTGCAAATTCTTATTGGTTCGTACACTTGCATTTTTACTTATTAATAACCATTCACCAAATTAGTAATTTATAAAAATTTTGTAGTTTTAGCATTTTTCAGCTTTTAAAGGCCATAAAAAATTAATAGATTAAATCTAAAACAAAATATACAAGCCCAAATAAATTAGCCCAACAAGAAAAATTACCAATAATAAAGCTAAAAAAGATTAAGTCCAATAAATCTATTTTACTCAAAACAAACAACTTGGCAATTTAAAAATTTTAAAACAAAAATCCTTAATGGTAAAGCAATAGTGTCAAAGGGCGGAGTCGTTGCACACAACTAATAGCAGACTCACCCCTCTAATTCCAAGTTTTGACTCCGTTCCTTAGAGGGGATTTTTCCTCTAAATAAGTTGATGAAAAATGAGTAAAATTCAGACTTAATGAGGATCAGGCTTTACGGAACATCCCTATTTAAGAAACTTATCATTAGGAATTGATCAAGATTTTGGATCCTTTTTAATTAAGTGAAATGCAATGCTCGATTTGATCCATTCTATGGAGTCATTTCAAAGTGAAATGCAAAGACAATTTTGTATATAAACTAATTCAGTAGTTTTACAATCTCTATGGGTCAGACCTGGTTTTCTATCTCTCTCTTCTTCTTCTTCTTCTTCTTCTTTTTTTTAAATTTAAAAAAGAAAAAACTTTTTTTTCTATCAATTATTATAATTACTGCTGTTTTGTGTTTTTTTTTTTGCCACTGTAATAAGGGTAGTTGTCTCTATGGCTTCGTCATTATAAGAATTGTTTTTAACATCAAGTTAAGATATCAATTGGTTTTTGGAGTAGACAAGGTTTGAATTCCAGATCTCTTAAGAAAGGAGAAGATTTTTCATCTATTAGCTAATTGCAACTCACTATCCTTGCCTACTTTAAACATGTGATGTGGACAAACAAAAATTTATTAGGAGTAATTTTCTATAATATATGCGATAAGGCACATCTGGAAGTGGATACATCGATATACATAAAGATTTTTCAAAAGCCCACCAAACTAGCCCAATATGTTTGTCTTTGTTTGATGTTGGCAAAAATGCACTTTTTATCCTTACATTTTGGGTTAATTCCCATTTTGGTCCCAAAATTGATTTTTTTGCAAATTTCATCCCTAAAAAATAAAAATTGTTTTTAAAATCGTCTTTGCTGTCAACCAACCAATGAAAATATCCTCAGTGTCTGACGGATATGCATGTGTCAAGCCCACGTATTAAAATAATAATATATAAACTAACGTGTCAAGCCTACTCACCCTAAAACGCACATGCTCCTCACGTGAGGGACACCTCAACTGTCCAACTTAGCTTCCCGCGCTCCCAACCCGCCCAGACCTTCCTTGTGACCCCAAGTCTGCAACTACCTTAGTCATCACACATGAAAATCCCCAAATTTCACAGAAAACCCTAAAATCCTCTCGTTGTCTTCCTCAACCCAATCCTTGAAATCTCTGAATCAAACCTAGTTCGACACGAACAGACACCCCTAAAACAATGAAATCCCTAGAAAAATCAATTTCTTGCACATTGAAAACTGAAGAAAATGAGGGAGAATGTCATGGGTTGAAGCTTCAATCCAAAATCTGCAGCAGTTTCAAGATTGTAATGGGTTGAAGCTCGAAAAGGTAGCTCTATCCACTTTATCTCTTTCTTTTGTGCATGTATCTCTGTCACTCTCTCTCTCTATGTGTATCTTTTGCACATTATATTTGTCTCTCCCTAACTTTTTTCACACACTCAATTTGCTTAGGGACTACTATTTAATTGGTTGTTTATGCCTTTATCACTATTTAGATGGTTGTTTATGCTTGTATCACTATTTAAATGGTTGTTTATGCCTTTATTTTGATAGTGTTGCGTGTTAGATAGGTGTTGTCTGTTTGGTGGGTGATTTGTTTTTGGCCTTTAAGGGAGCAAGGTGGTCCATGTGTTCCCTCTATTTGCATTATGATTTAGTTTTATGAGTAGTGGTTTAATTAAATAATGTTGACTGTTTGGTTTGGTTTTATGAGTAGTTGATTATTTAAATAATGTTGACTATATATCTCATGCATGCAGAATGGACGAGCTCTTTACTTTGTATGTGCATCATGGTGGGTATTTTGATGTAAATCCTCAGAAGTATGTGGAGGGTGAGATGGGGATAGTAGATGATTATGATATTGACAAGTGGTCTAAGGTAGAAATTGAGTCCATCTGTAGAGAGTTTGGGTATACACATGTGAGTAGGCTAGTATAGAAGGCTTAGGGATAATGAGGAGGATGGGGTGTTCCAACTAATTAAGGATGATCATGATGCAGTGGCAATGACTAAGTTGATGAGGGGTCATGGACAGATTCATGTCTATGTAGAGCACCCAATTTATGAACCTATACTTATTAATGGTGGTAATGATGTGCCTTTAGATATTGCTTTTGTTTTTTTATCATGATGACCCTTTTGTTGTTAGTGATTTTGAGAATTGCAGCTCTAGTGAGCTTGAACGTTCTTTTGATGGTTATTATAATGGACAGGACTATTATGTTAGTAGTGGTGATAATTTTGAGGATTATGATGACTGGGATGATGGTAATGATCACTGGGGTGATGGTGATGCTCAAATGGCTCACAGGGCAGACATGGCCTATTTTTTGGTTTACTTTAGTTTAAAGTCATAGCTTGAATTATGGCAGACATTTTTAACTGGCCTATGTTGGGTATTGCATATTTATGAATGACTTATTAATGCATATTTGTGTATTGCATATTTGTGAATTGTGAATTGCAGATTTGTGTAATGCAGATTTATGTTAATTGTGAATTGCAAAATTGTGATTTGCAGATTTGTGTAATGCAAAATTGTGAGTTGTAGTATATGTTAATTGTGAATTGTGAATTGCAGAATTTTCAGAATTGTGAATTATGAATTGCAGTATATGCAGAATTGCGTATTGTGAACTGCAGAATTTGCAGAATGCAAATTTGTGTATTGCAAAATTTGCAGAATTGTGAATTATAGAATTTGCATGTTTGGTAAACTTGTTGTGTTGTGCATTGCAAATTTGGTAAACATAATTGGTGTATTGCAAAATTGGTAAATTTGTGTAAAATTGCTAAAATTGGTAAACTAATTGTAGCACATAATTGCAATACACAAACATAATTGGTAAACTTGTGTATATCAATTTTGCAAGTTTGGTAAATTAACAATGGTTAGCTTCCCAATACTATAGATTTGAAACCTCAGCTTGGAGTTTGAGAATTCTTTGCCTCATCTTTGGGATAAGCACCTCCCACACTCACAAATCTCATCATCAACCCATTGGAAGAACTTGCACTTCTTACCAATTTGAAATTAAACCTAAATTCAAAACAAAATGAACAAACAACAAACCAAAATGTACAAACTCAAGTGAACAAAATGAACAAAAAACACAATGAACAAACCCCACTTGTACTTCACTTACCCAGTAATTGGGACACCTATAGAACCTTCTCCCTAGATTGTTATCTGTGCAGGAAACCACTAGTACGGGCTTCTGAGGGGAGGGGCAGTAGCACATGCGTGGTGCTCTCTTCCTCAAGCTTCCCTCTGATGATGCAAAGGCAGATGCAGAGCTAACTTCCATTCTTCTTCCTCCTCAACCTTCCCTCGGCTTGTTCATGTCGTTCTCGATTTGATTTTGGGGATCAGGTTGAGGAAGACGACAAGAGGATTTTAGGGTTTTCTGTGAAATTTGGGGATTTTTGTGGGTTATAATTGAGGTAGTTGGAGACTTGGGGTTAGCTGGGGTCATATGGGGTCACGTGGGAGGTTTGGGAGGGCTGGGAATGCGGGAAGCTGAGATGGACAGGTTAGGTGTCCCTCACTTAAGGAGCATGTGCATTTTAGGGTGAGTGGGCTTGATACGTTGGCTTATATATTATTATTTCAATACGTGGGCTTGACACGTGGATATCTGTTAGACACGTTGGATATTTCCGTTGGTTGGTTAATGGCAAGGACAATTTTAAAAACGATTTTCATTTTTTAGGGATGAAATTTGTAAAGAAATCAATTTCGAGACCAAAATGGGAATTAATCCAAAATGTAGGGACGAAAAGTGTATTTTTGCCTTTAATATTTTTGAACATTTTGATTCTTTTTAGGGATAGAAATTGTCTTTTTAAGTAATAAAAGATGTAAAATCTCAATTTGGTGAATAAACAGATAAAACTTGAATAAAAAAAACTTGAAATCTCTATTTATATATTAGAAAAATCCTAAATGTAATGAAAAAAAAAAAAACGATGAAGTCATGTGAATTTGTGTTCTTCATCTTTAAATAGTAACTACTTACCACCGCGTACCCTTAGTGCAGTAGTCACTTCACAAGTATAAGTGTTTATGGGATGTGGAGGTAAAGGCTGAGATTTAAGTCTCCAAGATGGAACTTCACACACATATATACTTAAATTAGGCTAGAGTAGAAATTCTACCTTGTATTTAAAAAAAAAAAAAATAGTAACCACTTAAAATTTAAAATGGGAATAAATGATATGAATAAATCATTCTTTTAATTAGACCTCTCATAATAATATTAGACAACTAGCTAGATTGGTGGTAAAATCTATTTTTTTGAGAAACACACACACACACACATATATATAGGAAAAGAGGGATGAGATAAAAGAATACATTCACACGTCAACACCAAAACTGCATTCTGGTGGTAAAATCTAAATTGTTTTATTACATGAATGAGTTATATTTAAAGGATCCAAAATTTATTAATAAGATGAAATGAAATATTAGAAAGAGTCGTGACACGTAGATGATTTTGTATTTAAGATGCATGATTGGTCATTAACGGTAAATCATTATTACCATTGATCCCAATATTTATGATTATATGATTTTTATGACAAAATAAAGGAACTGAACGTCATTTAATTCAAAAATATAACGTGATTCGCTAATTGTTATAACTAGTTTGAGAAAAGAAAATCTTAAAATCATATTATGTAATTCCACACCAAAATGATGTTTCCTTTATCAAAAAATATTTGAGGAATACTTAAATTTAAGCTAGATCATCTTCAAAGCAATCTTATACATTATTTAAATGAATCATTTTATGTTTTAATTAATAGAAGTGATTATCAACTTAAATAAAAAAGTAATTATCAAGAGCGGATGAAATAAATTGAAATTATCTATAAAAAATATAGTATAAGTGATTCAATTGGAAAATATTTAAGCGAAGCAACTCTAATACTATGTTGTTGGAAGTGGATTTGCTAATTACAGATGCAATCGAATGTGTTTAAAGAGAAGAAACATTATTTTACCAATGCAAAATTGCCAAAATCAAATCAAAATGGACATAATTAAACACCATCTATTTTTGCGTTAAAAATGTCTTCTTTTTTCAACAATAAACAAGGTCATCCACTAAGAAGTACATGATGAGGCAATTGAAATGAAAAGGATGCGAAATCTTCTTTAGAAACCTTCTATTTTAGCTAAACTGCATTGAATGATTATGTTGGGATAAATTTTTTTAATTTAATTAGTATGAAAATTTATGGGGTGATTCATGTACGTTTCCTTCAAAATTTGATAGATATGTGTGGGATGAGGGGGGCTGTATATATCTGAGCGAATAGTTTTTTTTTTTTCTTTTTTGGAGAAACTGACCTGCCAGACTAGGCCGAAAATTATTTTATTGCTGAAAGATTAGATACAAAAATCCTACGAATATCTGAGGGAATTGAGTTCCTCCAAACTAAAACAGGAAAAGAAAATCTCACTCGTCGTGCTAGAGCATGTGCTAATACATTTCCTTGCCGACGTGTGTGAGAGAAAAATGAGTATTGCCAAGTACTGACTGAGGGCACAATGTCTTTAACTAAATGACCCACCAGCGGATGCTGAAAATGCTGATTCTTGATTGCCAAAATAGCTTCTTCTGAATCCCCTTCCAGAATTGAACCACTAAAACCAAGTTCACGTATGAAGAGGGCCGCCCATCTAGTTGCAATAGTTTTCGGCGCTACAATGGATGAGGGCAAAGGAATAATCTCGGATAAGGCTGCCAGTACTTCACCTGAGGAGTTGCGAACCACGACACCAATTCCTGCTGCTCCCAAGTCTTCAAAAATCGGTCCATCAAAATTTGTTTTCAACAGAGCTGCATCAGGTGGCTTCCAAATGACTTTCCTTGGCAGCTTCTTTATTGCAAGCTTCACGCGTTGCTGCTGAAAATCCGCAAGGTACTGCTGCGCGAGGTCAGAGGTCTTCGCTATGGGTGCCACTACCTCATTTGTTCTGATTTTATTACGCCGATTCCAAATGAATCAGCAGACCATAATAAAACCTTCAGCTCCTCGAGGATTCTGCAGCACCAACCTGAAAAGATCAACAAAAGATAAAGCTTGATTTATTGCATTACGCAGCTCATCAAAGTTAGTACCCCAGGCTGCCTTAACCTTCTCACAGCCCTATAATGCATGAATCACAGTCTCTGGCTCTCTTTTACATCTTGCACAGCTATTTGAAATCACCACCTTCCTCCTAGCCAAATTCTCCAGAGTAGGGAGGGACTCAGAACAAGCCCTCCACGCAAAGGTTTTAATTTTGTTTAGCACTTTCATCCTCCGAAGGCCTGACCACATTTTTTTGTTCACCTCATTGGTTGATCCCGAAGCAGAGCCACTATTTTCCTTTGCACACAACAGTTGGTAACCGAGCTTCACAAAATACTGGCCATCCTTGGATTTTGGCCAAATCAAAGTGTCTTCCTGGGGTATCAAATAGAGGGGGATGGACTTTATTTTTTGTGCCTCAAATGGCAGAAAACACTTCTCCAACAAATAAACATTCCACCAACCTGAATCAGCATCTATGAGGTCTGCTACCTTCGCATCAGCAGGTAGCTGAGACGGGGGTGAGATGACCCTTCCTGACCCTTCCCCTGGCAACCAGCAATCTTGATAGATCCGGGCTGTTTGACCATTACCCACTCTGTATCTAGCACCTCAGCAATTAGATATCGTGCCTTAAAGGATACTCCACCAAGCATAGGAACCAAATTTTACTTGAGCTGAAAAGATATCACCCGAAGGGAAGAACTTAGCCTTAAACACCCAGTAGAATAAGGATCCCTTATCAAGAACCAGCTGCCACATTTGTTTGGCCAACATGGCATCATTAATTTTCAAAGCTCTTTAAAACCCATTCCACCTTCAATTTTTGGCAAACACAAGGACTCCCATTTTTTCCAATGAATCTTCCGCCTCTCACCATGTTGACCTGAAAAGAAATTCTTGATCATAACCTCAATCTCATGGCAAAGACTCAAAGGGAGTTGAAAACAACTCATAGCAAAAGTGGGGATTGCTTGGACAATAGCTTTCTATAACACCTCCTTTCCGGCTTGTGACAAGAGTTTCTCCTTCCACCCTTGAAGTTTCCCCCAAATCCACTCTTTTATATAAATAAAGCTTTCCTTCTTTTTTTCTCCCCACCATTGCTGGCAGCCCTAGGTATTTTTCATACTCCTTAATTTTCGGAACACCTAAGAAATTCTTCAACTCAGTTTTGGTGCTATCAAGAACTGATTTTCCAAAGAAAAGGTTTGTCTTGGTGCCATTTATTTTTTGACCGGATGCTCTCTCATATTGGGATAAGGCAGATTGAATTGCTTGCACATCACCCATCTTCACATCACCCATCTTCGCATGACAAAAAATCAAACTATCATCGACGAAGAATAGATGAGAAATTTGTGAACTATTCTTACAAAGTGAGAAACCCCTAAGGTCACCCGCTGCCACGGCCTTGTTAAGCAGTCCATTTAACCCTTTTGAGCACAACAAGAAAAGAAAGGGAGATAGAGGATTACCTTGACGAATATCTAAAGGAATAGTTAGATGTTTAAAGAGGTTTAAATATCCAAGTTTGTCAAAAAATAAAATTTTTGATAGAAATTGCATATATTTATGTAGAGATAAAAATCAAAACAAAATTGTGATAAGAGCTCCCTCCTTCCATCTATCCCTACAAAAGCAGTCATATTACAAGTGTTGCACATTTATTACGTCCACTTTTAGATTCCATTAGCTCCTTCTACTATAAATATATCTCCCTCTTCTCCCCATTTTTGTTCATAGTATACTGACCATGGCCATGGTGGGTGAGAGAGTTAGAGTAGACCAATTTTTCAAAAGCAAAACCTCCATTGTAGATATCCATATTTTGGTGGTAGATGATGATGCTACATCTCTTGCCATTGTTTCTGCAATGCTTAGAACATGGAAATATGAAGGTACTTTTTTTTTTCTTTTTTTTTAATTTATTTAAAGATTTCAATTCTCTTTGTATTTAGCTTCTTGTTTTACACATAATTGCATGGTTACGTTTTCACAAGCCTTTATATACATGTTTTATAATATTCATTCTATTAGATCACTTTCATTCCAACCATTTTTTTCCCTAATGTATTATTCAATCTAATGCAGTGATGTCTGCTGATGACGTTGAGAGTGTCATATTGAGGAGTTTAGAGTGTGGAGTTGCTTTCTATATAGTAAAACCCGTAAGCCCGAAAGACCTCAAAAATGTATTGCAGTATGCTGTTGCAGCTAAAAGAGGCAAATTTATTACTATCGAAGAAATCATAAACATTCCAGCTGAATCATCGGTTGTTTCTTTCGAGGATCAAAAATCTGCAGCATCATCTGTGAGTCAAGAAAAACATAGTAAAAAGGACTCCAAGAGAAAGGGTGCCCCAAAAATGGAAAAGGAAGATGAGAATGAAATGAATCAGGGAGTCCCTAAAAGGGCAAAGTTGGTTTGGACAAATTCACTTCACTGTCGATTCTTGGAAGCCATAAATCATATAGGCTTGGTTAGTAAGAGATCTCTTGCTAATTACAAATACTTTTCCCTCTTTGTTTATGCTTTGCTTGGTTTTCAGTTGCAATTTTTCTATGTTTGTATTTCTAATGTTTATCTTTCTAATTTTAATTCTTCCAGAGGCTGTGCCCAAGACGATTCTTGAGATCATGATGGTGTGGGCATAACTAGAGGAAATGTAGCCAGTCATTTACAGGTTTGGTTCTACGTTATTAAATTTAAGAGGTGTTATGTTCATAACATTTTTATAATACATTCATAACAAATATTAGATGAGAAATTGTTACAAGTTTTTAATTTGAATTCATAATTGAAATTATTTTTTTCCTCACCAGTAACAACAAGTAACAACCTGCTACATAGAGCTTGTGGTGAAAGTGTCATGAAAATGTTGTATCTAAAGCATTTCTCTTAAAATTCTCATATGATCACTAACCAATTAATATATCCTTTTTTGGCTAAGCTTAGGTTTTGGTTGTCAAGTTCTCCTTAACAATGTGCCGTAATAAATTCATGCAAAATGGAAACAAATAAAAACTATCAAAATTTATTTACTTTTTAAATGTCATTTGCTAGGATTTAATTATAAAACTTGTACAATTGGAAAAATTATTAGATACTCCTGAAGTACCATAAATGCATACTCTCCCTTCTTATATGAATGGTGGATCTCACCATGAATTTAATTAGTGAAACACACCATTCATGTGAGAGGGGGGAGTACACATTTATAAAACTCCAAGAGTACACAATAATTTATCTTACAATTGAGCATCTTGTACATTCAGTTTATTGAACATTATTGAACATAGACCATTAAAAACTCAAAAATCATAAAAGAAAGTAGCAAAAAGATTGTCCTAAAAACATCCAACTAATTGTTGAGATGTGCCAAAAGCCTTGTAACTGAATTGACACCTTCCTATGTATAAAGTGCTTGGGGGTCTAGGGGAGAAAATGTTCGAACTGTAGGGTTAACAGCATGTTGTAATTATGTCTCAAGAAAAAAAAATTGTTGAGATGTACAAAACAGATAATTAGATTGTCTAGAACCATTTATTTACAAAGAATATTTCCAAGATAAAATCTCATGTCTTTATTTCCAAAAGTTCTTTAAGTTTTATGCTCCTTAAATTAGATATTATTCATTTGTAGATAATGTGGAAAGCCAAACAACGGATCAAAATCTTATAGAATTTTTAGGGTAATCCATATGCCATCAAATCCTATCATTTTTTTCAATTAAATAACTATGATTTTGTGAAACCATCAATTTATTGAAAGATATTGTCTTCATCCTAATAAATCCTCTATCTTTTTGTTTGCGTTACATCTGTGTGTTTTGTTTTACAGAAAACACACTAGTCAATAATTAGGCGTTGTTTTTAGGGTTATCCATGTGTCGGTTCGAGTCGGATTTGTGCCCAACCTGGATTTGACCTGAAAGGATCAGGTGGAAGAAATCATAACCCACAACTGACCTGTGTGGAGCTTCGGATCGGCTAGATTGGGTCTTATCAGTTTTGGGTGTATCTTGGTTAGTTTCAAGTTTGCTACAGGGGTTGAAATTTAGCTGAAAATTGACCAAAATTTTGCCAATTCTTGACAAATTTGGCCGAATCTATCGAGATCTGGCCAATATTCCTCTGTATCCTTCAAGATCTGGTCAATATCTTGCTATATTTATCAAGATTTGGCCTAGATCTTGTTATATTAGCGGACTTTTGAGTTTAGGCATACCAATTTTTAGACGAAACTTGCGATTTGCGACAGCAAGAAAGAAAGGTGTTAGGTGGGTCAGGTTCTCAGATAGTCAAACCGTGACTCAAATTGATGGTGTTGGGTTTTGGCGCCAGCGACCCGTAGCCAACCAAACCATCACTCAGATTGGGTAGTTTTCGAGTTGGAGAGTGTTGAGCTAGTCGGTTCTTCGAGTCTGAGTGGGTGTTGGATAGCCCTAGTTGTTCTAGACCTCCAACTTTTAATTACAGTTTGATCAATTAAGGCTAATTAACTATTAATATGATTATCTCTCAAAAAGGAGGAAGGTTACTTCTAGAAAAAAAAAAAAAAAAAAAATCACAGTGGAACTCATGGGTCACTTGTGGGTAGGCCTACTCACGAGTTACTTGTGAGTTACCACAGTTGTAACTAACTTTTTAAATTTCTCACACTCCTCGCATGTCCACTCACGAATGCTTCGATCCCAAGCTACTCGCAAGTTAGTCTCAAACTCCTTTAAATATGTAGCTCTTCATAAACTCTAGACTAAACCCCTCCAAAAAAATACAAGGAAATAAAAGTGCGAATTACAATATAATTGGCACAGAATAAAGCCAACAAAACGTAACGAGAAAAAAAAATCACAACTTAATAATCTTCCCCTATTCCATGACAAAATATCTTATAATAGACTCTAGACTTAAACATGAGTTTGAAAACATTGGCAAAACTCACTCACTTAAATTTTAGAATTGTGAAGAACTTGGAACAAAAATAGCGATCAAGTAAACAAGATATTAACTATGACAGAAATGTAAAAATTACGACAATGATCATTTAACAATGCAAGAGATCATCCAAAAATGCAATCATTAATGCACAAAACATATAGATGTATGCATGTTCAACATAAAAACACAATGCAATGAGAACAAGAAAGCAAATATAACAAAAGATAACTCAAAGCATCATAAAAGTGTCAAGGCCAAACAACACGGCCACAAGAACAACAAAAAGGAATATTGAAAGTAA
Source organism: Castanopsis chinensis (assembly GCA_032878915.1). Taxonomy (NCBI): domain Eukaryota; kingdom Viridiplantae; phylum Streptophyta; class Magnoliopsida; order Fagales; family Fagaceae; genus Castanopsis; species Castanopsis chinensis. Next base: position 8,933,820 of record JAVQMG010000101.1, on the reverse strand, counting down.
ATTGCAGAAAAGTAAACAAGCATATTCATAATTGTAAAATAAAACAAAAGATGTCTCCCCCTTAAAGTGATTACCACAAAACAGCTCCCCCTGACAAGATGTTTTCTACTCTTGATATATGCATCTTTACTTACGGAATTTCTCTCCCTAAGAATGTGCACAAGAGACCTATAATTTCTCACATTTTTTGTACATGAATGACAAAGGGGTCGATAAGAAAGAGGATAAGAATTGAAGCTCAAACAAGAATGAGTATTATGCCACAATGGGCCAACATCCAACACATAAAAACTCCATATTCAAAAACTGTGAATTAAAAATAGAAAAAAGTGTAATAAATCACCTTGGAGATGAGCAAGAATTGAAATGCTTTTTGATGAGGAAAGATAAAAAAAAATAGGGTTTAGGGAAGAGAGAGAGAGAGAGAGAGAGAGGAGAACTTTTAAAAAGAAAGCCACGAAATGCCCATTTAAAATACTGATCCGGGAAACTCGCTAGTGTAAGCCCCTCGCCATGAGTACCACTGCCCAAAACCCATTTTTCTTTAAAAACAACTTGTAAATTGGACTAACCACTAGTCACTTGTGAATCAATTGTGAGTGGCCCTGCCCAAAACCTGACCGAATGTAATATTTCAAAGAAATTTCACTTGGGAGTGAGTCCACTCATGAGTTACTTGCGAAGCACTCTCGAACGACTTTGACCATTGTTTTTAAAACCAAATTTTCATGAATTTTTTAAAAATCAACATAAAATAAAATAAAAATTAAAAAAAAAAAACTCAAAATCATGACAGATAAAGACAAGGGTATAGAAAAAAAACTTCCAAATACAAAGAAAATAATCAAAATTCTTTTTGAATTAACCACAATATGATTAAGTACAAACACGTCAAATTTAAATGAGTACAAACACATAAATGATATAGGCATTTGGTAATAACAATAAACTTGTGTATCATGTGTGAATATCAAATGTGAATTTGTCTAAAGTTCTAGAATAATTCTTCAATGATCAACTCATAAAAGGCATACAATAATGACACTAAGACATGAGAGACCCTTAACAAGAATAGACAAGAGTATATTGATCCCTCAAGTACAAAAATAATGTGTTGAAATTGATGTTGGTTAGCTAAACATTCTTGGGATATGATATTCATAAGTTTAGAATATACCGTGGTTGAGTTTCAGTTGCAAAAATATAGATATGAAATTAGATTTTAGTGCAACTACAACTTACTAAACTTTTTTCTATACATTTGAAAACAAATGCTTTTTTTCATAAGTATTTGGCTTTTACATTCAACATATAAACCACATTATTTTTATGCTCCACATTTTCCTAGTTAAATTAGTTTTCAAAGCACGACTTTTTTCAGCTCTTTATCTTTTTCATACTATTTTTGTTCTCCATCTTTTCCTATTTAAACTAATTTTCGAAATACTACTTTCTGAGAGCTTTTTAGCATAGAGAAAAAAAAAAAATTGTGAAGAGAGATATATGAACCATTCTATGAATATGTCAAGGTCAATCAAATCAAGAGACAAAGAAAGTACCTCAAATGTGAATATGCATTTACCACAACCATACATAGAAGTCTAGATTTTACTCACAATTACTATAATATGCATACCTAACAAGACTAAAATCATAAATGCATTATGTTATTAGTACAAAGATACTAGGTCAAACTTTACAAGATATGTGCTTAAATATCATGGTTAATTTTTTAGATATTTTGTTGTTCGTATAATCGGATTTTTACTCACACAAAAACAAATGAAATGAAAAAAAGCATAAACAATGCATAAAAAAAATGCATGATGCACAACTGCATGAGGATGTAACATCTAATATATGAATTCTTATAATTCTCAACCAACTTATTAGATTCATTAAGTTTATTGGTTAAGGCATCCTTTTCACCAACAAACTTGCTGAATTTCTCTTGAAATTTCTTAGTCTTTTTCTTAAGAATCTTGTCATTAAAAATTTTTAAAACACCGAAGGACTCATGTAACATGTCATATTCAACATCATCATAAACAAAGCATGCACTCACAATCTCGTTTATTGTTTCTTAATCATTATAATTGCTTAGTGATGATTATGTTGGTATCAAATCTGGTTTTGTATCTCATACAAAACACACAACGGAAGCAACAAACAAGGATCTATTTCATTCATGATTGACAATATACACTCTGTAAATTTCAGAATTTAAGAACAAGATAGCGTACCTTGGTATGGAGAATTTCAAAACAAAAATTAGAAGCACTTGGGAAAACTTTTAATCTTCACTCCAATTCCACTTTACGCCCAAGATGTGTGGTCTCTCAATCAGTTTCCAAAGGGAGAACGAAAGTGTGTCTCACACTCTCTCTTTTTCTCTACGAAAAATCACGTTAAAAAATTCTGTATGTTTCTTCCTTTATAATTAACTGATTATCTAATTGGGCCAGCCTATTGGGTCTTTCCAATTAGGCTTTAGTGTGTGGCTTGGAATGGGACCAAAAGGGACTAATAAGACACTAGCTCCAATGGGCCTTGGGCTTTTCCGTCAACTCTTGACAAGTCCAAAATTACCATTAATTATACTTAATACCACTATATAAATATAATTGCACTATAGACCTTATTAATAAATTATATCCCAAGACTTTATTTTACACGCAACCCCTTCATAAAATATTCGTAGTAATACAAAGTCATAAATATAGACTGCCACTTTGTAAATTACTACATCTTATCCTTGAGTAGCCGGTTTAATCCTTTAAAGTTATTCATCATATATTTATGAAATCCAATTTCATAAATATATACTTTAGTAATTTCTTACCAAAGTGGTTAGGCCTAACTCTCTGAATAACCAAACCCATTAAACTTATCTCAAGGAAATATTTTGTATCTCCATTAAGAGACTATGAATTCCATCTTGAGAATATATGTTCCATCAACACTAAATGTGGTTGCCCAACATACTGAGGTTTTGACCGTTACTTTAGATCTCACTCCTGATATATCAAAGCAACCTACACCTCATGATCAGATCCATTATTCTCTCAGGATTAAGAGTTCATGCAAATAGAAGTTGTGAGATTTATTATTCATTTGACAGTCGTTAGGAGAATAATAAATCTCACAGCGGTCTAGTTCAATATGTCTTAACTCTTAAAACATATCAACATATCAACTAGAAGTCACTACTTCCATGATTAAGACAAATCATCTTAGTTGATACGTTATAGTCTTCGCAGATGAAATGCCTAATTTCATCATCGACTACGAACTATAAATTCTGAGTTTATAAAGAACTTGTGATTTATATCTTCTGTGACTAAATCACATAAATCACATACTATGCATCTCATGGACTATATGATAATGTCCAAATATTCATGTTACCATTATTTTAGATAAGAAATAAACAACTTTATTAAACACAACATTAAGTCATACATAATGTCATACATAGCATCATACAATAGGATTTAAGGGTATATATCCTAACAGATTATGTATATGCATAGGTATATTGCAGAAGTATCGTTTATTCCTAAAGAAAGTCGTGGAAAAAGGTCATTGCAGCTCAAAGGGCATATCCTTGAGATCAAGCTTTGCCTCTGGTCTTCCTCCATTACACATATTCAAAAAAATTCGACAAAATTATCCCCAATTCCCAGAACAACAACAAAAGAGAACATCTATACTCCAACCAGGATTTGGAGGTAATTTTATGACACTTAATGGATCTATCCTTGGTTGTATCCCTTCTAATAGAGCATCTTCAAGTGGACCTCAGTTTGAATATGGAAAATCCTTTAAAGCTCTCAATATAGAACCTGCACGTTTTCCTACTATGTATAATGCTTCAAGTTCCAACTTTGTGCCTCAACTAGGACATAAGCAATGGCACTTATTGAACAATCTTCAACAGCCACTGTTTGGCAATAGAAATAATTCTCTTCATCAAGCAAATCGTCCAGCTTTTGATAACAATGTTGGATCAAATTTTCCATCATTGGGAGATATGACATGTGGCCCTATGAATAATGCTAAGAATGGCCTAGTGAATACTTCAAATTGTAATGACAAAGACCCACAACAAACTCAACCAAGTAGGCCTCATCTTCTAAATGGTTCCCTGTTGAACTCCAACTTTGAAACACCTGGAATTCTCAACCTTAGTTATATTCCAAACATTAGGAAAAACATGGGGTCTCTCAACAGTTCTAATGCAGCTCCAAATTTTGGCTATAATAATTGCGTTGATACCGGAATCCAAATGACTAATGGAGAAGAGCTAATTGGAATAGAGTTTCAATGACAATGAGGCACCAAATGGTCCTTGCAATGGCTTTGGGATGATGAATAAGCACAATGACAATATCGCTCTTGCAACAATGGGAAATGAAACTTTGGTAATAACATGGATCACGGAGAGTCTTCTTTTGATGGGTTTGAGAATACAAACCAATTGCTACCATGGTTTAACATTGTCAATCAACAAGAAAATGATTTGCCAATATTGCCAACACAGTCACAGCAACAACCCAATATGGTAAATGGAGGAGAAAATGACTATGCCTATGATGATTTGAATACCATTTCTCTCATGCCAAACTTAGGGGTGGATGATCTCAATGAGCTTTTCTTGGAGGAAACCTACAATCAACCTCCTTCTCAGGTGTGTTAGAAAAAAAAAAAAAAAAAAAAAAAAAAAAAAAAAAAACTTTTAGCAAAAAGTCACTTTGAGTTTGATTTTTATGTTTATAGCAGTTCATACGTAAGACATAATTTGTTTCAAAATTATTGAGGTAACAAGTTATTACTGAATTTCATATGAGATTACTATTGATATCACTTTATTATTATTCATTAACAACAAATCATCTAAATGGTTGTGAATGAATTCATGAAATGCTAAAAATATTACAAATTTTATTATAAAAGACTTATAAATTGATGTGATAAGAATATGTTTGGTGTCACCTAAATAATATAATATATAAATATCTTGAATTTTTTTTTTTTTGTAAGTGATGACAAACTAGTTTGTAAGGTTTATATAGTTAAATTTACAAAATCTAAAAGATCACTCATCTATATATATATATATATATATATATATATATATATATATTCATAGTTGCTTATTTAATAACCACTGTTTTACTTTAAATATGTAGCAACAAGGAGGGGAAGAAGTACCTTCTGAAGAGAATCCTCATGTGAATGAAGTTCAAATTCTTGAACTATTTGGTTCATCCAATCTTGAAGAGAATGCACCTTTAAGTGAACCAACTTTTAGCCAGGTATATGTCTAATGCATTTCAGTATCAATTTTGCTTTATAACAATTACATCTAAATTATTCTTATAGTACTAAATTTAGTTTCCCTCTTTAGTACACAAATGCAAGAAAGATTTTTTAAGTTCCCAACTTGCTAATAGTTTCCCCCCCCCCCCAAAAAAAAAAAAAAAAAAAAAAAAAAAAAAAAAAAAAAAAAAAACTTGTTAATAGTTAATTTTCTTGTTCGCTACTTGCTTGTTACGGTGTCCATAATCAAGGCGGTGAACAACTAGTGGACTTGGACTTTGATGTCAACATGTTTACTTTGGTGGAGAGCCCTGATCGCTACCTCAACCAGGCAAATTCAACTTTCGTTTTGCTTTAAGCATTCTATAATATCTTACTTCCAATAAATCTACACAAATCCTTTTAAGAGAGAAAATTATTTTTGAGTTCATATATGATTTATCTTTAGACTATATAATTTTGGAATCAGACCCTTAGTTTAATAGCTTCTCAATGAAGTATTGAAAATATTGATGTTCCTTAACATTACTTCGAAACACACATTTTTGCCTCCTTTTCATAATTAAGTTCCTAACCCTTTTGTTATAATGTGTACAGCAACAACTCGTGAGCTAAAATGATCTCTATGGCATGTATCAGGTGGAGAATCATGTTAATAGCAGCCCATCGGAAAGTCAGGCATGATCTTAAAAGCTCTAATTTTCTCCCTATTGAAGGAATTATTATTATTATTATTATTATTATTATTATTATTATTATTATTATTATATTTATTTATTTATTTATTTATTTATTTTTCCTGCTAAGGGATGGGAGGATGACTTCATGGACTCCTTGTTCAGTCTTAGCCCCAACCTGAATCTGCTAGAGTGAGAAGGTTGTGATGATCCAGATCTAGTGCCGAGAAACTCTTTTTTTTTTTTTTTTTTTTTTTTTTTTTTTTCTCTATGCATTAATTGTGTTTAATTATATAGTTATGACATAATATAATTGTGATTTCATTTTGACCTTTTTATTAAGGGAATTAATTTCGCATCAGAAGTCGTTTTGATTTGATTAAAGAAACGATATATTTCGGTATCGGCCAATATCGTTGTATTGTTTCGAGACTACTACAATTTTATATAAGTTTAAATACTTTTTCTTTATAATATACTTATTTAGTTAAAGTTTTAAACCATTTATTTTATTAAGGCAAATTTGTAATTAACCCAATCTATACTTCTAAAGTCCATATATATATATATATATATATATATAATTAATTAACCGTTCAAACACCCATATGATGCTTTCAAGAAATAAAAAAAGTAAATGCAAGTGTCACAAGTACCACATCAAGTGTCAAAACTTGATGGTGCATAGTAAATGCAAATGACTCATCTGAAGCCTTGAAGATAAACAAAAAGAAGAAAAACAAAAAGTGAGTGCAAGTGTCACAAGTACCGCATCAAGTGTCAAAACTTGATGGTACATAGTAGATGCACATGACTCATCTGAAGCCTTGAAGAAAAACAAAAATTAAGCTCTGTTGAGGGAGAAATTATTGGACCTCCAGGAGGACCACAGGTGTGGTCTTCCTGGGTCCTGCCACCCAATAATATTATGCTACTTAACTATTTTTTAAAAAGTCAGCTCCAAGTCAGTAGACCCATTAACTTAACTATAGTTAGCAAATCAAACCAAAGTTAAAACTTAAAACTCAACTATACTTACCCACAGCCGGATTTAACCCAAAATCAAATGCCCAAATCAACAACTCTATTTCCTTTTTCTGCCTCTTTAACTCAAACACAAACCCTATTTGCCTCTTTCTTTCTCTCTCCCTCTAATTCTATTTCCCCAATATCTCTCTAGAGAAGATATTGGGCAAATCCAGCCGAAAACATCACTGGCGGATTCAACCACAACAGCAATCCAGATGGGTGGCCTGTCAGATTCGTGTAGTAGAACTGAAAAATGTCCTCAGAAACCATCACCGGCGGCAACAACAACATCAATCCATCTACTGCTACTTCTTCTACCTATTCTTCTAACCAGAGCTTCACGAACAGCGATCCATCTCGGCAACAAGAACAGCGATCCATCTCGGCTGGTCGCCACCAGAGCTTCACGAATTCCTTGCGACGATGTGTTTCAGTGACAACTCCTCTTCTTCATCCTGCTTTTTGGTTTTGGAAAGGCTGGAGATCTCAATAATGTCTTGAAGGACCACTGATGAGATGAAGGCATACAAGAGTTCTTTTCAATTTGTAATGTGGGGAACAGGGGAAGATTGTGATTGTGAGTCTTTTAGTTGCTGGGTTCCATGATTTTTGCATTAGTGGTATTTGGCTTGGAGCACTCGGATGAAAACAATTTTAAAGAAACATGATGTTTGGAACATTGTTGAAACAACCACCGAACCAATTACACCTGCTTGGAGCAAGAAGAATGCTTTGGCTTTATATTTGATCAGGGAATCCTGCGGGCCGGATAGATTTTCTTTGATAGAGAAAATTAGTAAGGCTGACGACACTTGGGATGAAATTGCAGACGACTCATTCCAAGGGCTATTTCTCTCCTAAAGATATACATGATTTTTGCATGTTGTCGATGCAGCAAAGATTGATGTCCCAAAGTTTTGAATAAAGATTGTATTAGTGGTATTTGTTTGTGGGCAATATTGTATTAATGGTATAAGGTTGTAGGCTTGCTGCTGACTTGGAGGAATTGGTTCTGATGTGAATTATTTGTGGATTTGGTCTAGTTGTTTTGGCATAGTTATTGTATTTGCAAATAAATTTTGTGTTTATAGATGGCTTTCATCTTTTTGTTTTGGTGTTTGGATCTCATTGTAAATTTTGTTCAATTTGAGAATAAAATTTCTCATTTGTTACACTATTAGTGATTTTTTTTGAGTGAAATGTTAGAAATTTATTGATAGCTATTGTATTGCAAAAACTTTGGCCATGAGCATCCTGGGTAGTATGTAGTATAATGAAACTGCTTAGGCCTTTTTAATGCTTTCTCATTTATGTCTCCATATATTTCATCCCCAATTTACGTATACCATTACACCAGCAATATCATAACTTGGTATCACAAAAGCTCTACTACTAGAATTTACAGTTAAAGGTCTACTTCCCACAACAATGCCAAATGAAAACTATGTAGTCCAAAACAGTTAGCAGATGCATTATGCAATCATCATAAAATTTTCCTTTACTTGCAAATCTGGTGCCTATTATATCCTAAGTCCTGACCTTTTGTAACAAAGTGAAAGAACAAATTTATACAAAGAAGGCAAACTAAATTTCTTTCCAGTTTGCTCTAAAGCACTAGCATTTTGGTCTTGCCATGATGCTTGCCATTGCTTGTCATAGAAGGTAGCCTCATCAGCTAGCTTCTTCAGGTTCTCAAAATCTTCAATTCATCTTAAAAGTATCACACTGATGACTATCACAAAGAGTCCTGCCTTGCATATGAAATTTCCAGTTTGGCCTACCACATCAAAACCCATTAATGCATCTACTAAGTATGCCATGAAGAATCCTACTAGTTTGGCCTACCACTTACAATTACACAAGGTACTTATCAGAATACAAGAGGGAGGTAGTAACTGCCCAACCCATTGCACTTTTTTTTTTCTTTTTTTTTTAATAACAAAAAAAAAAAAAAAAAGGAGAGTTACACATTTGGTGGCATAGCCTAGTTATAGTGCATAGGAGATTTAGTAGCCAAAATAGCTATAGAATAGACACTATTAAGTACAACAGAAGGCATAAAAAGGTACTTGAAGCCTATACGAAGCTGTTTCAAAAGGAGCAAATCTTCATAAAGAAAAACCAACTTGTCCATAATTCTCCTTTTCAAAGTTTTTAGGAAAATAGGCAACACTTTATCCCAGGGGATAAGGAAATCAATAGAAAAATATTAATAAAGTCAACACCAAACATTTTTAAAAATTGATTTCTAATCACAAAGAAGAACACATGGACCATCCAATATATTTATAACAATCATCAGCCAGCCTTAAGCAATGTTTTACTGACAATGCATCTTCACTACTAATCCAAAAAACAAAAAGCAGGATATGCATGATTTAGACCAAGTTACATTCAATAGACCAGAACACATGCCAGGTTAAGTGGAACCAAGGCAAAATAGGAGAGAGAGAGAGAGAGAGAGAGAGAGATGGTAGTGGTAAATAAGGACTTGACAAACATAAAAAACACTACATGAGCCATATTTAATACCTTAGCACAAAAATCATTAATTGATCAGATTTTCTAGTCCCATTGGGACAAAATTAAAATCATCCTTATGACAGGAATGGTAATAGGATGATTGCAGCCACAAAAACCTCTAAGATAAATTGCAAGTTCAAAGGCCATGAAAATGAATCTGAACAAATAACAATACAATTGCATATTTTCAAGGGCAACTTAACCTTCCAAAGAAGATTCCACACAGCAGGGGGGGGGGGGGGGAAGAGAAATGGAAGTGATTAGCAGGAGATTGATGGTTGGTATCTTGCAATAGAACCTGGTAAGCTTTGAAATTAAAATACTTTTCATTTATATTACTTATATTCAATTGGATGACTAATAGTGTTGAATAATACAATTTTTGTCTAGAGGATGAGAAGGCATAACAAAAGTAAATATACAAAATGTAATGTATTCTAACATATCCTAAAACTTAACCTATTTTCATTGCCTTCAAAATACAAAAACAACATTTCCTACATCTTTCTAGCTTTCACTCCTCTCATCATCAATCTATACTTGTTAGTTGCATACTTGTTAGGAATTTTCTGAGTTGAATACTCATCATATATCTTTCAAGTCAAATCACTTTTGTCTTGGATTTAGTTGTGTAAAACCATTTAGGAAAGAATTCTGCAAAATTAGATATGGATATTTTCAATTATTAGTAACAAAGTGATAACTATTGATACAAATAAATAAACATAACTAATGAGAAATTAAAAAAAAATTAAAATAGCAAGTATATTTACCTGACTTAAATGATTCAAGCAATTATTACTTTGAAGCATGCTTGTTAAGCTAACATTTGGAGAAGCACCGCTCCAATAAGAAAAAGGGATCTACATTCAAATTATCTCAACATCAAATGGTAGATATTTATAAAAATGAAATACAAGTGCATAAATCATTTTATTTTATTTTTTACTTGTACCTGATTTGATAGTTGAAAATGATTTAAACTAATGGTCATTGGCATGCCTAGAGAATGGAATACCTATAAAATACTATAAGAGATTAAAATGTATGATCATTTAAAAATAATTAAAAAAGTGGATGCAAGGGGCTCAGATCACACTTGATTATTGTAGTTCTCATCCATGGGTACACTAGGTGGGTGCATTGGTTGGCATTGACTTGTACATTGTGGTGCATATGTTGAGATTTGTGAATTGGTGACAATTGTTGCAAGGCATATAGTGTCATTTTTAGTATGCCTTACAAACTTTGACTAACACCAGGTTTAAAAAGTCACTTCACTGTAAAAATGACCAATGCAAACTTGGGTTACCCAAGTTTAAAAAGTCACTTCATTGTGTAAAATTATTTTTAGATAAAAGCCAATACCTTCTCTAACATGACTAGAGTTTGCTTGAAGTCCTCTTGTGGGCAATTGTTCTAAAAAAAAGAGAGCAAATATTGGGCATTATTCACAACAAATAAATAATTGAATCAATGAACTAACATTTTTTTTTTCAATTTAAAATTTAAAAACAAAAATACTTACTTGATCTCGTAATATCTTTTAATGCCTTCCTTTTACGCTTCTCCATGTTGCTTTTCATTCTCGCATTTGTTACTCCTTTTGGTCGCACACATGGGGGATCTAATATAGGTGAATTATTGAGTGAGCAAGTTGTCTTCTTAACATCACTAGAGATGGTATTATCAACAAAACCATTTTCTCTTTCACCATCATCTCTTGCCACACTTAACACCTCTATATCTTTCTCAAATAATTCTATCATCTCTCTAATTTTTCTTTTGCACATTTTAGTATGTCGAGTTGTTGCTGCACTTCTTGTGAAAATTTCATAAACTGAGTGCATTAATTCATTACGACGTCATGTCATTGACAACTCATCATTTGCATCAGCTGATTTTGCATGATCACATACAACACTATCTTTCTTTGCATCTTTTGTGCATTGTTTCAAAATATACTGAACAGGAAGCTCTGTTATATTTTTCACAATAAGTATTCGCAAAGCATGTCGACATAGTAACCCTAATGTTTTAAACATTTTACAGCTGCATGTTACAACATTATTTGAGGAGTTAAAATGGACAACATAAACCCTCCGACCACCTCCTTCAATGACTTCATAGGTGGAAGACACTCCATCAGAATTAACATCTTGGTGTGTGACCCCCAAGGTAGAAGTAATTTCTAACTCAAATCTTTTAAACATTGTACGAGTATAAACAGATGATGCATGTTGCAAAAGTCCACAATTTTGAACTATTTGAAAAGATGTACCTTGTTTGCAACGAAAATCTTCTTCTAACTCTTCCGAATGCATATTTTTTGAAGCTTTCTCATACTCGTGTACAAATTCTGTTTGCCTCATTGTTCTGCATGCCATATGTTGAAAAACATTATTTGTACTCTCGCTCCTAGATGAAGCTTTCATTCGGCAAGAAAATTTGTTATGACTAAAAACTGAACACCACCTTTCACAATTTTCAAATAAGATGTCAAGTCACTTATTGCCCACCAAATTGTAATCTCTAAGCAAGGCATCCCAACAAGACTGAAACTCTATTTTTGTCTCACAATTATAGAGAATCTTATTAAATCTACTCTTAAATTCAGGTTTCCCATAATGCCTCAGCAAATTTTCTGCAGCATTTTTTGAGATATGCCATAAACATAAGCAATGGCAAGTATCAGGAAGCACAACTCTTATGACATTTTTCATTGCTTGACATTGGTCAGTAAAAATTGTCTTTGGTTTCTGATTTCCCATTGATTCTAAGAATGTTTAAAACAACCAAGTAAACGAAGCAGTTATTTCATCCAATAGAAATGCACAACCAAAAAGTATTTTCTTCCAAAGATGGTTGACACCTACAAATGGGGCACATATCATATATTACGTGTTAGTTTGATATGTAGTGTCAAAGCATATTACATCTCCAAAAGAGTTATAATCAATTCTTGATCTACCATCTCTCCAAAAAAAAAAAATTTGTCATTCGAATTTCTTGATCAACTTGAATTACATAAAAAAACATAGGATCTTCTGCTTGATTCTGTTTAAAATGGTTTACTAAACTTTGAGTATCTCCAGCCTCAACATTGATTAACTTCTGCTTGTTCACTACATTATAGCAATCTCGTTTTATAAACCCAACATTTTCAAATCCCCTAGCTTCCTTAACTAAATAGGTATATGTACTTACTGTTCTTATGCCCGCTTCTTTGAAAGTTCTTATTACACCTAACTGAGCATCAGTAATTTTTCGATTTGACATTAAAAATGGTCTTTCTTCAGGCTTTGCAAGCTCATGATTATGATTAGGATTGAAATAAGTAACCTTCCACTCACCATTTGTCACTGTAAACCGGATACTAGCTTTACAACCAGTCCTAGTTTGTAATCTTTTGAATTTCTTATCATCTAAATGGCCACCATCTCGTGGAAATTTTTCTTTCGAACGCACATACTCTAGCTGTCTTACTCCATTTTTTGCATATCTAAGTTTTTCTTTTCGAACACTAAACCCAATTCGTATAGCATAATCATTATACAATTTATATGCTTCCTCCTCACTGTGCACTGCCATTCCAAGCAAATTTTCAATATCTTGTAGTTCTTCATCGGCTCTAATATCTATAATTAAAAACATCACAAAACACATTTCTAAGGAAACTCAAATCAAAAGGATAATAAAAAATAAAATAAAAAATTGTTAGAATGATGTGTGCGTATAAACTATTAACTGTAAGAAAAATTTTTTTGAAGACCACACGGAACTTGTGCTCTGTTTCAAGACTAAAGAAACAGAGTGGCATCTAATAGACCCAAAAACAAAAAATAGGCAGGGGTTTGGAATGGGTTCTAACAATTCACACTACAGACTCATAAAAATTAAAATTTTAATATCCATAAACTAGATAGAAAGAAAACAACACATAAAAATTCTATTATTTTAATTATTTCTCATCTTGGGCTTTTATCAAACACGTAGAAGACACTATATTTATGAACTACATAAAAACAAAACAAAGCTAAGAGAATGATACATTGAAGAGTGAAATGAGTCTTGGTAACATACATACCTTGATCAATCTCGGTTAGTTGCAATGGTGGTGTGTGGATTCTAGCAACCACTTCAACCATAGCTTACAATCAATCGTACTCACTATTCATTCAAGGGAAAAGAAAGAAAGCCAAGCATAAGATTGTTTCCAGGACTCGTCCAATGATGCGGGAAGGGAGAGGGAAGAGGATTGAGCAGGTAAAATAAAATTTTGGGTTTCAGAAATTGGGTGAGAACTGAGAAGTGGCTAACACTATTTGATTTTGGCTAATAGAGCTGAGTTAAGTCCGGCTATGGGTAATAGATTTTGGGTTAAGTGGAGTTGAGTTTTAAGTTTTAAGTTCGGTTTGATTTGCTAAATATAGTTAAGTTAATTGGTCTGCTGACTTGGAGCTGAGTTTTAAAAAAATGGCTAGGTGGCATAATATCATTGGGTGGCAGGACCCAGGAGGACCACATTAGGGGTCAGTCATCCTCTTGGAGGTCTCAATAATTTCTTCTGTTGAGGTGCATGTCTCAATACATTCACCATTTGGATCGAAAAATAAAGACTAGTGTCTCATTTTAAAACAAAATGGGACTTCATCTTTCAAGGATGTAGAGAAGAAGAAGGAAGCTGCACACTGAAATTAAAAGAAGAAGAGAATGGGATGGTCTTCTTGAACCATCCGGTATGCTAACATTAAGGAGGAAGACAAAGTGAGGGATGGTCCAACAAGCTGAAATTTGGACTATCATGTCATTTAACAATCTGGTAAAAAAGATCTGTAAGTACCAAAACTTCTATAAAAAAAACCTAATTCACCTTGTATAGGCCCGAAACAGGGTTATTGTTGAAACACATTGGAATTCGCCGGAATTGTCAAAATGAGCCGAAATACCCCAGTATTTTGGGTGGTATGAATTGGAAGTGTTTCTGTATCGGTTGACCTATCAGCACGGTAAATTTCGACCGTATCGACTGATATGGTAAGGAATTGTCTTTTTTGCTTTTTATGGCCCGTAGTATCTTACAATTAGGGGTGTCAATTTGAGTTAGTGTATCGTGTTTGTGTCATGTCGAGGTAGGGATATTCGGCTAAATGACTCAATCCAAGCCTAACTTATTTAATGATTGTGTCATGATCTTTCAACCCTAACATGATCTGTTAATGAAGAGTGTTGACACAAGACGACCCACTTAACACACTTAATAAACGGGTCGTGTTGGGTTGACATGAACGTGACACAAACCATTTCAACCTACTTAATATTAAACAGGTTGAATTGACACAAATTCAATCCATTTAACCCTCTTACAGAAACACATAATTAATATTGTTATACATTTAATAAGCAACAAATTTAATACAAACTCATAACATCAAAATACTTATTAAGCATACAATTTGAAAGTTAATAATAACATCAAATACTTAAAACACATCATCCAAAAGTTCAAAATAATATCAAAGTACTTTATAAATATTAAGTCCATAATACAGAACCATCAATTTAGAAATAAGTTCTTTACATTCCAAAAGAAGTGCGTACACTTCAACCCAAAGTCAAAATAGCATAGTTCAACACGTAACATCTATCTAGAAATAAATTATTTATATCCCAAAATAAGTGGCATACACTTCAACCCTAATTTAAAATAGCATAGTTCAATCAAAATATAATATCTACAAAATTCGCCAAATGCTAAGTATAAAAGTAATAAAAACTATGACATAGTTTATGTCTCTCTTATTTTCTTTTTAAGTTTAAAATATAGGTTGGATATAAAATTTATTTGACAAATCTAAACTAAAATGAATATTTATATATTATATGAGTTAAACAAGTTGTGATAAATAGGTCATTTTGAGTTGACACGAATAAATTGGGATGTCAAACATGTTAATTACAGTCATGCGGGTTGACCTGCTTATGATATGTTTATCATCATATCACTTTCAGGTCGACCCGTTTATGATCCAAACCCATTAAAACCCAACCCTAACCCAAAAAGATTTGTATCGTGTCTATATCATATTTGTAGGTTGTGTCAAACATTGACATCCCTACTTACCATGGAAACTCTTTGGTCATGTGACTATGAATGTGAACTTATTTGTTGTAATTTTAATATGGATTTTTCTATGTGGTTATCTGCTTTTCATTCTCTTCTATAAAAGTGGATTCTATCTATGGAAAAATTATTCAGTACACTATTGTCTACCAAATGTGACCAAGAAATTATAATTAAAAAAAAAAGTGTTAGCACGTGACATGCTAGAGCCTAATTAACTTTGGATTAGACGTAATTGTCCTATATAAACCTTGTCATATATAAAAAATAAAAAACTTAAAATTATAGCGTAATTGCTTATGTGAAGTTGTAATAGACCGTATCCTGGCCCAACCTTTCAAATGTTTTGGCGTAACTCATGCAAATTGGTGAAGTTGTGTTGTTGTCTTTCAAGAGTGAAGGCTCTACTCATTTTATCATCCCCTAAATTAAGTATACAGAGTTCCCACTTATTTAATTGGAAAAACAAGAAAACCAAAAGAATTGAAAAGCGCATTTGAAATTTTACGTCTTTACTAAAGAATTGAAGTTGTACATTGTTGGGGGGGGGGGGGGGGGTGCATCATCATCATGTGGACTAGTGACTGAGGAAGTGTACTTAAAAGTAAAGGGTGTGGCCCAAGTCTCAACATCAAGGGTCCATATCCAAGGTCGAGTAAAGTGGCCCAACCCATCCGCAAAGACAATTTGAGAACCTTGTACTCAAGGAAGGCTTCAATAGAACTGTCGATGACAACACCTTGGCCTAGAATTCTTGCCAGGGGTGCGGTGGGAAAGACACGAAGTCCAAAGCAACAATCACCTCTGCATTTATTAGATACTCCTACCTAATGTTGATAGCATTAAATAATGAATAACTGATCTAAATAGTAGAAACATTCCAAATGTCTCTACTTATGATCAAAGAATGGTAGGAGAAGTGTTTGATGGGACAAACATCTTCTGCCATTTAGCCTAAAAATGTATAGCTGGAAAGGAGGAAGGAAGGGAAGATAAAAGGAGGAGTTAGCCCTCAAAGGAAGGGGATCCAAAAAATAGAGAAAAAGAAAAAGAAAAAATAGAAAGAGAGGAAAATACACTTTGTAACAGTTTGAATTTCAAGTTTTGTACCTCTGGGAGAGATTTCTTTTCAATTAGTTTCATCTATTTTATCTAACTTGACTTTCAATTAGTTGTTCAATCTTCCCATTTTGGATTATTCATTCATTCTCTATAAATTAGTTGTGTTGATTAAGAACTTAAGATTTGATTACACCATGTTGTATCAATTGGATATTATATACTATATGATCTATAAACTTATATTTTATGCATAATTTTAAACTACAAAAACTTGCAACATAAACAATTTATTGATGACATAGTTATTGAATATTAATTTTCTAAAAATTTTGCAAGTATGAAAGATATAAGAACAAAATATAATCCAATGGTGAATTTGTCAAAATTCACCTCCAATAAAAAGATATTGAATAAGATTATAGTTTTAGGTTACAGTTTTAGGTTACAACCAATTTTGTAACTAAACTTTGTCCTTTGCGTTTTTGACTCCAACAATTTGATATGTATGAAACAGGAGATAACATAGGCCCAAGAAATAATCCATCACTCAAAATGTACTGACCACCCATGATAGGGGGATTCTTGGTTGGTGCCAAAGATTGGACCTTGGAAGGCAGATTTTTTTTTTTTTTCCTTTTTTTTGTTTAATGTCCAAGGCAGATTAATTGTGAGAGAAACAGAAATGATATAGTTGATTTAAAAATCAAAGAGGCTGAGCCCAAAAGCTCATAGCACACTTTCGTATCTTCCATTATTAAAATTGGTAATTGATTCAATCAAAATATAGCTTGCCATTTTTTGTTTTTTTATTTATTTACCAAATGCTGATATTATTTGAATGGAGGATCCATCATCCATGGTAATTAGTCAACAGCCTATTGTGGAGAGAACCAAAATTCACAATTCTTTGGTCTCCTCTTGCCATTCTCAGAAGCTTTCCATTTAAATCTCCAGACTTTAAAAAAAATTCTAGCCGTTAGAAAAGCTATCCAAATCTAGAACAAGTCTTTTTAGTACAAATACTCACTTTTTTTCTCTACATTTGAACTTCCAAATCACCAAAATCTCCATTAGATTTTCTTCTTCATAGGAAAACATTGAGAAAATCTTTTGGTTAGATTTTGTTATTGGATTTAACCATGATCTCTGGTCGTTGTGCAGCTTGCAAGTATTTGAGAAGAAGATGCCCTTCGGATTGCATTTTCTCTCCTTATTTTCCTCCAAATGATCCTCAAAGATTTTCTTGTGTTCACAGAATCTATGGTGCTAGCAATGTCGGAAAGATGCTCCAGGTAAATAATACTGTCTTTATCATTAAAAAGAATAGATATACACTTCTATGAATTAACATGTTTATGATTTATATATAAAACACAAAAATCCATGGAGAGAAGTTGTATATAATCTGACAGCCATACCATGGTAGTTTATTAGCACTTGCTTAAATGTACAATGTGTTATTTTATGCCGCCACTTCATGCTTCTCTTATTTAATTTTAAAATTTTATGTATTCCATGACATCAAAGTATGAAACCATTCTTTCTCAAAAAAAAAAAAAAAAAATGAAACCATATATAAAACCAAAATCGTGAAATACAAACCGGTATTTATAATTATAACGTACAAATATAATGCATTTAGCACATTGTGGAGTGGTGGAATTGAAATTTGGGTTTTGTTATTAATGAGGAAATTCTTCTTTCTGTTTTAATATAAATGTATGATATTTCAAAAAACTATATACATACACACACACATATATATATATATATATATATATATATTGGAGGTAAGATTATACCTATTAATTATCTCTTCCAAACATAACAATAACCTTGTGCATTCGATGATTATATAAGAAGAGACCATTCATAGCTCACACTAGAAGTCGTTGAGCCCATACTAAAGATCCCTTTTTTAATTCAATAAAAAAATAAGAATATATATAGAATAGCGTTGGATAGTTATCGATGATTGTATAAGCATACATACGTACATACACACATATATGTATGCTTCGGATTTCTTACAACATCATGGTTTTGACATTATTATTTAATCAAATTCAGCAACTTCCATCCCATCTCCGATCTCAAGCAGCGGATACTTTGTATTTTGAGGCACAATATCGACTTCAAGACCCCGTTTATGGCTGTGTTGGCATTATCTCTCAATTACATCAACAAATAAACAGTGCAGAAAGCCAGGTAGCTAAAATCCAAGCTGAGATTTCCTTCCTCAATTCTAATGCACAAGTAGTCGAAGAACCCCGAGTTGATCAGCATATTGAAGCCAATTCCAACTTCATCAACAATTTATTGCCAGAACAAATCAATACTCTTGACCTGTCGCCCTATGGCCTTCCTTCCACTCAAACATCTTGGTTTAATTAGTGTTGTTTTGCAAATAATGCATAAAGTGGAAGATTTCTATGCCAAAAAACACGATGCAATTAATGCATATTTGTAGCATTGGTAACAATAGCCTAGGTGTTTCTTATCCTCTTTTTGTATGCTTGAGGCCTAATTATTTTCATTAAAGACTACTTTGCCCCCATTATTTATATACTTTACTCACTCACTATTATTATTATTATTATTATTATTATTATTATTATTATTATTATTATTATTATTATTATTATTATTATTGTATAAAACTAAAAAAACAACCGTAGTAGCCAACAAATGACTTACTGATATGAGAACTGAACTCGACTAACTCAAAGAACTTATGTCTAGACGTTAATTTATCTAAATGCAACACATGTCCAAACAACAAAAGATCCTCAACAACTTTAAAGCAATTATAATGTCAATTTTTTCAAAAACAAATTATTCATGGTGATCCAATAAATCTGTTTACAAATGATGGGCTGTAATCTAATGTAATCAATTTTGTCAATACTTGTCATCTTTCTATTGTTGGTTATAACCTAAAATTCTAACAAAGTATATAACCAAACTTTGTCATCAAAAAAGAAAATCACAAATATCATATTGCCCTTTGTCATATTTAATACTTGCAAAACAACTCATTTCCCTGTTTGGATTGAGTATCATCCCTAACTCAAATTTCATAAATCAAACTCAATTCCCAAAACTCATTTCTCTAACTCTATTTTTTCAATCACTCAAACTAAAACTTGTTTGGTTTCACATCTTGATCTCTATAACTCAAAATTTTGCATAAAGTGGTGGGATCCGTTTGCATGAAAAGAAGTAAAGTGAAAAACTTGTGGGTGTACGCTAGTGTGGTGTAAGAATGATGAAACAAATAAAGACTAGTGACATGACAACACACTGTTGTGGGCCCTATAAATGCAGAATTACAATACAAGATTGTGAGTAAAATGAGATTTTGCACTTAATTTTTAAGCTATGTAGCAATTTATCTCTGTTTTGAAACTATATAGCAGCGTGTCCCTCTTTTGGAACTCAATTTCTCCTTATAACTTAGTTTTACCATTTTCAAGTTATCTTTTGCACCTATCTGGTGTTTGGCTATAACTTTCTACTCATAATTCCAATTGATTCAAGATTGGTGTCATTTGAAAGGACATTTAATTCTCTACAACTTTTCCAGAAATAGAGAAAACTAAATTTCAATATTTGCAAGGCCAAAATGTGATTCAAGTCATTGCTGAAAAATCGTAACAGTTTTTTAGCATTTTCCGAAGAGAAATCATATTAATACCAATCGGTATTATTTAAGTTCCAATTAATACTGACTGGTATTAATCAGATTTCAATTAGTCCCAATTAGTAATAATAATTTTTCAATTAATGTTGATCGGCACTAATAAGAAAATTCGAAATATCGATCAGTAATAATTGGATTGATAACAAGAAAACTTAAGTTATAAGGGGCACTCAATTTTTAGAAAATCGAGTTTCAGAGCAAAGACATATACCTAAATAGTTTCAAAATAGAGACAAACTGCTGTATAGTTTAAAAATTAAGGGTAAAAGCCCATTTTCCCCCCAAGATTGTTATTGAAATCCAAATCTCATAACTTGAAAACACCAAAAATCTATTCCACTTGTTGAGGACTCTTTTTTCGCCCCACATGGCACTACTTCATTGACAACCCATGCCATATCAACATATTATTGATTTTTTTGGTAAATCTATTTAAAGCTCAAAATAAACTCATATTTCAGTCAACTACATGGATTAGGTTCACATGGCCCGTGAGATCCTTACTTCAAAAGGCGGATTCATGGCCCACATTTCCTTTTCATCAATTGGGATCATAACCCATGATATCATCAACATCAACATATGGATCGGACTTAAAAAATAAATCAAAACTCACGGCCCATATTGCCTCTCTTACACTCATGGCAAGCGGCTTCTTCAACAAGAGCCTATATTTACACAAAATGACAAAAAAACCCAAGGTATGTCATCTCATCTTCGACTTATAATTCAAGCTCATAAGTCTCTTTGGGGAAACTTTGGGAGTCGTGGTTTGGAGGACCAAGAGGTATGTTCAGTAAAGCTCCAGCGATTTAAAGTTAATAAAAGAAATATGTTGTTTGGCGTGTCTTCTTCAACTCCCTGAACTTTGATGAGTCTATGTGTAGCGGGTAACACATGATATTATATAACACTTTAGATGATAAAATTCTCCATTGTTCTTTTCCTAAAACTTAATATTCATCATATGACAAATACTCAATATTTCCAGCCATCCAACTGCTGAGAAAATAACTGTTCATTCAATCCCTAGCTGTTCCTATACAAATTTAGAAACTTCATTATATTATTCTACAAAAATCTTATTACTACTTTAAACTAAAATCCAACTCAAACATATGGCCTAATCTAATTGGCTATATTTAATCTCCAACTATATACAAAATATTCATGATATCTCTAATACCCAGCTGCTATTTGCCACAATCAGATCATATATTTCTTTGCCAACTGTCAAAGCAGAGCATTAAATACTCTTCTTGCTCACCAAGATTAAGTCACAACACAATAAGACCTTAACTAGATCTCTAAAGCTTCATTAACTT
Organism: Castanopsis chinensis; assembly: GCA_032878915.1. Taxonomy (NCBI): domain Eukaryota; kingdom Viridiplantae; phylum Streptophyta; class Magnoliopsida; order Fagales; family Fagaceae; genus Castanopsis; species Castanopsis chinensis. The sequence continues at coordinate 8,912,055 of JAVQMG010000101.1, read as the reverse complement.
TCAACCAACTATTCTATTACTTATTAGAAATGTGTTGTAATGGAACCTTGCACCAAAAACACAAACATCCAAAAGGGAAACATTTCTAGCAGAACCCCAGCAGTGTATTCAACACTTGACACCTGGCTGGAAGTGATATCATGAGTCATTTAATGCTAAAATCCCAGCAACTAGCTGCTATACCCAAATTAGCAAGATACACTTGAAAGAGATCTTACCATTTTCAATCAAATCTATAAAATGAAATAAAAAATGCTAAATGTCCTTTCTAGCAGTCTGAAATCACCTAGCTGACCTCATCTACTTCTGCCCAAAGCAACAGCTATCTTATGACAATTGTCTTATGATAGCTGTCACAGCTTTTCCTGACAACTTGGACAGCTTTTTCAAAACAGATGTAACAGCTGACCTAGTAGCCTTAGCATTACTAATTTTTCACATTTTACTAAAACCAAAACCAACTAAAGTAACTATCTTTTTTTTGCCAAAATACCTACCTTTTCTACTGCTTTTTCCCTAGCAGTTCTTATCCAAAACAGCAAGAACATCTTAAAGCTAAAACATACTATTTTTGGCCAAATTCTAGGATGGATTTTTTGAAGATTCATTGCTAGTTGAGACAAAATTTTCCTTATATACCCTTTTAAACTCAGCTCTAAATAGAACTGTTCATCAACACCTTAAAGGGGGACACCAATGGGGAAAGAACAACCCTCTCATGAACTTATCTATTTTCTCTCCCTCTAATTATCTTTTTAAGCTCTTAGGCCCCATCCGTTTGGAGTGAAAATAGGGAGGATGGAAAACAAATGAAGGAAAATAGGCATTTTTTACTGTTCGTTTGGAAAGAAAAAATAGGAAGGATGGAAAACCGGGAGGAAAATTTTTCTCCCGGGCCCACAAATATTTTCCTCCCAAATTGGGAGGAAAACATTGGGGAGAAAAGTGGTGGGATAGGGGCTTTTGCACTTTTACTAAAAAGCCCTCATCCCACCTGATGCTTCTCATCTTTTTTTTTTTTTTTCTTTAACGTTACTGAACGTTCTTTTTTTTTTTTTTCAACGTTACTAAACGTTCTTCTTCTTCTTTTTTTTTTTTTCAACATTACATGAATTTTTTTTTCAACATGACCTAATCTAATTTTTACATTATAATAATAAAAATAATAATATAAATTTATATATATGATATGATAAATTTTATATTATGTAATGAGTACAAATAAATCTATTTACATATTATGTAATAAGGGTATAATAGTCAATTTATATAAATTACATTTTCCATCCTTCTATTTTTCTCTCCAACCGAACAAAAGAGTTTTCCACCCCTCCAACTAGACACATAAGAGGGGAAATTAAATATTTTTCATCCTCCCACTTTTCCACTCCTCCAACCGAACGGACCATTAATGAAGTTTTGAGATTTTAGTTTTCAAATCAGAAACAAAACTCTTCAGCCCTTAGATCATAAATGCCTTCATAAGTCCTCATCCATCCTCTAGCAAAAAATCACAGTAGCTTTGCTAAACACACTACAGCACTATTACCCCTCTTATACTCATTCTCTCACTCTCCATATTTAGAAAATACACCTATTTTACTACTCTTATCTCCAAATACTTAAACACATCTCCATACTCTTCTCTTACAAAATCTTTCCTCTTGGAAAGCAATCTCTACAACTTCTCCAGCAGTTATAATCACATATTTTTACTATCTTAACCTTTATATCTCTCATACTTCCATATATCATATATATTACAAATACTACATCCCACAAAACATCTATATCTTTTACCATCTTCACACTTCTCAAGAGATATCAAATACTGATAACAAAGCCCTTCTCATGGAAGGCTCAAATCCATCTTACATAAAGTCCTTCTCTCAGAAGGCACAAATACTCCATACAAAAGTCCTTCTCATGAAAGGCAACACTATTCATAATTTCGCAACAACTAAAAGAGCATTGTCAAGGGAAAAACTCATTTAAGTGCATGATAAGAGGAGCAAGCTTAACCAGCCCCTACACACAGCTAGACATACTCTCTCTCTCTCCCTCCAGTTGCACCTATTTCCCCCCCTTTCAATCTTGAAGTTATCATAGTAAACTGTCTCTCTACCGTTGGGGTCACTCTGCTGGGATATTATTAACTCACAGAAGCTGCACAGCTAGAGCTGCAAACCATATAAAGATAAGTGACTTTGCTTCCATATCTTTAAGTATACATTATTGAGTATATGATTACTTCACATTCAAATACATATTACTTTATTCCAACTACTATTACAACAATTAATCAAAGCTATTATATCAAACACATATTATATATTTATTCAACTATTATCGTGATTCTTAGATTTTAGCTTTAATGGCTTTATAGGCTTAAAAGTACGCTGGTAACCGTTGGACCATGTGGCCCAATGTTAAGTTCCAGACGCAACTCCCCAAACGAACCTGGGTCTAGCAAGGTCAGCCCTCCAAAGAACCACACGTGGCCGAGCAACTGAAAAAGGCCACCGAACACCAGCTTTCATCATTCAAACTCAAATTTTTGAGTTTTGAGTTATGAGAACTTAATTCAAGAATTTGTCTGAACAAGCATTTCTTCAATGGGTCCCATATTTTTTGAATAGGTTCCATATTTTTTTAGTTTTGGGTAATGAAAACTGAGTTATATAACTCAATTTTCATCAATTGAAACACCCTAAGAGGGTGTTTGGATTGGAAGTATCTCAAAACTCATAACTCAAAATACATAACTCAAAAACATCACTCATTTCTCAAAACTCTATCTCACTCAAAACCCAAAACTGTAAATTTTTGTTTGGCTCCAATATCTCAAAACCGTGCCCCATATCTTCGTACTCAATTTTTTTCACTTTTTGGTAGAGCCCACAGCCTGCACAGGTTAGAAGGTTGGTTTTCTCTCACGCGTGTCCTCTTCTCTCTCATTTCACCGAAAACACTGTTTTGTCTTCCTATCTCCATAGACACACATACACACCGAATGTAAGAGAAAGGTTATTGGTTTTTTTCTTTTCCTTTCCCTTCTCTATACTTTTGCCTCCATATCCTAAAGACCCATTTCCTACAAACAGCATTACTAAAATATCAGCATTTTCACAGATGTCACCAAAACTATTTTATAAACTCATCAAATACATAAATAAAGAGGCCTTACAAAACAAAGTTACAAAATAAAAGTGATGACTTAATCTGATCCAAGAGAAAGAATAAACCCGGTTGTACACTTTATTATTAGAAAGAAAGCAACCACTCTTGTCAAGAAGAAATGACCATAGATATTGAATTTATAATAAATCACACACAAAATTCCTTCAAGTGATTATAAAGGAATGCTTCAAAATATGAAATTTCTGATAAACCATCAATATAAAGAAAAAAAAAAGGAGACAGAAGCAACGAAATATTTATTAAAGACTCAGCACACACAATGGCAAACAAATTCAAAAAAATGATGGTTGAATTAATGTGCAAGGTTTTCCTATCCAACTTGGGGCCTGTCGTAGTAAGGTGGTTTGATGGCTTGGGATCAGGGTCTATTGGTTCCTTTAAAGAACTCACCTGGGTGTTTGGGTCTCGCTTTATTACATGCAATAGAGTCCCTCGGCGTTTGGATTCTTTGTTGTCTATGACTATGCGAGAAGGTGAAACCTTAAAAACATATACAGATAGGTACTGAGAGATGTTCAATGAGATTGATGGGGACTTTGATGATGTAACCATCAGAACTTTCAAGTCGGTTTACCGATCAAGCATGGTTTGAGGAAGTTGTTAATTGGGAAACCAGTTAGTAGTATGTGCCAGCTCATGGACCGAATTGATAAATATAAATGAGTTAAGAAGGACCAAAAGTTAGGTATAAGAAAAGCGAAGATGGTCTCTCAAGATAGGAGAGACTTCAGGTCGGACAAATATAACGATAATTGTCCTCAGCGAGATTTTACTAGGCAAACTAGGGTTGCTATTGTGCCACAAGCTGTCAATACAGTGTTCCGAGAACTAGTTCATCAAATTCTAGAGAAGATTAAGAATGAGTCATACTTCAAATGGCCTAACAAGATGAGTGGAGACCTCACAAGACGTAACCAGAATCTTCATTTTCAGTATCACCAGGAGCGAGGACATACCATTGAGAATTGCAGAAACTTATGGTATCATTTAGAGCAAATGGTTAAAGATGGAAGGTTGCAACAGTTCCTATATAAGCCCAATGGGCAAGTCGATCATACAGGCTCAAATACTCAAGGGAACACCTCTTCAAGGCCACCATTGGACACCATTAATGTCATTTTTGCGACTCCTGGTAGGATGGATTTGTGTCCCTTCCAGGTAATGATTGTGGCTCAGCCACTATCTGAGAACTCAAATCATGAGCTGAAGAGGGCTAAGGTCGCACCACAACTGGCATTGAGTTTCTTAGAGAAGGATAAGTTTGGAACTATACAACCACACGATGATGCTCTTGTGTTCACACTCAAGATAAGGGGTATGACGTGAAGCATGTGATGGTGGATCAAGGTAGTGGGGCGGAGATTATGTATCCCGACTTGTATAGAGGGTTAGGATTAAAACTAGAAGATTTGACTAATTATGATTCACCTCAAGTAGGTTTCAATGGGAAGATGGTTATACCAATGGGGAGATGGTTATACCAATGGGGCAAGTCAAGTTGCTAGTACAAACACGGTCAGAAGTTGTAGAGGTCAACTTCATAGTGGTGGATGCATATTCTCCATACACAGCCATTATGGCGAGACCCTGGCTTCATGCCATGGGGGCTGTCCCTTCCACTTTTTATTTGAAGGTGAAATATCCATCTAGGGACCGGGTTGAAGAGTTAATCGAAAGCCAGTCTGCAGTGAGGTAGTGTATGGTGGTAGCAATTAGACATCAGTCTAGATGTGGATCTTCGGCATCAAATGAGCATGGTTTGCAGCAATTAAAGGAGCCGGTGTTATCAGAATGTCTATCGATGGAAGAAAAATGTGAAACTTTAGAGCAAGTTTCTATAGGTGATGATAAAGAGAAGTATTTTCAGGTAGACGCTTAGCTACCTCTCCAAGAGAAGGAGGAACTGATGAAGTTCCTCAAAGGAAACCTTGATGTTTTTGTTTGGAATGCTTATGAGGCCCTTAAGGTCAATTTGAGCTTTATTTGTCATCATTTGAATGTCAACCTCGCCATGGTACGAAGGAAACAGCCACCTCGGCGATCATCTAAGGAACATTCTGAAGTTGTCAAAAAAGAGGTAATTAAGCTTAAGCAAGCAAGAGCTATCAAAGAGGTGTTTTATCCTGATTGGTTGGCCAATACAGTGGTAGTTAAGAAGAAGAATGGCAAATGGCGGGTATGCGTAGACTTTACTGATTTGAATAAAGCGTGTCCCAAAGATCCTTTTCCCATGCCTCGCATCGATTAGTTGGTGAATGCCACGACTGGGCATCCTTGTATGAATTTCCTAGATGATTTTTAAGGTTATCACCAAATACTTTTGGCTTTGGACGATCAAGAGAAAACAACCTTCGTCACTGATAGGCCACAAATTCGTTGATCCCTTGTGATTAATTAAATTGATTAATTAGCTGAGTTATTAATTAATCAAGTTAACATGCAAATTTACGTGGCAGTACAAACAAATCGCCAATAACTAAAGTATGCAGCGGAAAATAAATGACACGGTGATTTGTTTACGAATGGGGAAACCTAACGGCAAAAACCCCACCGGGTGATTTAAGGTCACCACTTCCGAAACTCCACTATTATCACAACAATCAGTTACAAGCAAGGAATCCTAAGTACCTTAGCAACCTACAGTTGAACCCTTACCTCAATACCCAATTGGACTTATTCTGTAGTGACAGTTTCTCCTTTTGATGCACAGCTCCCAAGTACATGACTAACTAATTGCGCGGATCCTAGTACGTGATTTCAATCCACCAACTAGAGAGAGAGATGTTGGCTACAAAGTTCTTCAATTCATCTACACGATGAAGATCAAGAAGATGCTTGGTTACAAAATACTATGGTGCACATTGCACAGCAACTTCTTCACAAGAGATGAATTAGGGCATGAACTTAGTCTTAGGTCACAAATTGCTAGAACAACAATTACTCAATGCTTGTGCAACTTGCGTCACTTTGACAGCCCTTAAAACAATTCTTCTATATGTCTAGGGTTAGGAGAAAAAAAGCCCTAAAGACACATTCACGGATTGGAATTAAAACAGAACTTAAAATCTGTTTTCCTTAAATCTCGACAGATAGAGGTGTCGAGGATCTATCGAGAAGCTGTCGAGCCTAGGGGCTGAAACAGCTTCTAAAGCTCGATATATGTATGTGTCGAGACTAGGTGTCGAGCTTTAGTAACTTGCACTTTTCAGCTTGTTTCTTGGACCGACTTGATGACTTCAACACTTGATCTTGAAACACAGTTTCTTGAAGCGTAAAACGCATCCTAAATCTACCCAATTACAAGTAAAGTGTATTTTGTCAATGGATAAGCCAATTACATAAAATAATGACATATGTTTGAAACCACTTAAACCACATATGTCCTAACAGTCACTTTTACAGGAAATTATCATTATAAGGTAAGGCCTTTCGGTTTGAAGAATATAGAGGCTACTTACCAAAGGATGATAACCAGGATGTTCAAATCGCAGTTGGGGAAGGCATTGAAGTTTATGTGGATGACATGGTGGTAAAGAGTAAGGTGGTGTCCGAGCATGTTAGGAATCTTGAAAACGTCTTCAAAAGGCTAAGGAAATATAAGTTGCGCCTAAATGCTTCCAAATGCTCTTTTGGCATAGGATTAGTTAAATTTCTAGGCTTCATGGTTACACATCGTGGAATCGAAGTTAACCTTGATCAACTTAAGGCAACTAACAGCTTGCAGCCACATCGTAATCCTAAGGAAGTTTAGAGATTGATAGGAATGATGGCTGCCTTAAATCGATTTATTTCTCGGTCCGTGGACAGATGTAGATCTTTCTTCCAGTTGTTGAATAAATGGAAGGGATTTGAATGGACTAAGAAGTGTGCTTTGCCTTTTCAATAGCTTAAAGAATATCTTTCTTGGCCACCTATTATGTCTAGCCCTAAGGTAAATGAGGTATTGTTTGCTTATATCGTTGTGGTTTCCCATGCTGTTAACTTGGTACTAATAAGGGTTGACAACGATGTTCAAAGGCTGGTCTATTATGTAAGTAAGTCATTGCATGAAGCTGAGATCCGCTACTTACCACTGGAAAAAATCATTTTGGCAGTGGTGCATACCACGCTTAAGCTTCCCCATTACTTCTAGTCTCACATAGTTGTGGTCTTAACCCAACTCCCACTCAGGTCTCTACTTCTGAGTGTTGATTATATAAGAAGGATTGCCAAGTGAGGAACAATTCTGGGGGCTTTTGATATAAAGTATATGCCACGCACCTTTATGAAAGGCTAGGTCTTTGCTGACTTAGTGGTCGAGTTCCCTGAACCATCATTAGAAGAAAATATGAAGAAATTAGACATGGATGAAAAATCAATTGGCATGATCTCCTTGAAGGAATCTCTATTGTGAAAGGTGTATGTGGATGGTGCAGTAAATCAAAAAGGATTAGGAGTGGAGCTGATTATAATATCTCCAAAAAAATCATTATTGAGAAATTTTTGAGAATAGGTTTCTCGGCCACAAATAATGAAGCCGAGTATGAAGCTCTCTTAGTAGGAATAACTGTGGTTCAGAAGATGGGAGGGAAAACTGTGGAGATATTCTCAGATTCAAGATTAGTTGTAGGTCAGGTGGAAGGGGAGTAAGAAGTCAGAGATCTGAAGATGCAGGAGTATTTAAATCAAGTTAGACATTTGCAATCAAATTTTGAATCTTTTACCTTAGTGCAAATATCCAGGAACAAGAATACTCATGCTGGCTTTCTAGCCACCCTTGCAACGTACTCGGCATAGAGTTTGCCTTGGGTTATTTTAGTGGAGAATTTGTGTGTGCCTACTAAGATGAATGTAGATATAGTCCATGTTTATCAAATCAAAGTGGGACCTAATTGGATGGACCCCGTTGTGCTATATCTTAAGGAGAATATCTTAGCTGTAGAAAAATCTGAAGTTGACAAGGTACGTAGAAAGGCTCCTCGGTTTTAGCTGTCCGAGGATCAAAAGTTATACAAACGCTATTTTTCTGGACCATATTTATTGTGTATACACCCTGAAGCAACAGAGCTATTTCTAAAAGAATTGCATGAGGGGATATATGGAAGTCATACAGGGGGAAGATCCTTGTCTCACAAAGCCCTTACTTAAGGATATTAGTGGCCTAATATACAGAAAGAAGCACTGGAATATGTGAAGAAGTGTGATCAATGTTAGAGGTTCGCTCCCAACATTCATCAACTAGGGGGAGTCCTCAATCCACTATCCAGTTCTTGGTCTTTCGCTCAATGGGGCTTGGATATTGTAGGACCATTCCCTAAGGCAGCAGGGAATAAGAGATTTCTGCTGGTTGGCACAAATTACTTCACTAAATGGGTTGAGGCTGAGCCACTATCAAATATTAGGGATCTAGACACAAGAAGATTTGTTTGGAAAAATATTGTCACCCTGTTTGGAATTCCTCATACCCTTACCTCAAGGGAATGGACAAGCCGAAGCTGGGTATTACAAATAGATATTCCATTCCAGCTTATCCACAAGAGAATGGACAGACCAAAGCTATTAATAAGGTAATAGTTAATGGGCTTAAGAAGAGGTTGGATGATGCTAACGGGAGATGGGTTGAAAAGTTGCCACATGTCCTTTGGACCTACAAGACTACACCCCGTAGGTCCACAGGGGAGACTCCTTTTTCAATGACTTACGGGGCCGAGGTAATAATTTATCTCGAGACAGGTTTCCCAACGCTGAAGACAAGCTCTTTTAGTTCGAGCAACAATAATGGATTGCTAGAAAGGAGTCTGGACTTGGTTGAAGAATGAAGGGACAGTGCTATGATTCAACTAGCATACTATCAGCACAAGCTTAAACAGGGTTATGACTCGAACGTGAAGTTAAAACCACTAGTACCAAGGGATTTGGTATTAAGGAAAGTTCTAGGTACTACAAAAAATCCAGCTTGGGAAAAACTAGGGCCAAACTAGGAAGGGTCATATCGTATCACCTTAGCAGTTGGAATAGGGGCTTATTATCTTGAAGACCTGGATGAAATTGTTGTACCACGTCCCTATAATATAAATAACCTACGAAGGTATTATTATTAATGAAAGTTTTTCTAGTTATATATAGTATATTACTTTGTGCGTTACATTTATTATTTTTCTAAAAATCAAACAGAACCTTGGCTATACCTAGCTCCTCAGACCACATACCTTGAAAAAATTGATATCTTCTATTATCTCTAAAAATCAAACAAAACATTGGCTATGCCTAGCCCCTCAGACCACATACATTGGAAAAATTGATATCTTCCATTATCTCTAAAGATCAAGTAGAATCTTAGCTATGCTTGGCTCTTCGGATCACATACCTTGGAAAAATTGATATCTTTCATTATCTCTAAGAATCAAACAAAACATTGGTTATACTTGGCTCCTTGGACCACATACTTTGAAAAAATTGATATCTTCTATTATCATTAAAAATTAAACAAAACATTGGCTATACCTAGCCCCTCAAACCACATACCTTGAAAAAATTGATATCTTCTATTATCTCTAAAAATCAAACAGAACTTGGCTATGCTTGGCCCCTCAGATCACATACCTTGGAAAAAATTGATATCTTCCATTATCTCTAAGAATCAAACAGAACATTGGCTATGCCTGGCTCCTCGAACCACATACCTTAGGAAAATTGATATCTTCCAACATTTTTCTAATTGTTAGACAGGCCTTTAGTTATGTTTGGTTCCTCAAGCTGCCTACTTTGGCTAAATTAACTCTTCAACTTATTTCCCTAAATGTTGATGTTCATCTGGATTATGGTTTGCCCCTTTGATGGCATATTTTGGGAACTCTTACAACAGTGTTCTCAACAATCAGAAGTCCATGAGTATCACTTAAAGCATTTGTAAGTATACTATATGTTTATTTATGATTTGGTCAATATATGGACGCTTCGTAAAGAGCATCAGGTTAATGAGGGTGTTACTAATATTGTTGACTTAATAACCTTTGATTTTGTTGGATAGATAGGAGGGTATTGCCCCTTATGAAGACAGCAAAATGGGGAATGTCTTATTGCCCCCCTAATTAAGTACTAAGAACAACAGAAAATGCACAAGGAAAGAATATAAATGTAACTATCATGAATAAGGAACTTGTAATTTTCATTGACTTAATTCTCGGTGAGAGGCCGTTTACTTACAAAAATCTAATTACATAGTGGCAAATTGCCATCAATAAGGAAAAGATACAAAGAAAAAGTTGCAAAAGAAAAGAGAAATGGCTACAAAGAAATGAAACCCTAAGAGCAAAACCTTAAATGCAGGGGCAAGGTCTTCTTTAGCTGGAGGAGGAGGGTCATCTTTCTTGTTTGGTTGGGAGGTGTTAGTATCTTTGACTGAGCGCTCAACCTCTTTAGACTTGGCCTCTACCTTTTTCACTTTGGCAGTATCCTTGGCCTTGGCATCATTTTTGGTCTTGGCAGCATCCTTGGCCTCGGCATCATCCTTAACCTTAGCAGCATCTTTAGCTTCTGAGGGGGGAGGGGGGGGGCTTAACCTCCTTGTCTTTGCCTTTATTCTTGCCTACCTCACCTTTTTTGCCTTCATTATTAGTCTAAGTTAATCCTTTAGAGGCTTTGGCAGGCAGAGGAAGACCCTGCGTAACCAAGGGCTGCTTAGAAGAATATAGTGCAATGGCAGGTGCAATTGGGATCTCACGAATATCAAGATGAAAGTACACTTTCTCAAGTTGCCTTCACTCCGAGGAAGCAAAGACCCCTGCAAGGACAAGGACTTTCTCAAAAGTTTCCTTGCAGTAATTCCTGCACACCTCAGCTAGTTCTTCAACAAGCCGAATCTCAGTTTCTTCTACTCCTCGGTTGTAAGATGCTTGTTTTTCGACCTTTGCAGCTTCCTCAGCTACTCGAGTAGAGGTTCTGGCCTTCTCCAAGTCCGCCTTGAGCTTTAAAACCAGTTGCTTTTGCATGGATAGATCAATTTCCTTTAGATGAAGTTGTTTCCTCTAGTCCTCGGCCTGGGTCTCTGCGCTTTTTAAGCCAGGTTCTACGCTTTTACACCCCCTATCCTCGCTGATCAATTTGTCGGCCAACTCTCGGTTCTCCTGTTTCACAACTTCCAGGGTTTTAATGGTTTGGGCATGGAGTTGGACCTCAGTTTGGGTTTTCTTCCTAGCAACCTTAACCCATTCCTTAGCCATAAAAACTTCCTAGACAACCTGTATCAGAATGACAGAGGAATTAATAAAGGAGAAATAGTGAGCGGCTAGGAGAATAAAAGGTTAAAAGAGGCTTTAAAATTTATTTGAGATAAGTGATAGCGAAGCTTACCATGCCAAGATCTCTCTTCAATGACATGAAGAGGTCCTGTGGCCTTACGTTCTTCAGAGCATCCATGTCTCTCTGCAAGAGAAGAGGTTGCTCCAGAGCCTCAACAAGGTAGGCCAAATGCCCCCTCTGGAATTCTCTAATGGAAGAATCCCATGGGATGGCGGTGCCATCCAACTCCAGTTGAGGAGCCTAAAAGCGTTGTTGGAATGCCCCGGTTGCAATCGAATCCTCCTTGTGGTCCGCGGGGGCAACCCGTTTATCTTTTGCCATTTTTTGTTGCTTAGCCCCCTTTGGAGGTACCACTTCGCCCTTCTCCAATTCTTGCTCCTTCCTCTTCTTCTTCAAGTTATCCATGGGGAGCAGGCCGGTTGTGGTTGTAGGAGGGGGATGGCTAAGTGGAAGGGTTGGCGAAAGTTGATTTTTTGTGGCCTCTTTGGATGATGACCCTTTCTTTTTAGCAGCCATTATCTCGTTCAAACCCTTCCTCAGATTCAAAGCCATTGATTCTTCCTCGGTCTCGCTATCTACCTCGGAGATTCCCAAAGGAGGAAAATGGGCTGTTAATATATCGGGTTCACTCTTAGAGTCTGAGAGGTCAATTGGATTGATTTGCTCCTCTTCTTCTTTCTCGAGTTGGAATTGGTCTATTTCTTCCTCGAGAGACAAGCGTGAGGAAGTAGACTCCCTAGAAGCTGCTACTTTGGGTTGTACAAGAGGCAAGATTACTGCTATTGGGCATACGAGAAAGAGGGGAGAAGGTTTATCCGGCAGATCTTGTAAGGCAAGAAATCCTGCTTTAAAGACGTCTATTCTTCGGCGCCTACGGTTGCTCGCTATGATTGTGTTGCCTACATCTTGGAAGATGGTCGATAGTGGTTTGAAGCCTAAGATGAAATGGATTGCCCTCAGCTGTCCGCCTTCACTCATAAACACCTTAGACCTTTGAACTCTGTTGAGGTCTTGGATATTGGTTAGGCTTAAGCGGGGCGCTACATGTTACTTGTCTGCAAAAACATTTGAAAAGTAAACCATGGTTAAACAAATAAAATCCTCCACTGAAAGGAAACTAATATACAACAAAAGTATGAATGATAAAGCTAAAAGAACTAAACCCCGTGCCAAGGGGCCTAACCCTATGGAGTCACACTTAGTGTTCCTTTCATGACTAGGTAGTGAAGACCGTTGTGCCACTCCCTGGAGGCGATTAGGTAGTCATTCTTCATGCCCTTGTTCAATTTAGGAAGACACAATACAAGCCTAATAACACTAGATCTAGACTTTAGGTAACACCCTGAGTCAGTAAGTGAGTGACACTCATACTTATGGACAACGTCGTGTCATGTGAGTCTCAAACCCATCTACTCATTGAGAGCATCGACACTACCTAAGATTCTAAATACATTAGGTGCACACTGGTCCAGGCACAACCTATGGTTATACAAGTAGTCTTGGGTTACGCTCCCCATTGGAAGTTTCATTCCTCCTTCTATGAATGCGATTATGGGAATGACGACTTCCCCTTCTTTCTTGTGGGTAAGTATTTGATTTGGGGCACAATACCTCAAACCAACTCCCGGGGGGATGTGGTATCTGGCTTGAAAGCCCTCTATACCAGCAGGAGAGTCTACTAGGTCTTTGAATCTACCCATTTAAAGAAAATAAAAATGAAGATTTTGAAAAAGGGGGGGAAAAGATTAAGAGGCCAAGGAGATTGGCCAAGGAGAAAATAACCTAGAAGTGTGAAAACTTACAAGGAAAAGAACAGATGACTCTTCAGAAACTTCTTGAGAGTTAGGGAAGTAAGGGATTCCTAAGGGCTAACCGGTTTATGAAGTAATAGGAGAATTATGATCTCCCAAACATTTTATATGAGAGGCAGAATTGAGTGGGAGTTATCCTACTCAAATTTCAAGGAGAAATTTTGACCGTTGGATTTGCATCCCACCATTGAACGTGGAGGACAGGACGTCGCCTAGAGCATTTAATGGGGCATCACAAGTTTCGAAGCGTCAGAAATAGTTATAGAAGGGGGAAACGACATTCTCACGTGTAGAAATTGGAGAAACGTGTGAAAGCTGTTATATTGGATCAAAACCCCAATTTTCTCCTTGGATGAGAGAGAAAAATGGAGTTTTGAGGGGCTATTGTGGGGATAAAAAGCCCAAGATGTGTTTTTAGGCCATGGGCTATGTCCAATGAGGTATACCTGTCCGAGGACGGATTGATGGTAATAGGGATGTTAAACTTAAAGGCCCATAAGCAAGCTGTTGCGAAAGAGGTTAATAGAAGTAATCCAAGGAAGGGTACCTCCTCGGATAAGTGAGGTAAAAGTCAGGTGGTATGTCATGTTGACTAAAATGATCTTTCAAGAGGTCTTGTGGGTGAATATATGTTTCATGGGGGCTCAGAGAGTAGAGACAGTTGGGAAATATCTTAGAGAAAGCAACTACCACCGCATTGAATACTCTGTACCTAAGTCTCTAGCCGCATTTATGAGGAAATGATACCTAAATAGTGATTTTCAGCATTACAGCTATTACTTAAAGACTTCAAGAAGAGGCTGATGGCACAAGTATCAAGGGGAGCAGTCTAAATCTACACGTGGAGAGCAAGGATGGAGGAGAGGAGGAAGTATAAGAAGGTGGAAGGTTTTGTAGAAGTAGGAGATCAGGAGATAGAAAGAGCAAATACTATAGACTGGATATTTGTAATTTATCTTTAAGAGAGGAGAAAGATAAGCATATGGTCCTTGGCTTGAGTCCGAGGATAAGTCTCATCACATAAACTCATTCATCCTTATTGTTTTGTAATCTTGGGTCATTGTTATTATCCTTTAAGTTCATTAGAAACAAGATTTTTGACCTACTCTCTATAAATTTATTGTATTTGATTTTTTGGACCTATATCCTTTTTCTTGTTGGGCCTAGACACGGATTGCGACCTTGCACCTTCTATTGTAGCTAAACTGCATCGAATGATTATGTTGGGATATAGTTTTTAATTTAATTAGTATGAAAATTTATGGGGTGATGCATGTATGTTTCCTTCAAAAATTGATAGATATGTGAGGGATGAGGGGGACTGTATATTCAAGGAAATAGTTAGATATTTAAAGAGGTCTAAATACCCTTGTTTGTCAAAATATAAATTTTTTGATAGAAATTGCATACATTTATGTAGAGATAAAAATCAAAAAAAAAAAAATTGTGGTAAAAGCTTTCTCCTTCCATCTATCCCTACAAAAGCAGAATTTTTGATTCCTTTAGCTCCTTCTACTATAGATATATCTCCCTCTTCTCCCCATTTTTGTTCATAGTATATTGACCATGGGCATGGTGGGTGAGAGAGTTAGAGTAGACAAATCTTTCAAAAACAAAACCTCCATTGTAGATATCCATATTTTGGTGGTAGATGATGATGCTACATCTCTTGCCACTATTTCTGCAATGATTAGAACATGGAAATATGAAGGTACTTTGTTAGGTTATAAATATTTAGGATTAAATGTTTAGAATTTCAATTTGTATGTGTTGGCAAATTGAGAACAAAAACACGTCTAGGATAGGTGTTAGACATTGGTCAGAGTGGTTTAGGCCAAGACTCAAGAATGTTCAAGCTGCAAGAAAAAGGAATAACTTTTTGTGAAGCTCAACCGATCGAATAGTGAAGCTCCATCGATCGATCGAAAATCGCTGAAAAAGAGTTTTTGCAGATTTTTAAATAGGCCCAAGCTCGTGAAAACATTTAGGGTTCCAGTCCAATACTCCTATGTATAAAAGGAAAACCCTAACTACGTTTTAATGACTCTTAGAAGACTTTGGTGGTGCTCTTGTGAGATCTAAAAGGTGTAGTTGTGGCTTCCTCTTTCAAAGTCACTATAGGAAATCATTCTCATATCATTAGAACCGATAGATCTAAAGTTATTGCTACTAAATCAATAACTGCTAATAATCTAAACCTTTGAGTGGGATCTCGAAGTCACAAACATGGGTATTTGTGTACATTAAATCCAAGATAGAAGAATCCATGGAGTTGGAGCTACACGTGGTCATGTTAGTAAGTTCTACAAGAGGTAGCTTTAGATTTAGTGTATAAATATATTGTAATCTTCCATTCTATCATAGTGGATTTGTTTGCCTTGAGGATAGGTCCAGTTAAATTCTCCCCAGGTTTTTTACCTTGAAACTGTTAGTTTCATTGGTTTTCTTGGATAATCATATCATGTTTTCTTTATTTATTGTTGTCTTCTTTATTTTTCCGCGCTACATGATATAATTTATTATTGTTTAACATAGATTTGAATAATAAACCTTAGTGTCAACTTGGTTAATTAATTAGGTTAAACAATCTGAGTGTTCAGGGATCTAAACAAACAAAATTTTTTTTTTTTTTTTTTTTTTGGTTTAAAGAGATTTCAATCCTTTGTATTTAGCTTCTTGTTTTACACATAATTGCACGGTTAGGGTTTTCACAAGCCTTTATATACATGTTTTATAATATTCATTCTATTAGAGCACTTTCATTCCAACCATTTTTATTTCATTTATGTGTTTGGGGGCCAATTAGCTTTCGAATTACATGCATAGACAGATTAATATTCTTCTTCCTATAAACTTGTGAATTTCATTAATTTTCAAAAAATATGATTTTTTTTAAAAAAAATTTTCCGATCAATATTTTCCTCTAAAATAGATCTCACACTTTTTTTCTAGTATTCTGTTTATGGATCTCATATTGCACTAATTTGGTAAGGCCTTGTGTGCATGTTTTTTGACTTAATCTAAAAGATTTCTTCATTTTCATAATTTCATTGTGTGTAAGAAATTGTAGGGAGAATTTGAGTTTCCATACTTGGCTTTCTACTAAAACGCGAAAACTTATTTTGATTAATTTCCCTATAAAACTAATAGATTATTGTTTTAATGTTCTTTATTGACAAGATTGCTTTCAATCTCTTTTCGTATATTGTTAGTATTATGTTTCATGAATTTTCTTATAGTTATTAATTTGATATGCATGCATGTTTTTTTCACTTGTTTTTAGATATTCCATCCATTTATCTCCATTCTACTATGAGAAAAAGTTAAGTGAAAATGTTTCATAATTAGTTTCTTCATCTATTGCACATACAATAGATTTAATTCTTCTATATTTTTTTCACATATTACAAATTGAAATTTTATAATCTTATTCTCTCAAACTATTACGTTTTGATCCTATCTACTTTTTCATTGGCTCAAATTTATTGCTTGTTAATTTCCTAAAAAAAAAAATTTTCTTAACATAAATGATTGAAAATTATAATATTCTTTTCTTACCAAGAGACTATAATGCCTTTAATCCTTTCCCAAGATTTACTAGATCTAAGTAGGAGGTATTAGCTTGTGCATATCGGTATATACTCTATTCGTTTTTACATGTAATAAAATATGTTTTTGTTAATTTTGTAGAATGATTGTTATTATTGCTTATTAATGATCAGATTTCTTTTGATCAATTAATTTAACACTCTTCAACCAAGTATTTAAAATTAAATCTTAGTTGGGAAATGTTATATTTGTGAGAATCACTCTCGTTTAATTTTTACTTTGTAGAAAGGGTTTCAAAATTTTCTTTCCACAGTGATTCCTTTGTAAACTAATAACTTCACAGGCCCACCTCAATTAAGCTTGGGTTTTTTGGAATTTATGTTTGAAATCTTTTTTCTGGGCCCATAATAACAATATAAGGTCCTCCTGAGAAAACTTCTTGAGGAAGAATTTAATAAAATTTTAATTAGAGAAATTCAAACTTGAGACCCCTAGCCAGAGGTTGAAACTCTCTCAAAAAGTGACTTTTAAACCTACTATCTTTAGATGTTAGGTTGTTTCTCTTACTATATATAATACTATATATTTTACCGAAAACCAACTATCTTTGGATGCTAGTTCAGTAATTCGATATACTTCATATTTATGTTTTCAACTTAATTTCATTGTTGCATTCAGGAATATAACATAATTTTTTTTATTTATATTTACATTAATATCAAATAATCCAAATTATAGAAAATTCTTGATTCATAAGTAAATATATTTTGATGTCTAATATAAATAGTAAAATATGTAGTTTGATATTCGTGTATTGTTGTATAAAAGAACATAACTTGGCATGATAAACACTTATATTACTGATAAGACTTAAGAGTACTAATTTTTGGTTAAATTGGACTATTTTTGTACAAGAAAAAAATTGTAAATATGGAAAAAAAAAAAAATGGATTGCGAATTCCATAACACATTTGTTGGTTAGACATGCTACATTTGTCAGCGATGATATAGTTTGGATAGAAGATTCTCCTCACCAACCAACTATGTTGGTTTTGTAATTTAATTCTATTTATAATTTTATATTCAACATTGAATGAAAAAATGAAAGTTTGTTTCTCCTTTCAAAAATAATTATATAAAAAATACTCTTATTAATTCAAAATCTACATAATTAAGTTGGAGTTGACTTTTAAACAATGACCAAAATTGATGGCGAAAATAGGCTTTTGCCCTATTCTCACAAAAAAAATTAGCGTGTTATCTCATTTTTCAAACTAATTAAGAAAATGTCCCTCTCTTGAAACTCGATTTTCTCAAAATTGAGTTAAGCTCTATAATGATGTTTTAAAGAGCCTGTAGCGACGTTTTAAGGAGTCTATAGTGGCGTTTTGAAACTCGAACTCCATGAACTCGAGTTATAGGTAAAAAAAACTTGCATGGAACTCGAGTTCATGGAGCTCGAGTTCCAAAACATCACTATAGGTCTTTAAAACGTCACTATAGGCTCCTTAAAACGCCACTATAAGGCTCCAGAATTTTTTTTTTTTTTTTTAATTTGATTTTGAGAAATTCGAGTTTCAAAAGAGGTGCATTTTCCTAATTAATTTGAGAAAGAGGGCGAAAGGCTAGAATGTTTGTGAGAATAGGCAAATGCCCATTTTTGCCCAAAATTGATAAATCCTACATTGCTCTAAAGTTTATTATCGACAAGGGTTGGTTTCTAATGCTTCTGTACACTGGATCTATTGTGATGTGAGCATGTAACAATTATTTAATGCATGTCCAAATCCCAACGTGACCAATACACAAGATATTAACCTAAGCCGGTTCCAATGATAGATGCAATATGCATGCGTTAACTTGTCTTGATATAATATCGGTCAGTTGTTGACGACTTCAGCTGAGCAATTTTAGTTGTTAACTCGTCTTTCTGATCAGTATACCTATTGCAATCTCATGAATCAACTGCTTTAATTGATGAGACCTACTACATCCAATGACTTTTTTCGTGGAAACAAATTACACCCTCTCACAAATTCATCTTACTGGATCCCAATACAGTACAAAAAGAAAAGTAAAAAAAATAAAAAATGTTAAGACCATAACAAAATTCAAAACTTTTATCACAACTTATCCACATAGAGAGTTATGAGTGATAGAGTAAAACTAGTGGGCCCATGTGGATTAACAATTCAACCACTCACAATTCGCCACGTGAACAAGTTGTGGCAAAATTGTGGTTTTAGCATTACTGAAATAAATGTCACGGTGTGATTTTTTTTTTTTTTTTTTTTTTTGTGAACAAATCGACAATATTATAGTTTCTCTTAATTTACTATTTTAACCTAGCTCTATCTTGATTAGGACTTTGTACGGGGTATTATTCCCTCTCAAGCCTATTGTTCATAAAAACCCATCATAATAGTGCCACATGTAAGACCTTGCACTTATTGGGCCCTGGCTCTTAGGACATTGTGCACAATTGTGTGAACCCCAAGGTGCTTGGCATCACCTAGGAAATAGCACTGCTAGGCAGATCTTCTAACATGGGAACCAGTTCTAATGCCACTCTAACTACCTCCTACTCTCAACTAAACACCCAATTAAGGGTAACAACATTAGACCTCCTTTCCACTCACCTCGAAATAAATCATAACTCTTCCACTAATTTTGAGCTATAAATAAGAGATGGGAACGAGGAAATAGGGTTGGCAATTTTAGAGAGAGAGCAGTGAGAAAAAAAGGAAAGCTTTTCTAAAGAGGTCTGGGGAGGAATTGGGAAAGCAAGGGTACATGGGTTGTCGAGTATAGAACCACCCATAGTAGGAAATTCAAAGTCTACAAAACAAATAGATTGTGAGCCCTAATAGAGGTTGAGCCCAAAAACCACATTTTGGGTACACTCAATTGGCGCCCACCGTGGGGCTCTCCTACGTAGCTATGGTTCTGTCAAGAGACACACAAGAAAATGTCTGGGGGTCAAACTAGGAGTTATGCTAAAAGTGGCTCTGAGAGGTTTTCACGGGGGTCCACATGGCAAGAAAGAAGGTAGAAAAGACATGAGGATAGGCAGCATGAGGAAGAAGAGTAGTCAGAGCTGTGAAAGGGGTCGTTTGAAATGCTCCGAACAACATCCGACGCCTAGAGGAGCAACCTTTTCAACAAAAGGGACCAAGAGCTAGAGCATCTACAGAGACTAGTGAGGAATTTAGAGTTGGAAGTGAGGGGTAGGCATCAAAGAAAGGGCCACAAGGAATGAAGGGAAAGGTCGGCTAGTGTCGGGGATCACCGTGTAGCAGGGTCCTATCAATCCGGATCTCATCTGAATCGCGATCGCTCACGGGAATATGCAGACCGTGATTTGACTTCCTCGGATGGGGAACGACCTCAAAATGTGGCCATGGTCACGATAAACAGAGCGTTACGCCGAGCTACCTAGTCACCATGCTCGAGTGATATTGAAAGTGCACCAATGCTAAGCAGATTCACATGGCCGTCATTCAACTCCTACGATGAAAAGACAAACCCGGTGGAACATGTAAGCCACTACATTCAAATGATGTCTTTGCACGCTCAAAATGATGCACTGGTGTGTAAAGTGTTTCCCTCCAGCCTTGGTCCCACGGCTTTGAGATGGTTCAATAGATTAAGGAAAGGCTCGATCCACAGTTTTTCCGAATTGATCTAGGAGTTTGGTGTACAAATCATGACCTACAACCAAGTTCCATAACCCGTGGACGCGTTGCTGTTAATGAAAATGGGGGCTAGAAAGACCCTCTGTAATTATGCTAACCGGTACTAGGAACTGTACAATGAGATCGGCGAGGGTAATGAAAAAATTGCGGCCAGTACTTTTTGAATAGGGTTGCCCGAGGAGTTCGGACTGTGAAAATCGTTGACGAGGAGACCTCCCGAGGACATGAGGCAGTTGATGAGACGCATTGAGGAGTATAAACGGTTGGAAGATGATCAGTTATAGAGCAAGGGCAACGCCCCGGTCATAAATCATCCTCGGCATATTGGCTTTTAATTGAGACCCTAACAAGATTTAAGAATTCAAGAACTAGGGCCACAGATAGGAGAGGTGAATGTAGCCTTCAAGGAACCGGTACACAGAATTGTGGATCGAATCAAGAACGAGCCGTATTTCAAGTGGTCGAACAAGATGGGGGGGACCTATCCAGGAGAAATCAAAACTTGTATTGTACTTACCATAAAGACAAAGGGCATACCACCGAGCAGTGCAGGGTGTTAAAAGACCACTTAGAGCAATTGGTGAAAGCGGGGTATCTAAAAGAGTTTGTGGTGGAACCAGGAAATCAAGAAGCTGGGCAGGCGGCTCGATTGGGCGAAAATCCTCTCCCACCCCCTTTGAGGGTAATAGAAGTCATCCATAAAGCTCTAAAAGGCACTTAGGCATCTAGGAGAAGGGGGGTATTGGTCGTGGTACCGACAAAAAGTTGCACGACCGAGCAACCCTCAAGGAAGAAATTGAAGTACACTCAGCATCCCATTACTGTTAATGATGACGATATACACGACGATACTTTGGTGTTTACGGCTCGGATAAATGGTTTCATAGTAAAGAAGGTAATGATAGATTAAGGGAGCGATGCGGATGTAATGTATCCCGACCTATACAGTAATACATGGGGCTTGGTTTGAAAAAGGAAGACCTATCCAAGTATGATACGCCATTGATGGGGTTTGACAGCCATATGGTAATTCCAGAAGAATAGATTTCACCATCGTAAGTGTGGAAGGTAAGGAGGTGATCATAAGGTTCATAGTGGTTTCTTCTTTCTCCCCATACGCTACGATTCTCGAAAGGCCGTGGATTCATGCCATAGGAGCCGTGCCATCCAGCCTACATGTGAAGGTCAAGTTTCTCACCGAGAAGGGAATTTTCGTGATAAAGGGCAATCAACAAGTATCCAAACAAAGCTTTGTGGCCGCGGCTATCCGAGGAACTGGGCAAAAGGAGTCAACTGAGGAAACCTCCTTATAGCAACTACAAGAACCCTAAGAGGAAATGGGGGCTAGCTGTGCTGAGGACCAGGTGAAATTAAAGATTCTGCCAGATTACGAAAGGAATTTTCTGATAGGTGCAAGTTTGAAAAACGAAGAGAAGGTGGAGTTGTTGCTTTTTCTTATACAGAACATAGACGTATTCGCTAGAAGTTCGTACGAGGAGCCAGGGGTTGACCCCAAGTTTATAGTTCACAAATTTAACGTGGACGCTCTGCACCCTTCTAAGAAGCAGAGGCCAAGGAGATCGACTAAAGAGCATGTCGAAGCCGTCAAACAAGAGGTTGGGAAGTTGAAGGAAGCCGAGGCCATAAAAGAGGCATTCTTTCTATAATGACATGCAAACACTGTGGTAGTAAAGAAGAAGAATGGCAAATGAAGGGTTTGTGTTGACTTTACTAACTTGAACCAAGCATGTTCGAAAAATCCATTCTCGATGCCGAAGATTGATCAGCCGGTAGATGCCACGTATGGGCATCCAAGGATGAGCTTTTTGGACACTTTTTAAGGTTATCACCAAATTGCCCTAGCTGTCGAGGATCTCGAAAAGACTGCATTTATAACACCTAATGTTAATTATCATTACACCATGATGTTATTCGGATTGAAGAATGCGGGAGCCACTTATCAACGAATGATGACAAGGATGTTTAGGGATAAGATTGGGCGTATGGTCAAGGTATACATTGATGACATGGTGATAAAAAGCAAGCGAGAGAGGCAACATATTGACGACCTCAAAGAAGTGTTTGAAATACTTCAACGACACCAACTACGTCTCAATGCCAATAAATGCGCCTTCAGAGTAAGGGCTGACAAGTTCCTAGGCTATTTGATCACTAAACAAGGAATCAGAGTTAACCTCGATCAAATTGAAACCGTGAAACTTCTAAAACCATCGAGCAGTCCAAAGAGGTCCAGAAATTGACCGACATGTTAGCTACCCTTAACCGGTTTATTTCCAAGTTTGCTGATCGGTGCCGACCATTTTATTAGCTTCTAAAGAAGTGGAAGGGGTTCCAATGGAACGAAGAATGTGACAAAGCCTTCCAAGACCTATAAGAATATCTTAGGCGAGCACCAATGTTGACAGCCCTAGAGCCTGGAGAAGATTTATACATATACCTCTCGGTATCCGAGCATGCCGCGAGCACAGTGTTGCTAAGGGATAAAGGTGTGCAGCTACCAATATACTATATAAGCAAAACATTTATTGACCTTGAGACGAGGTATTTGCCACTAGAGAAGTTGGTGCTAGCACTTGTACACTCCACCTGAAAATTGCCCCATTACTTTCAGGCTCACACCGTTTATGTCCTAAACGAATACCCTTTGCAGTCATTGTTGAGGAGATCTGACTTTATAGGGAGGATAGCTAAGTTGGGGACTTGATTGGGCTCTTTTTACATTAGATATAGGCCAAGAAGCTCGGTGAAGGGTTAGGTTCTCACCGATTTCATCGCCGAGTTCTCGCCAAAAAAATTGGAGATGGTCTGCCATGTAATAGTCATCCCGTGGAAGGTATTTGTGGATGGCACGTCCAACACGGCAGGGGCTGGAGTTGAAATCGTAATTATCACCCCATAGGGAATAAAACTGGAACATTCATTCAGATTAGGCTTTAAAGCCTCTAATAACGAAGACGAGTATGAGGCCCTACTGGCCGAATTAAAAGTGGTCTCGGACTTGGGAGCTAAGGAGGTGGCGGTTTACTTGGATTCCCGGCTGGTAGTCAACCAAGTATAAGGGGTTTTAAGGCCAAAGATCCCCGAATGGTTGAGTATTTAAGATTAGTGAAGCAGACTATGGGCTGCTTTTCAAGTGTGAGGGTGGAACAAGTGGATAGAGGCAGAACCGACGCGCCGACTCTTTAGCCACGTTAGCATCGTCGATAGCAAATGAGGTGCCCCGATTAATCAAGGTGGAGTTGGTGGTTGAACCGAGTATTAAGGCGAGGATAGGAGTTTCACAAGTTACCACTGTCAGGAAGTGCTAGATAGATCCTATTGTTAACTTTTTAGCTGAGGACCAAGTACCTGAGGATGAAAATGAGGCAGCCAAAGTGCGACGGACCACTGCTCGATACTGGTTATTTGTCAATCGGAAGCTATATCGAAGGTCATTTGAAGGGTCATTCCTACAGTGTCTGCACCCTAGCAATATTGAAGAACACTTGGCCGAGTTGCATAAAGGTATGTGCGGCAGTCACGTTGGTTGATGTTCAGGGGTTTTGGTGGCCACAAATGTAGAAAGATGCCATCAAATATGCATGGAGGTATGAGCAATGTCAAAGGCACGCCTCGACAATCCATCAACCTGCTGGGAACCTGAATCCTGCTAGTGGCCCATGACCATTTGCCCAGTGGGTGCTGGACATAGTTGGACCATTTCCTTGGGCAACGGGCAACCGAAAATTTGTGTTAGTGGCAGTGGACTACTTCACGAAGTGGGCAGAAGCGAAGGCACTAGCAAACATCTGGGATGTAGATGTCAAGAAGTTCGTATGGAGAAATATTATAACGAGATTTGGAGTACAAGAGTCCCTTGTGTCAGACAATGGTCTGCAGTTCGATAGCAAACCTTCCATGAATTTTGTAACAATCTTGGCATCAAGAACCGGTATTCTACCCTGGCATACCTGTAGTGTAACGGTTAAGCTGAAGCCACCAATAAGGCCATCATTAACAGATTGAAGAAAAGGTTAGAGGCACCAAGGGTAAATGGGCCGAGGAATTGCCCAGTATTTTGTGGGCATACCTACCGACCTAGAGGAGATCCATGGGAGAGACTCTATTTTCTCTAACTTTCAGAGCAAAGGCTGTCATACTAGCTGAGGTAAACCTATGCAACACCCAAGTTACAAGATTCACTCTAGTCGAGAATGAAGAATTAATGTTCCGACAGCTAAACTTGTTGGAAGGGTGCCATGAAGCAATAACCATTTGGCTGGCAAAATATCAACAGAAGCTCGCCTAAAGGTACAACAGAAGCGTGAGGAGAAAGGAGTTTACCGCAAGAGACTTGGTACTTCGAAAGGTAGTAGGGAATACATGAGACATCGACACAGGGATGCTGGCACCAACTTGGGAGGGGCCATACAGAATTACCGCCACTGCAAGCGCAAGGCGTATTATTTGGAGGATCTGGCCAAGAGACCACTTCCCCGGCCATGGAATGCCCATAATCTGAAGAAATTTTATCACTAGTTATCAGTACGCGAGGGTACCTATTGAGTGTAGTATTATATGTGCATATTGTTAATTAATACAAAAGCGATGTTTATCCATGCAAGTGTATTCGTACTTATGATTTCTTTATTTTTGACTCATTTGCCCCAGATAATATACGTGCAGAGAAAGGTAAAAATCCTAAGAACAAAAACCTGTCCTTAGTTTGATCTTCATCATCGAGTAGGTGGAAATCTTAAGCTAAAACATTCCAATGACAGAAACCTATCCTTGGTTCGATCTTTATCACCGAGCAAGTGGAAACCTTAAACTAAAAAATCCTAAGGACAGAAACCTATTCTTGGTTCGATCTTCATCACCGAGCAGGTGGAAACCTTAAACTAAAATATCCTAAGGATAGAAACCTGTCCTCAGTTCTATCTTCATCATTGAGCGGGTAGAAACCTTACACTAAAATATCCTAAGGACAGAAACCTATTCTCGGTTCGATATTCATCACCGAGTAGGTGGAAACCTTAAGCTAAAACATTCCAATGATAGAAACCTATCCTCGGTTCGATCTTCATCACCAAGCAGGTGGAAACCTTAAGCTAAAATATTCCGACAGAAACCTATCCTCGGTTCGTTCTTCATCATCGAGCAAATGGAAACCTTAAGCTAAAATATCCTAAGAACAAAAAATTGCTTTCAGTACGATCTTTATTATCGAGCGGGTGGAAGCTATGAACTAAAATGGGACAAACCCCGGTACAGGTTCCCAGCCACCATGAGTGAGAAAGTAAGGTATAATGAGCAAATTAACCATAATCATGTGTAAACTCAGTGATTACCTACTGGCATGGATATGTTTAAAAGAAAAGTAAGGGGAGAAAGGAGAAAAATATCCAACTTCCATCTTGAGAAGACCAATAAAAATTATTCATAGATTAAACAAATTGTCTTGTCGGCACAAGCCGGCGACCTAGGCAAACCAAGTACATAGTAAACACGATAACACAAATAAAACCTTAATATTCATGTTGCGGGATTGGTAGGTTGAGGCTGGGTAGTGGGTTTCCCGGATGCACCCTCAGCTGTCTAGGCTGCTGGGGGAGTCTGAGCTTGGACGTTTTCAGCGTCGATGCGAATGTTGCTGGTGACCTCCAGATCAACCATTTCCGCATAGGAGTCAATCACCCGTACCAACTCCATCATACTTAGGGTATCTTCCTCATCCACAGCACCTGCCTGACTCTAAGTGGGGGGAGGAAAGGCTGGATAGGGGATCTACTCAAGATTCCACAGTGGAGAATCCTCAGCCACCCCCATTGCTTGAAGGGCGGCTAACCACCCCTTCTCGAACCCATGATGTCGGGCTTGATGGACAATAGGCTCCACCGAGTTTTCAACCTTCATGAAACTTGCGTTATACCACTTATCCTCGTAGACTTCAAGAGCTGTTTTCAAGTCAGCAATCTGGTTAGCTCGAGCCAAATTTAGGCTATCTGTCATCGCTAGTTTAAGCATAGTGTCCCTCATCTTAGCCACCATGTCCATTAACTTGCTCTCTGCCTACCAATCGGGCTTTCTCAATGTCTTGTGCTTTTCTCTCAGAAGCCTTAATAGCCTCGCCCTTCTCCTTGGTCGTGGCCTCAGCAACGTCTTTTAACGCCTTCTCCCGATCAATGACTTTGGCAGCCTCTTTTAATCTTTCATCAATGACACAAGTCAGCTGCGTGGCCTGATGACACGACAAAGATAGAACGATAAGTAAAGACAAGAAAGATACCTACGTATTGCAACACGTGAAAGAAGACGAGATAGAAAATTACCATAATGGTGTGCCACTGTAGCCGCCTAACTAGCGACTCGTCGTCACCCTCCGAGAGGAAGTGAGCATCCTCAGGCAGAAGGAGACCCTACGCTAGGCTCTGAGCAACCTGCCCTCCTTCGCCTTGTGCCCACATCTATACACTGGTGGTCGTCAACAAAGGTTTGTCACCTAATCTAAAGATAGGCTGCTAACCCATCTCGGGGCTGGGAAGAGGATGCCACATTGGTCCCGACCTGGACCACCGGTTGAGAAACACCAATCGGCTCCTGGATCTTGGGCCTAACTATTGCGTGAGGCGAGGTCTTCAATGGAGATTCACCCAGGACGAGAATGGATTTCTAGGTGGCACGCTTCCTTTTTTTGCCCTCACTAACAGGAGTATGACCCTTTCCTTGGGGGAGTTAAGGTTGAGCCGCGGGGCTGGTGCCAGGTAAAAACCAAGCAAGGGTCATCACTCTCTACTTTACCATCTTCTCTGCTTGGTCAGCTTTGATGCCCAAAGTACTGATCGGCTAGGCTACTGGGGTGGGGGCTTCAAGCTGCTTAACGGCTACGTGTCTTTTGCGATTTGGGGACACGTGCTCGCGGACTCGTCCCTCACTGGCACAAGATCGTCCTCGGTAGTGTAATGAGGGCCAAGGTCCCAAGCTTCACCAGTAGTGAACGAAGGTGAGAGGAAGTTCACGTGTTAAACGTCTATATATGATAAGAGCGGACTATCTACTAACAAAGCTTGGCTAAATGATTGCCAGGTAGTATCCACTGGGTTGACGCCGAGTATCAAGTGGGACACACGAAGTTGTCCATCGTCGTTCACAAAAATCTCCGATCTAAGAACAAAATTGAGATCTCGCACGTGTACAACTCGAAGATTTGGTTGAAAACTTTTTTATTCTACAGCTAAGCAACAAAAAGACAGATTAGTACAATACGCAAACAATTAAGAGATGTAAAACTAAAGCAAATGGGGGTTCTCGGTACCGACCAACATCACGTAGCAAAAGTGGGCAAAGTAGCTCATCGGCAAGCCAGTTGCTACACACCCGAACAAACTCTCCTGTCGAGTTTCTATTAGAGTCGAGTAGATAGGATATAAGCCAGACTCGCATATTTCTAGTCTTTAGATAATAATCACTCTTTATTTTGCTGCACAATTTATACATAAAGTTGATGTCATGATGGTTCAATTGCAACCCAAACATTTGATTTAGTCGGCTGACATAACTAACAACTCTATAGAAATTGGGGGGAAGTTGGCCGGAGCATAGGCCATAGAACCTAAAGGTACTTAAAATGAAAGGGTCCATAAGAAATCTAACACCAACCTCAAAAATGGACATCAACAGAAAGAACGCAACTTTCAAACCAGATGCCCTTTCAAGAGCGATGTTGCCTTCATGACAATACGCAATATCGACATCCCCTGGGACACTAAAGACCCCTCTAAAATTGGCCAAGACAGCCTTAGGAGTAAGGAAATGAGAAAATCCCATTTTTATTCTATGGAACAAAGAAAAATCGAAAAGATTAAAAGGTAAAGAAGACTTACTTTGGGCTCTAGAGAGTGAGAAACTGGAGTGGAGTGTTTACGCACAGTAGGAGGATGCTCGGCAGAGGAGAGATTGAAAGAGAAATGACGTAAAAGGTGAAATTGAAAATCAGGAAAGGCTATATATAGAGGTTAAGGCATTTAATGAGGCGGGAGGCAGGAAAAACCCCTCCAAACTCTTTTTGGTAACGTCCCCATACATGTGGGCGCAATTCACGAACCATCAGACGATTCGCAAATTAACAGACAGCCTGGCACAACGCTGCTTTCAAGAAGGCTTTGAGAATCACCTTATTCGGGCATCAAAGGGCGCTCGGAGTTCTTAGGAGACCATCATTGTCACTTGGATCACCCTTGATTCGCCCCCGGTGATCCACCCATCAGACTTCTCTGATAACACTTGGTTCTTAGAATCTTTGATTCATTATCGAGAGCCAAGCATGAATCAAGGGGGGCCTATTGTATGGGGTGTTACTCCCCCTCAAGCCCATTGTTCATAAAAACCCATCATAATGGTGCCACGTGTAAGACCTTGTACTTATTAGGCCTTGGCTCTTAGGACATTGTGCGCAATTGTGTGTACCGTTGGGCCTACGAACTCAGCCCAGGCAAGCCTTGACGCGATTTTTCGGTTAAGCTAGTGAGTCCCAAGGTGCTCGGCATTGCCTAGGAAATATTGTTGCCAAGCAAATCTTGTAACGTAGGAACCAGTTCCAATGCCACTCTAACCACCTCCCACTCCCAACTAAACACCCACTTAAGGGTAATAACATTGGACCTCCTTTCCACTCACCTCGAAATAAATCATAACTCTTCCACTAATTTGAAGCTATAAATAAGAGATGGGAACGAGGAAATGGGGTTGGCAATTTTAGAGAGAGAGCACTGAGAAAAAGAGGGTGATCATTTTGTGAGAAAAAGGGAAAACTTTTCTAAAGAGGTCTGGAGAGGAATTGGGAAAGCAAGAGTCCATGGGTTGCCGAGTGTAGAACCACCCATAGTAGGAAATCTAAAACCCATAAAACAAATAGATTATGAGCCCAAATAGAGGTTGAGCCCAAAAACCACATTTTGGGTACGCACAAACTTAATTTAGTTTTTTTCATTGTCCTTGTATTTCTTTTTTGGATTTCAGATAAATTTGAGTCTCTCGCCAGCCTTTAGAATTTAGGGAAAAACTTAACTATAGTATCTTAGGTATTGTTCCTAAAGAAAATTACTTCCAATGCAACCATATTTTTAAATTTAATTGAGAAACCTAATCTAGCGCACCTAAAAATCAAGTTACTGAACCCATTTTACCCTAGAATTTAAACCTAATGTTGTGTCTACATCCCATTCCTATATTATAATCAGCCTTTTGCTGCCTAAGCCTTAGTTTATCACCATCAGGGACAAAGGATCTTCGAGTTCAGCCTTAGGATTACCTGGTCACCAGTCCACACTCTTCCAGAAAAAAACAGGTCAAACTTAACACCCTAATCATCAGTGCATGCAGACATTTGATACCCGCATGCATTTCGACACGTACATACACACCAAAAAACGTTTATGTTATTGAATTATGTACAAGAAATCCTTCATCATTGAAAATGCCTGGGCGATTTCACTTCCCAAAAGTCTAAACATTACAAGACAAAACTTAAAAAAAATGGGACAAAGAATATTTTCTTCAGTTGATAACTGGAGCTGGAGGCACTGCAAACAAAAGTAACCAATGGGAGCATTTGGAATCATGAAATGTGACAAAAACCTAGAATAACTAGCTGTATTAATATATTTAATTAAATAGTTTAATATTAATTTTTTGTTACACCCAGAAATAAAGATAGTTAAAAAAAAAAAAAAAATGAGGTATCTTATGTATGCATCCCCTGTAAATTAAAGGACAAAAATAATTGTCCAATATTCTCTTAATTAGGACACTGATGAAATGAGAATTCGTTAGTCAAGAATAAATGAGTTCAGACGGAATCAAACCTTATTTTCTCCCTTCTTGCAGGTATAAGAAATGGTGGGGAAGGTTTCCCAGCATGGTCACCGGTGTGGTGCCTACCAAGACACCTTCGATGCTCAAGTCAGTGCTAAGAAATATTTTTCAATAAAAATAGTGAAAAGAAATGAATATAATATTGTATCTTTGCTTACCCCCGACTCGTGCTTGTGGGAGCTTTATATATGCTTCTCCAACCCTTAGCCGTTGTGGCAGTTATTGTGGCTTGAATGCCTCTTTTAGTAACGCTTCCTGCTAAGTAATGGGGCCTTAACTCATCTTCCAACGGGTCGTACAGCTAGGTTTGCCAATCTGAGACGCTATTGGTGATATTGAATAACCCTGCTGCCTTCGTGTGCACTTGCCTGCCCTTTACCTCATCCTTGTCCTTTCTTCCTCGTCAGTGTTTTATCTCGTTAGTCCCATCAGTTGCCCTCAGATTCTTTGGTCGTCATGACATGTTAGGACAACCATGGAAGATGAAAAGTTGGCAGGCAACTCTTAGAGTTTCGTGCCGTATTAAATGCGTAGTGGTGGCGCCGTACTGATCGTGGCCACGTGGCGCATTCCAGTTGGTGAAGTTAATGCCCTCATCATATGACTCTTCATTTTTCCCGCTATTTTTTAGTTTCTATGTATCTTGGTTTTAATCCCTCCTCCTTGTTCTTTACTTTTCTCAAAAAAGCTCTTATTACTCTATGCCTCTTTTCATTTCTTTGCTAAGACTTCACCTTGTGATTTCTTCTTCGGACCGATGCATCGTGTGGTGGTGCTTCTTCTTTCTGCCATTTCTAAGGTACTCATCTTCTCTATCTTTGGCTCTGTTTTTCCCCTTTTCTTTTTGCAGTTTCTGATTTCTTCATCTTTTTCCTTTTCTCCCCTTCCTTCTCTTTTTCTTTTTTATAAAGGGGGTTTTAGCTCGTAGTGTTCTTTTCACATGATTCCTAGATTTTCATGGTTAGTGGCTCTGAGGTTAGGATAGTTCACCCATCAATTTCTTTCTTGTTTATGCGCTTAGGGGGGTTTTTAGGTAGTTCTTCGCTCCTTAAAGGTTTTGTTTTTTAGGGTAACTGTTTGGGAGTTTTATTGGCTGACCTGTTGCCTTTACTTCGTCAGTCAATTGATTGGTTTAAAAGTCGGGAAAGAGTGCGAGGGACGATGTCTGAGGTTAGATCTAGTGAACTTGAGACTGGATTATCGTCTAGTGGCGATCCAGTGGGGGGGGGGGGATACTACTGTTTCAACCCTTCGGGAAGTTAAGGCTTTTGACGCCCTTGAGGAGGAGTGTAGCCTAAATGCTGAGATGCTAGGAAGGTTTAGGGATAGATTCCAATTCCCAGAGCGAGTGAGGCTTCGTCTGCCCAGTAAGGATGATCGGGCTTGTAACTTCTTCCCAAGGGAGGTATGTTTTTACGAGGCGGCCTTCATCTATGGATTGAAGTTCCCTATTCATCCTTTCCTGATGGAGTTGTTAGACCATTTTAGTATTGCTCCTGGGCAGCTTATGCCCAACTCTTGGAGAATTGTAATTAGATGCATGGGGATATGGCTAGCAACTGTGGACGGGGACATGCTTAAAGTTGACGAGCTCGTCCACCTGTATCGCGTAAAAGCATCTAAGGAGCACGAGTACTACGAACTAGTGCCCTAGGAGAGGAAAACTAGTATTGTCAAAGGTTTATCGTTGTCTTTCAGGTATTGGAAGTCCAGATTTTTCTTTGTGTCTGGGGATGAGTTTGAGACCCTCTTGAGCGAGACTTGGGGTGATCTCCCGAGGTTACACCGTCAGTGGGGAACCCCGACTTTAGGTGCGTCAATATCTCTCCTCGTCATTTCAGTTCTCTTGTATTCATTGTTATTGTACCTAACTCCTTCGCTTCTCGCTCCGCGCAGTTAAGAGATGACCAAAACTTAAGAGCAGATATAAGGAGAGGGTGCAGAAGGCTGTTGAGTACACACAGACGATCGAGAACTAGGACGATCTCGTAGATCCCAGGACTCTAGCTTTTTATTGTCTTGGACCAGAACCCTCTTCCTTCGTTTTGTGGAATATTGAAATTGAAGGAAAAAAGAGTAAGTGTTAGATTAGTGTGCCATGATTTTTTTTTCTTTTCTTTTCCTTTCTTATGATCATGTTCTTCTTTTCGCAGAAATGATGATGAAATTTAACAAGGATATGTACGCGAAAATAAGGTCGAAGAAAGGCGAGCCCCTATCCAACTTAGGGAAGAAAATGGTGTGAGTCACTGGGAAGGGCACCTCCGTCACTCCTTTTGCCCACGTCACTCCTATCACTTCTGGCGCCGAGGTGATGAGGACAGCTTCTCCCTCTACTTCCATCAAGGAGCTCTCCACTCCTGCCTCCAAGAGGCCGCGGTTGTCCGAGAGAGAAAATGAGAAGGTCGTTCCTCGTTCATCTACTATCTAGGATGACAAGAGGCTGGCAGTGGACAGGGCTCACAGGGTCATGGCTGCTGAAGATCTAAAGGCCCTTTTTGGAGTGCCTTTTAACAGTGTTGCGAGTTGCCACGTCCGGAAGCTCGTACAGGTGAAGTATTTGGGTATGGCAACCTTTTTTCTTTTCCTTCTCCAATTTACTGACGATCTCGATTCTTGTTTCAGGTATTGGGGGAGAGTCTCCATATCGCCTCTGAGTACTTGACTGAAAAGGCTAAGGTGGTTTCCCTTACGTCGAGGATAGAGGCTCTGGAGGCGGAGAACTCTACTTTAAAAAAAGGACCTAATTAACTCCATGGGCAAGGCTACTGACTTGAAAGAGAAGGTGAAGACTTTGAGCGACGACCTTAGAGCCGAGAGTTAGTTGACCCTTGAGAAAGATGAGCAACTTCTAGGAGCTAAGGAGAAGCTGAAGACCATTACTGCTAGGTCTGTTGAAGCCTTCCAAACCACGGAGGAGTACAATACAGTCCTGTTCGGCTGGTACTTCAAGGGCTTCGAGCTCCTACGAAGATACCTTGCCAAGCATCCATCTGAAGTTGACCTGGAGAGTCTAGATCTAGAGGAGGTCGACCAGGAGATGGCTGCTGACAAGGCTGCTCAATCTTCTGCTACCCAGCCTGACGTCCTTGAGAGTGCCCTTGCCGACGATGCCCATGATAGTGCTGCCCCTACTGCCGAGCCTTGAAGAATTTTTTTTTTTTTTTCGTAGTTCCAATCTCGTTACAACTTATGTTTTAAGAACATCGTTTCGGCCTAGTGTTTATGGGCCTTTAGTTGTAAAAATAGTGGAATTTGCCCGTTGTTTTTGGGCTTTAATTAAATTCATGGTTATGCACTTACTTGTTTCTGTGATTTGCACACTTGTTTCCTTTTTGATGCATTAGTAGCTTGATCTTGTTACTTAGAAATCTGTAGCTCCTTCTAGGCACTTCGTCAATAACTTACATTCATCGAGGCGAAATCTTGTTACTTCAGTAACTTACATCCGTCGAGGCAGAATCTTGTTACTTAGCCATTTTCAAGATTGATTGATTCTCTAAGCTTTGTCAGTAACTTACATCCGTCGAGGTAGAATCTTGTTACTTAGCCATTTTTGAGATTGATTGATTCTCTAGGCTTCGTCAGTAATTTACATTCGTCAAGACAGAATCTTGTTACTTAGCCAGTTTTGAGATTGATTGATTCTCTAGGCTTCGTCAGTGACTTACATCCGTCAAGGCGGAATCTTTTTACTTAGCCAGTTTTGAGATTGATTGATTCTCTAGGCTTCGTCAGTGACTTACATCCGTCAAGGCAGAATCTTGTTACTTAGCTATTTTTGAGATTGCCTTTTGATTTACAACTAACTAAATCTGTGGACATAGTGATATTAGTTGTACAATTCCTTTATTAATTTAAGTGTGAATACATTTTCTGATTACATCTATTAGTGGTACTTCTTCAAGTGTTCAATGTTCCATGGCCGTGGGAGTCTCTGCCCGTCTAAGGTTTCCAGGTGGTAACTTCCTTGCCTGGAATAATGGACGACTCGGTATGGTCCTTCCCATGTGAGTCCAAGCTTTCCTTGGGCAGAATCTTTTGAAGCCGTATTGACCTTGCATAAGACGAGGTCACCTATTTCAAGTCGTCTGAGCTTTACCCTCTTGTTATAGTATTCTTCAATCTTCTGCTGGTACTTCGTCATTTTGTTTGAAGCTTTGTGTCTTACTTCATTAAAGCAGTCCAGATTTATTCAGAGCTGGTAGTCGTTGCTTTCTTCGTGGAATACTTCCCGCCTGGTGCTGATGACTCCTATCTCGACTGGGATTACTGCCTCAATGTCGTAAGTGAGCCTGAAAAAGGTTTCCCCTGTCAGGGTTCTCACCGTGGTTCTGTAGGCCCACAAGACATTGGGCAATTCATCTGGCCAAGCACCCTTCGCGTCATCGAGCTTGGTTTTAATCATCTTCAACAGCGTCCGGTTCGTCACTTTCGCTTGACCGTTGGCTTGTAGATGTCCTGGGGAGGAGAACTGGTTTTTGATGCCTAAGCCCGAACAGAAGTCCTTGAAGCCTTGGCTGTCGAACTGCCACCCATTATCTGATATAATCGTCCTTGGGATCCTGATCCTGCAAACTATGTTCTTCCAGACAAAGCTTCGGATTCGTGCTTCGGTGATTGTTGCTATTGCCTCTGTTGCTATTGCCTCTGCTTCAACCCATTTCGTGAAATAATCAATTGCAACTAGTCGGAATTTTACTTGGCCCTTACCTAAGGGCAGCAGACCTATGATGTCGATCCGCCATTGTGCGAATGGCTACAGAGATGATATAGTCGTCAGTTACTCTGCCGGAAGTCTCTGGACGTTCCCGAACCTTTGACACTTGTCACATCTCTTAACGAGTTCCGCTGCATCCATCTGCATAGTTGGCTAGAAATAACCTATTCGAAGGATTTTACTTACCAGGGATTTGGGACCGGCATGATCCCCACAAATTCCTTCATGGACTTCCTTCAGGATGTATTTGACTTCTTCTTCATCAACACACTTCAGGTAAGGCATAGAGAAACCTCTCTTGTATAGGGTGCCATTTAGGATCATGAATCTGGCTGCCCTTTTTCTAACCTTCTTGGCCTCCTCGACGTCTTGAGGGAGGTGCCCATCTTGCAAAAAAGACATGATCGGAGTGATCCAGCTATTCGTATTTTCGATCATGAACGTTGGGACTTCCTCAATGCTGGGGTGTTTCTGGATCTCTATCACCAAACCGCTACATGGCGACCCTTCTTCTGACGATGCTATCTTCGAGATCTCAGCTGCTATCATGTTCTGACCTCTAGGAATCTGTTCAAATTCTACTTTGTTGAACTCCTAAATTAGACGCCTCGTCAGTCTAAGGTATTTTTGCATTCTTTCCTCTTTTGCCTTGTACTCCCTCTTTATCTGCCCGGTCACTAGTTTTGAATCACTTTGCACCAACAGGTTCTTGGCTCCAAGCACCTTTCCAAGTCTCAGCCCTGTCAATATTCCCTCGTACTCAGCTTTGTTATTGGTGGCTGGGAACTATAGCTGAACTCTGTATTTGAGCACTTCTCCGCCAAGGGTGATTATGACCACCCCTACTCCACCCCTTTTCTAGGCTGACGAACCATCAGTCTAGATCGTCCATATTTCGGCATCGCTAGCAGGGTCATTCTTATCTGCAAAAGTAAACTTGGCAACTGCCAGAATTTGTGCCTTAATGGCGGTCCTGGGATGATACTCAATGTCAAATTGGCTAAGTTCAATTGCCCACTGGACCGTCCTTCCTGCTACTTCAGGTTTGCTTATGGCCTTTTTGATAGGTTGGTCCGTCATTACTAGGATAGGATTCGCCTGAAAATATTGTCTTAGTCTGCGAGAGGCTACTATTAATGCAAACATGATCTTTTTGATCTTCGGGTACTTGGACTCAGCCCCTTGGAAGTCTTGGCTACCGTAGTAAACTGGGAGCTGTCTCTTACCCTCTTCACGAATCAGGGCTGCACTCACGGCTGTGACTGACACTGTCGAATACAGATGTAGGTTTTCCCTTTTTTTGGCTGGGCTTGAGAGAGGTAGATTACTCAAGTAATGCTTTAATTCTTGGAATGCTGCCTCACATTCGTCGGTCCATTCAAAGGCCTGCTTCAAGGTCTTGAAAAATGGCTGGCATTTATCCGTTGCTCTAGAGACGAACCTGTTTAGTGTCGCGATTCTTCCTATCAACTTCTGGACCTCCTTGACGGTTCGGGGCGACTCCATATTGATTATGGCTTGCACCTACTCCAGGTTTGCCTCTATTCCTCTTTGGAACACCATGAATCCCAAGAATTTTCTGAAGCTACACCAAAAATGTACTTGCTTGGATTTAGCTTTATCTGATACTATTTGAGGGTGGCAAATGTCTCCTTCAAGTTGTCCAGATGGGAAAGCTCTTCTCTGCTCTTAACGAGTATGTCATCCACGTATATCTCCATATTCCTGCTAATCTGCTTCCTGAACATCTTGTTCACTAAACTTTGGTAAGTGGCACCTGCATTCTTCAGTCCAAAAGGCATTACCTTATAGCAATAAAGTCCTTGGCTCGTGATGAAAGAAGTTTTCTCCTAATCTTCTTCGGCCATCTTTATCTGATTGTATCCCGAGAAAGCGTCCATGAAAGTCAGCAATTTATGTCCGGCTGTGGAATTCACAAGTTGGTCTATCCTGGGCAGAGGAAAACTATCCTTCGGGTAAGCCTTTTTCAAGTCCGTGAAGTCCACGCACATTCTCCATTTCTCATTTACCTTCTTTACTAAGATGACATTCGCGAGCCAGTCGGGGTAGTATACTTCTCTAATGAAACCTGCAACCAATAGCTTGGTGACTTCATCTGTAACTACTTGGTCTCGTTCTGGGGTAAAGACTCTGCGTCTCTGCTTGACGGGCTTTCTTTTGGGGTTCATTCTCAACTTATGCTGAATAACTTCTGGAGGTATGCCAGGCATGTCCTCATGACTCCACGCAAAGACTTCTAAGTTCTCTTTAAGTAATTCGACAAGTTTGGCTTTCATCTTAGGACTTAGCTTCGTCCCTATCCTTGTCGTCTTGGTTCTCTCTCCTTTAACTAACTCCACTGTTTCTTAGACTTCTCCTTTATCTTCTTCCATCTCTTCTATCATCCATATATGGTTTTCCCTGGCAGCTAAGACGACCTGGTGACATTCCCAAGCTAAGACCTGATCTCCTCTTATTTCGCCAACCCCATTATCCGTTGGGAATTTTATTTTCAGGCAATAAATGGACGTGACCGCCTTCCATCGGTTGAGCATGGGTCTACCGATAATGGCATTGTAGGATGAAGGATAGTCCACCACCAAAAAGTCTAGCTGACGAGTCAGTTGCCTCAGGCAAGCCTCTACTGTTACTGTTAATGTCACCGTGCCTTTGGGATACACTTGGTCTCCACTGAACCTGACGAGTGGGGAGTCAAATAGGCGCAGCCTTTTTGGATCTAGCTTCAGCTGCTGAAAAGTAGGAAGGTAGATAATGTCTGCAGAACTGCCATTGTCCACAAGGATCCTCTTAGTATTGAATCCCTCTATGGTTAACGTTATGACCAAAAGGTCACTGTGTGGCTGTTTCACTCCTCTGGCATCCGTTTCATTGAAAGACATATCCTGATCTGTCCGCCTTTGCTTGATCGGAGGCATCATATGGACGCTGTTCACTTGTCTCTTGCATGCCTTCTTGAGGGACCTAAATGACCCTCTATTGAGGGGTCCTCTTGCAATCGTTGCTATCTCCCTGATCACATCCTGACCTGGTTGAGGATGACGATTGTCTTTTCCAGACAAGGACTCTGGTTGGTTCTTGTTGCTGTCTCTGGACTTTCCGTATACTCCCTTCTTCACATATTTCTGTAACTTTCCTTTCCGTATTAACTCTTCTATTTGCTCCTTCAGATCCCGACAATCTTCCGTGTAATGGCCATGATCTTTATGAAATCGGCAGTATTTGCTCTTGTCGCGAGCGTTAAGTGACGAATGCAATGGTCTTGGCCATTTGAGATAGTGCTCATCCTTAATCTGCGCTAAAATTTTGTCAACCGGCATAACTAGGGGGTAAATCTTACCGTCCGAGGACTTTTATCATCTTTCCTCCTATTCCCGTCAATGGGCCAACGATCTAGGCGTTCCCTCTTTTACCCCCTACATTCATTATCCATCCTTCCTACACTTCCAAGCCTCTCCGCGTCCCCTATTGCTGCTAACGCATCTTCAGTGTTCATATACTTCTGTGCCTTTAAGAGCATTTCTGCTATTGTCTTTGGAGGATTCTTCGCGAGCGAAGCCACTAACTCCCTGGACCTCAATCCTACCTTGAAAGTCGTCAGCTGCACTTTGTCGTCTGCCTCATTTACCTCCAATGTCTCCCGAGTGAAACATTTCACGTACGACCTCAATGTTTCCTTTTCTCCTTGTCTGATGGTAAGCAAGTAATCTGCTAGCCTCTTTGGACGCTGTCCCCCTATAAAATGACGTAGGAAGGCACTGCTCAATTGCTCGAAGTTGTCAATGGATGATGTTGGCAACTTGGCGAACCATTCCCTTGCTGGTCCTCTGAGAGTAATGGGGAAGGAACGACAAAATATTTCGTCTGGGGGTTGCTGAAGACCCAGCGTCGTTTTGAATGTGTTGAGGTGGTCCTAAGGGTCCTTTAACCCGCCGAACAGTTCCAGCTAAGGTAAATGAAACTTAGGCGGCACTGGATGTTTAAGGACTGCAGTAGTGAAAGGCGAATCTATGGCCCTTATCATTCTATCTACACTCCGGTTTGTCCTCTCCCTGATGGCGTTCGTTAGCTCGTCCATCTCTTTCCTCATTTCTCGAAGAAGATCTGAATTTTGCTCGTCCGAAGTGAATGGTCTTTGAGTATTAATCCTTCTATGGCTATCCCCTTCATCCTCCGGGTAGCTCCTGGATCGTCTCTCTTCCTGTTGAACTTGCTAAAGTCGTACCTTCATTTCTTGATTTTGTCTGGTAAGTTCCTCGATGGTGGCCGCAAGATCCTGGATTTGTTGAGCCAAGGCTACAGGATCTTGATTGGATTTCATCTGAATGTCGAAGTTGGGGGAAACTACTTCTCCAAATATGAATATGAGAAAGAATCCCACAGACGGCGCCAAACTGATGAAATGAGAATTCGTCAGTCAAGAATGAATGAGTTCATACGGAATCAAACCTTCTTTCCTCCCTTCTTGCAGGTATAAGAAATGGTGGGAAAGGTTTCCCAGCGTGGTCGTACAGCTGGGTTTGCTAGTCTGGGACGTTATTGGCGAAATTGAATGACCCTGCTGCCTTCGTGTGCACTTGCCTGCCCTTTACCTCATCCTTATCCTTTCTTCCTCGTCAGTGTTTTATCTCGTCAGTCCCATCATTGTACTTATTTCATGTCTTTTGGCTGTAGGCCAAGCAATTTGGTTGTTCAACAAGCAGGAAGCTGAAATTTCTATCGGGAAAGAGAATATTGGTTGAGAATTGAGATGCCTATAATTGGATGTTAAATGTTTTTTTTTTTTTTTTTTTTTTTTTTTTTTTTTTTTTTTTGAGAAAGGATGTTAAATGATGTGATACCACTCTAACTAAAGGTTTAATATTATAGATTAGGACCCAATTATACTTAGATCAACCACTTATTCTTTGTATTCTTGTGATCACCATACCGATAATTAAAAATTAAAAATGATAAAATCGTGTTAAAATTGATTATGTCATAAAAAATTTAAGTGGATTAACTGTTATAAGGACACAATTTTTGCCGACCAAAGCCCAAATGAACGAATCAATGGCTTAAAAAACCCAAAATAATGAATTTGTTAGAGAGTGGGTTTGAAGATGAATTTTCAATGAGCTTAAAAGACATTAATCAAGGAAGGTTGGTTATTGCTATATAAATATTTTTATATATATATATATATATATATATATATATCTCTTAAACTTATACAAAGTTACAGTTCTTAGGTTTACAGTAAATTTTCCCTAAATTTTCTATATCCCCCCACAGTGGGGTTTTTCTCCTTTATATATCCCTTTCCTTCCTTCATCTTAGCCCTCCACGTGTAAATCAAGTTGCTGGCTTTGATACTTGTCCCACCAGCCCCTTCTGGAAATCTTTGTAGGTAGCTATAAGGTTGAATGTTGCTATTCAGGTATTACCTCCACATTAATGTGGTTAGGATGTTAGCTGCAGAGCATTCAATGCGGTGGTAGCAGCTTTTCTTCCCAAATATTTTCTCACTCCCTTTTGTTTTATTCCTATTTGATGTTTATCCTTGCTAACACAATTTTCTTGTGCCTTGTTCTTGACAAAGGATCGGACCTTTGACCTCTACCCCATTTTAGCCGAAAAGGTACTTCTCCTCAGACAACATTTCCAACTCCTTATGACCAGATTTTTTCCACAACCCATCAGCCTGTATGCCTTCATTAGTATTTACCCATTCTTAGGCCATCTGATGTCCTCTGATAGGCCAAAAATGCATTGACCCCTTATGATGACATCACAAGGGGTCAATGCATTTTTAGGTCATTACCCAAGCTTATTAATTTGACAAATTAACCAAAAAGTATGTAACCAAATTAACCCATTTTTAGGTAATTACCCAAGCTTATTAATTAATCAAATTAACATGCAATGTATGTGACATCACAAACAAATCACCAACTAAAATAAAATATAGCGGATGACAAATTTGACAATGTGATTTGTTTTCGAATGAAGAAAACCTCCAAGACAAAAACTTCACTGGATGATTTTAAGGTCACCACTTCCCAGAATTCATTATTATCACAACAAGCGGTTACAAGTAAAAGAATCCTAGTGCCTTATATCAATCTATAGTTGAACCCTTACCCCAATACCCAATTGGACTTGTTCTGTAGTGACAATCTCATTTTAATATACAACTCTCAGTACATGACTAACCAATAGATGCGTGAATTCCAATACACGACTTGATAACTAACTTGAGAAGGATGTTGGCTGCAAAGTTCTTCAGTTCATCACACGATGAAGATCACTAAGTTGCTTAGTCACAAAACCCTACGGTGTACAAACACAGCAGCTTCTTCAAGATGAATTAGGGCAAACTAGGTTTCTAGTCACAGTTTACATAAACAACTCTTTGCTTCACACTTGTGCAATTGTGCTCCTTGTGACGGCCCTTAAAATAATCTTTATATATGTTTAGGGTTAAGAGAAAAGAAACCTTAAACACATACACACAGATTGGCATGAAATCAGAACTGAAAATCTGATTTTCATAATTCTCGTTAAATACCCTATCTGTCGAACAGCTGTCAAGCTTCGTGCTTAGAAAACTTTTTGAATCTCAATAAATACTAGCTGTTGAGTTTTAAAAACCAGCACTTCATCACTTGAATCTTGGACAGTCTTGCATGGCTTTAACACTTAAACTTAAAACCTTGTTCTTCGAAGTATTAAACACATCCTAAATCTACCCAAATACAAGTAAAGTACATATTGTCAAAAGATTAGCCAATACATGATAACATATGTTCCTAACATAAATCACATATGTCTTAACATCCCCGAACACAGCCCAATACCCATATTTAGGCCTTGCATTCCTACAACTATTATCCATTGAAAAAGGCCTAAATACAAAAATTTAATTAACAATTTTGTATCTTAAAAAATATAGGAAAAGTTGTTTCTCAAAAAAAAAATATAATATATAAATTTAGATAAATATTATTAATTGATATTTAAATATTAAAAAACCCCACTTAAATGTATTATCATAAGCCTCAAACTATAATAAGCCAGCCTTGATGCCATTGAGTTGCAAGGCCCTTAACATGCACATGTTAATGAATAATTTAATATCTCCTAAGCAAATTTAACATATTAAAATTAGAACAAATATAAAATTCAAAATAGTCTTTTATTTTATCTTGATAAAAAAGCGTATAGTGAAAAAACTATATAACACTGCTTGTTTAATTAGTAGGACTAGGTAACTTATCCAATAAGTACAAAATTACAATAGGCTAGGGCTATTTACAATAGGTTTGACTCCTAATGGATTTAACATCACCCTTCAAATTGAAGTGACAAGTCTAAGGCTATTTTGAATTGTAAATGAACCAAGCTGTTCATATACAACTCTGACTTTGTCTCAATAAAAAAAATATTTGTTCATATTTGTTTATAAACAAATCAAACTAGATCAAATTGTTCATATACAACTTGGACTTGTCTCAATAAAATTTATTTGTTCATATTTTGTTTATTTATAAACATGCTAAATTAGATCAAGAAACAAAAATTTGCTTTTTTTAATCTGCCAAGAAATCAACACATCGCTTTGCAAGAAGCAATATCCCGTGGAGGAAAGAAGTTTAGTGTCCCAATCATCATCATAGTAGGCACGTACGTAACAACGCACAAGTGCCATAGTAGAACACGATCTGCACGCACAACTATTGAACTCGTGTTTCTTGTTCAACATCACTCGATTACTTAGGCTAGGAGATGTTTAGACCTTTTTTGCTCTATCTTGGGTGATTAAAATTAATTAAACATAAGTAACCAATCACACCTTAAACTTAGAATTATAATGATTGATGATGACTTCGTAAATCACAAATTTTTCCACTTTTCACCAGTTTAACTCTCCGTGCTCTAACTTGGGTGATTAAAATTAATCAAACATAAGTAACCAATCACACCTTAAACTTAGAATCATAATGATTGATGATGACTTCGTAAATCACAAATTTTTCCACTTTTCACCAGTTTACATCTCCGTACAAACACAAAGCATGTGTGAGGGATGAATACATATTTGCCATTTCGGATCATCGATCTCCCCTTATCGAAATCGAGTATATTGACACATCCTATCCCGAGAGCTTATCTTTACAAAATCCTGACAAATATATACCTAATTATATACCAGTTTGTATGTCTTGAAGTAACTCACATAACTTAGCAGATAAAAGGTTTTGATAACATTTTAAGAGGTTTAATTTAGGATTTAAACCTACTTAAGGTTTCAAAGATAGGAGGCAGCTTTGTTTTTTGTTTTCCATCATGCAACTAGTAGATCTGATGGACTTATATGGAGGCATATGATTACAAAGTGCACCCTTACATCGAAATTCAGCAGCCACTACAGTCAAGGACAAGCCTTAATGGTAAATAGTAAATACTAATAACACTGATCAAGGCCGAACCTGTCATTATCGAATCTATAAAATGTCAAGAAGAAAAATACTTGAAAGCATTAAAGAATAAATGGAGAGAAGAAAATAAGGATATTTGTTGCTGCACTTCTTCTAGCTCTTAAGAGAGCTAGCATTTGCGGTACTAGACGTCAGAAATTCTTGAAAACCTACTATTAGAATGAGTTTTTTTGCTGACCTGAATTTGCTCGAATAGAACACTACAAATCCAAGTCCTAATCATCGCAGGTAAGTTATATCAAACAATAAGTCAATGACCTCAGGACTACAGGTTAACAAGTTGTGATCAATGAGATAAATAACTCAGTGGGCATCGATCAGCATCGGCCCACATTGCAATCATGGTTTTACTCTCCACTAATTATAGTTTAATTAATTGTCAAATAATTTAAACGAATTACTCGTCGTTGTGGGGAAATCCTAATTTTGTCTGCCACACTCTTTAACAGTTTTGTGGGAATCAACAAGGGCATGAAGAGACAAGCAATTACAATGGTCTTGATTTGTATTTGCAATAGAACCAATCCACCATATATAAAAACAAAAGCTGATTAAACTCTTGAATTTTAAATATCCTATATGCCCTACATTACGTTAATTAGCATATCTAATATTACACAAATCTCATTTCCAGCTAAGATACTGCATAGATCTTCATATTTTAGAACTAAAAGGCTTCTATTGGCTCTATAGAGCATATCTGATATTACAAAAATCTCATTTCCAGATAAGATATTGCATAGATCTTCGTATTTTACAACTAAGAGGCTTCTATTGGCTCTATACAGCATATCTGATATTACACAAATCTCATTTCTAGCTAAGATATAGCATAGATCTTCATATTTTACAACTAAAAGGCTTCTATTGGCTCTGTACTACCACAAATATTTGTCTAATTAAAATTTTGAATTGTTAAAAAAAAAATAAAAAAAGCTATTGCAATGGTGAT
Source organism: Castanopsis chinensis (assembly GCA_032878915.1). Taxonomy (NCBI): domain Eukaryota; kingdom Viridiplantae; phylum Streptophyta; class Magnoliopsida; order Fagales; family Fagaceae; genus Castanopsis; species Castanopsis chinensis. Next base: position 8,867,476 of record JAVQMG010000101.1, on the reverse strand, counting down.
TTACAATTTACAATGACAAGATAAAAATGTGAAAAAAGTTATTTCTGTTGGTACATACAGAGCTGTACAGTACTAAGACATATCTATGAATTAGATTATTATTATTATTTTGACTGATAAGCATTTAAATAGATAGTTAATATATATTGGAAAACGATATAGAGATAGCAAATTAGCAATACAAATAGTCTGATATACATTTATGTTTTCTTGGTGATAGAGAATGTGCTCGACGCCTGGACTACTCTATCCAAAGAAAAAACAAAGGGTGCTTTAAAGAAAGGAAAAGAAAGTTTAAACAAAGGTCTAATTATTTAAATAAAATAATATTGTAATCAATTAATAATTTTATGTGGATTTGTAAGTTATGAAGAACCACTTGCCACAAGTCCTACCATTAAAGAAGGGAATTCATAACTGAAAACCTAACCAACAAATCTTAGTCCTACGACTAAACAAAATTATATGGATCATATAGTGATAGCCTATGAAGCACAAGTGTGTTTCTAAATTCGGGTGAGGGTGAGAGACTCGGCTATTTTTGAAAAAATAAAGTGTGGGTGCGGCGAGGTGTGGCGATTAAAAATTATTAAAAATATTTTTGTTTATATATTTTATATATTGCTAATGGTTTTTTATATAATAATAATAATAAGTACACAAAAGTTTTTGACACTGAAATTATTATCAGAGATATTAAAATAGATGAAACTTTCCATAAATAAATAAATAAATATGACTTAATGGCTCACATATTTGGTCAGTCCAAAAACAAAATAAAAAATATTTGTAGCAATTATTAAAATAGACGTAACTTCCCATTAAAAAAATTGAGGCACAAAAAACAAGGCATTTAAGATTTAGATATATGTGACTCACGTGTTTGGTTATAGAGGCGCAAAAAAACAAAATAAAAAAGAGTTGTTAACAAGGCATTTATGATTTAACAAAGGAAGAAGTACTGAAGTAGCTTCCCATTAAAAAGAAAAAGGGAAGATGCGGCTAGCTCACAGGTCAAAGAGGCACAAAAAACAAATAGAGATAAGTGCAAAGAATGGGCTCTGGCCAAAAACTATAGGAAGAACTGAAGAAGACGAAGAAGCAATGAAGAAGAAAAAGAAAAAGAAGAAAGGGGTTAAGGTCGGTGAAATTATGACAGTGACATCTTGTATCAATAACCACTGGTGTTTTGGGTTTAAGTTTTTTTTTTTCTTACCGGCCGATTTCCTTTTTTCGGCCGAAATACACCGATATTCGGCCAATACGATCCAAATCGGCCCGGTTCGGCACGCATTAGAGCCAAATCGGCACGAGTCGGAGCAAATTTGGAAACGAAAAAAAAAATTTGACATGGCACCAACGCACGGGCAGCGCGTCACCCATTGCATCCCGCGTCGGACTCCAATGCGACTACCCTCTAGCCGCATCAGTGCTTTCTAGGCAATAGCTTGTGGCAATGCCTCATGTATTTTCTTTTCTTTTCGAGAATATATTTGCCTTATTTAAAACTTCTACCTTGTGCCATTAAAACCCAAAATAAAAAAATAAAAAAGAAATTCTATTTTGGTTGTGATTGTGAGTGTAGTGTACATAGATATCTCTCTCTCGCGATCCTTAACCTACTAGCCTCCCACGGAGTAGCAGTGGATGCAATTTTTTGAGTGCTCTTCTTTATCTTTTGGTCAATTTAATGTTTCTTGAAATCATATCTTGGTACAAGTTTGTTCTTTTCGATTTTCTTTCTCCGTCATGATTAAAGATATAAAAAAAGAGGACATGGGTTGTAATTTGTAATGTCGGCAGGTTGGTTATTCATTTATTTGTTGCTTTGTTGCATAAAGTTGGTAAGCGTTCACTCCTAATAATTGCTCTTTATTATTAGATCAAGATACTAATTGATTTTAAATGTCGATGGAGATCGAACCCCATATGTCTACACTCTTGATAATTATACACCAATTGGTTTTTAGTCTAGATAGAAATCAAATTTCAGATCTCTTATTCAATGGTTTTTAGTGTAAACAGGAATCAAACTTCAGATCTCTTATTCAACAACAAAAGGTTTTACCAATTGACCTAATTAGAACCAACATGTGCCCATGCACATAACCTATACAATAAAATGTCACTTATGTGAATATCAAATGGTTTTTTTTTTTTTAAAGAGAGTTTCAACCTATAGCATCCAATCATGATTATAATTTTTTATTATCGAACTTAGATACCAATCGGTTTTTAGTCTAGGTGGAGATTAAATTTCAAATTTCTTATTCAACTATCAAAGGCTTTACCGATTTAGCTAACCGGAAGCCACAATATCAAATGATATTTTTAATGTTAGAAAAATCACAAAAAATAGTATATCTATTATATTATATTTATTAGCTAAGTTATATATATATATATATATATAAATCTATATAATTTGTGTTGTAAATTTTTCATATTCAAAAAATTTCACTTATCAAGTTATCATTCTCAAATAATAATATCAGTAATTAGATAAATGTTAAGTTTATGGTCAATTTTGTTAAACTCATAATATGATAAAACTATAAAATTTTAAACTATATAGTAACCATTTGTGTGTCTAAACCTTTAGAATTTAACTTGCAACAATATCAATTTATGAATTTTATTATACAATTATTTCCAAATCTAATTACATGCACTTATTTATGAAACAATAAGTTACAACATAAGGAATTTAAATTCATTACTATTGAAAGGTGAAAATATTATTTGTACTTTTTGATCTTTAATTAAATAGCAAGACTTAAGTACAGTATTTATGTACTAATCCTTAGATTCTCCTTTTAAGATTTTATTTTGTGAATTTTTTCTCATGGAATGAAAGTGTATTTTTTTTAGTAGTCACATAGCTAAATCTTAAGAGGGGAACATAAAGAATAACACCTAAGATACTGTACCTAATGTTTGTCCTTAATTAAAACTCTTGTTTCTTTGTTAACAAGTGCCATTAGGACAATGGTTAATAATCCATTTTAGGAAAGTTTTGACATCACTTTTATAGAAAATAAAAAAAAAAACTGTCATAATATTAATTGCTTTTTTATTTCTTTTCCCATAAAAATTTTCATTAAATAGATTATTAACTAATGCCTTAAGGATATCCGTTAGCATTTTCTTTATTTTTTTATAACTTTTGAACCTAAGGAAAATATATTTATTTATTTGTGTGTGTGTGTGTGTGTGTGTGTGTGTGTGTGTGTGTGTGTGTATTTGATGAAACTTAGACATATAAAAGAGATATTAAAAAAAAAAAAACACAAAAAGAAAACAAAGGGTAGATAATTAAAATAATAGTATTACAAATCCTCACTTTTTTTATTAGTTTGAAATTTCATCGAATAATAGCATTTGATTTGCGTATCATGTTTGTTTTTTTTATTAGCGACTTAAGTATAACTTATCTTTTAGTATTTCTCCACCAAAAAAAAAAAGTATAACTTATCTTTTATTAAAAAATCTATTTTACAGAATAATTAGTGGAACGCCATGTACCGTACGTATATCCAAAGATATGGTCTAAAAGATCTGTTATGCACCTGATCAAGATGTATGGAAGGTTCAATCCAACAGCAACAAAAAAAGATGTATGGAGGAAGGTTAAAAAACATTTGATCATGGTGAATATGGCACATTTATTAACTCCAATGTTGATTCATGCAAATAAAAAACTAATCAAGATATATTTGTAGAAGGTTAACAAATATTGATTCAAGCTTTCTTCATAGGTCAATTATATTTTTTTAACTATAAGGGGCCATTTGTTAATATTATTCTAGTAACGTTGTTTGTATTTTTTAGAAATACTGAAAATGTGTGTAATATTATTTAAATACTGAAAACTGTTACTCAAAACACCTTACTATATAGCCTCTAAATATGCCAAACATGTGACGCGCGCACATATATATAAAAGAGTGTGTGAAAATACTACCGAATAAGTACTGCATGTTTGGCAGCAAATCCGAGGCAACCAAAGGTGTCTAGATGGTTGGATGCGTTAAGATGAAGCTAAGCAATTGTTTGAGAGTTTTTTATTTATTTATTTATTATTTACTATTTAATCTAAACTATATTTTACTATTCAAGTTAATCATAAAAATTGAATAAGTTTAATCAATTCCTTACCCAAAACAAAAGTTCTCATATAATTTCCTCAACCTAAGAATTATTACTTAAGACTCACTATTATGCGAGAAGGAGGAACACTCATTTATTATTCTTCTGGAACAACATAATTATGTTTAGTTTAATTAACGTAACTATATACAAATATATATATATATATATATATGTTAACTCTCCATCGAAAGTAGAATTTTGCTTTTCATTGCACCAAATGTACATGGTGTTCCATGTTGGAAAAATTAGGGAAATAATGGAAGAAAAAAGGAATTAATGTAGGCTTTGAGACATGATTAATCACTTTCTCTAAGATGAAATTTCTTTCATTTAAAGAGTTTGTTAAAAAGTTACAAGTGAATTGTCTCCGAGATACAACAAAATCAAAATAATACATATGGTGATTCAAGAGAATTATGTGAATTTTCCTTTATAAAAGTGGGTAATAATTACTATAGAAATGCAAGGTTCATGAATGTATATTAGGCTGTGAGCCTTGTCCAAGGACATTTAATAGTCCAAGAACAAGTAAATGTTAGCAAAGAGGTACAAATCAATGAGTTATAGAAGGATCTTGGTCATGAGGGTTTGGGAAGATCGTCAGAGGAGAAATGCCTCCTCAGCTTAACAGAGTAGAGGTCAGAGAAGTTGACCTACCATCAAGGGCAATACTCCGGGCAAATTCTTCTAGTAAGGATAAACATTAGGGGGGAATAGGAAAAAGGGAAGCTAAAAAATATCTAAGAGAAAATTGTTACCACCACGTTAAATACTTTGTAGCCAACTCTTTGGCCACATTAATGTGGAGATGATACCTAAACAATGATATTCAGCCTTACAGTTATTTCCAAAGATTTCAAGAATGTGCTGATAAGATAAGGATCAAAACAGGCAACTTGACCTACACGTGGAAGATAGAGACAAAAAAAAAAACAGGAAAATATAAGGAAGAAAGACCCCATTACAATGGATCATCTAAGAATCTATAGAGAAATCATTGTAGCAATAAGAATTGTAATTGTAATCAAGTTTAAGAGAAATATATATACAAGAGCTATTCTCCTCGGATATTGCCAAGGAAGATTTAATTTGCACAAAATCTATCTATCTTTATTTTTCTTGTCATCTTTAACCCATTGTGATTGTTGTTCAATCCATTAAAGTCTAGTTTCAAGCTTACTCTCCACAAATTCATTGTGTTGGGCTCTTTGAGCCTTAATCACTTTATCTTTTGGATTTAAGATCCAAACCGCGCGCTTACAATTACTATAAAGAAATGGATTATAATTGTATATATAATCAATGAAGAATTACCATTGAAATTGAAGAGACTTTATAATTCTTAAAACTTTGTTGAAATAGTTACTAGCGCCAAGTACACAGAGGACCCTTCAGCTCGTTTTTTCAACATAATTCTTTTATTCAGTCCACAATCTCGCTTAAGTGAACTGCATTTTGCTTGAGCGAACTATCCAATAATAAACCTGCAGAAAAATCTCGGACAAAACTTCGCATCTACTTCAATTGTGATTTTGCTCAATCTATCATTTCGCCGTTGCTTTTGCTTCAGAAACGGTCTTCTTTTTATTTATTGTGAATTGAGAAATATCTTCTTCATTCTTCGTTTTCTCCACTTCTAAAATGAAATTACCAAGAATATTAGAATATTATATATATATATATATAATATAAAATAAAATCCTTTGATTTTTTGTTGACATCACATTTTTCCACGTCATTTTCTACTATATATTTTTTTAATTGAATTAAAATTCTATACGATGTTCATATATATATATATATATATATATATAAATGATATTATGGCTAATGCAAAATTTAAGTACAGTACTTAAATGTTATTCCTTAATTTTACTTTCTAAGATTCTACCGTGTAGATTTTTTCTCATGAGATGGAAGTGTATGTTTTAATTAAATAGTTACATGGCTGAATCTTAAGAGAGGAATCTAAGAAATAACACCTAAAATATTGTACCTAATTTTTTTTCTTATGGATATACAAAATTTACTACATAAAACTTACAAACTAATGTGCCACCAATCATCAACAAATTTGTTGGTGAATATTTGAATTGTTTAAACAATTCAAATATTCATGTATTAGATAGTTGCAATTCACCACTTACATTAATTATCACATCAATTTGTAAGTTTTATATAATAAAATTTGTCAAAAGTTTAGATTATGTTTAGTAACAATTTTGTTTTCTATTTTCAAAAACTTATTTTTGGGAATATAAAGAAACAATAATTTTCTTGTATTTTTAAAATCAAAAACATGTTTGGTTGGTTGAAATTAAAAAGATAGTTTTTAGAAGAAAAAAATAGAAAATATTAAAATATGTTGTTACTAGGATTTGAATTCTAATACTAACTCATTAAATGAGAAAGATTTATTAAATTAAATATGTATTTTCATTGACTTTTAAAAATTAGAAAATGAAAACAGTATTTTGCATGTTTTCAATTTCCTACACAAATTGAGTTTTGAAAACAGATTTTGTTTTCTATCTATTTTAGATTGCCAAACAAGTTTTTTAGTCTCAAAAATAGAAAATTGTTTTTGGAAACAAAAATTAAGGAAAAAAAATAATTACCAAACATATTCTTAGCATTTTCCTTTTTAAAATTCACTAATCACATATATTGTCACGTAAATTTGTAAATGTGATTTTGTAAAATTCGTAGCATATTTAGCATTTTCCTTCCTATAAAATATCATTTATTTATACATTCCATTAGAATCTTACAACATTTATATATTTAGCACAAAAGTGGGAGGAAAATTTGAACCTTAGGTTTTTATTTTTTATTTTTTTTGTTTCTGTTTCTTAGTTTTCCTTATAGAGGAGACAAACTGACCGAGTATTATATTTTCCTATCAAATATGTGATTTTTTAGCAATTAATTTTTTAATATAAATATAAAATTTAAATTAAAAAGAATATTTACAGAATATGAGTACGTACAAAAAATCGGCAAATCCCCGTTAGCCCTTACGAAACACTTTTCTTTCCACCGAAGCAGCTAATGATTAAATTCTATATTTTATGATGACAAAGTATGGTAAGAGGGTACACTTTTGTTTCCATATGGACAAAAAATTAAGATCTAGAAATGTTTTACATGAAGTCAGAAATTGGTGGCAAACATAAGGACCCCGATAATACGTGTCACCCGTCCTAAAATTACAGTATAAAATCATAAAGTGGCATTATTCTAGGGCTCCCACTTTCCGAAAGAGGTATGGACCAGGAAACTGAGTGGGAAAATTAAACTCAGATTCATTAAAAATGGTTGTATTCTTCATGGAAAACATAATTATTTGCTTTGGAATTGAATTTTTCCCAACCAACAAGGCTGCTTTGCTTAATTGGCTCCACTTTGGACGGCCTAATATTCCATTCATGAATGTTCTTTTACATTCTTTAACCTTTTTCTTCTTGTCTTTTTTCTAAATTGAGTTTTCCCAGGAATTTTTTTTTAGGTTTCCTTAGCCTTGTTCACACTGATTCCGATTGTTGAGTTTTGACACATTAGAGCAAACCGATTCGAATTTTTCTATATTGCTACTCCCTTTTCAAAATATTGTGGGATTTTGGCTAAAATTTTATACATATGATATGATAGGACATTTAGTTTCATGGATTATATTTTTTCTATTGTCCATGTTGTGCTTTGATTAGTAACATTTATTGAAACAAAAATTTCGTTAATTTGACAGAAGATAATAATATATATGGCAAATGCCAATATCATTTGCTGAGACAAAAATAAGAAAAAAGACCATCCTATCTCTCTGACACACCATAGATACACCTTCTCAAGCAATATGAAGCAGAAATCTTCACATGCCATTACTCACTCATATTTTACACTTTCTTGACAAACGGAAAGAATAGAAATGGGGATTCGAATCCCAAAAGGAAGAACATCCTACAAACGTACTAAATATCAAAGCTAAAGGCCAACTAAATCTATTAGTCCCAATTGAACTCAACTGTTACTTTTTTGTAAATAATGTCAGAGAATTAAGGTTGGTAATTTGGATTCTTCCATATATGTTATTTTAATTGTTGAATTAAAAAAAAAAAAAAACTAACAGAAATAGGTAATCTAAATTACAAATTAAGCCAAAAACTACAACAACAACAAAAAATAACAAATTAAGCCACAAATCAACAAAGCCAAATTGATCAAATCTCTTTAAATACTAATAAGATTAAGAACTTTATTTTGTAGTAGACTCCAATATTCAAAATCATTATACAAATTTCATATGACTACTCTCTCTCCCTCTCTCTCTCTCTCTCTCTCTCTCTCTCTGTGAGGTGGAGCTATGGCAGTGCAATCCAAACTCAAATCAATGGGGTTGCTTCTCTTCGATGTCGTTTCAGCACAATACACCATGGTTGCAACTTATCTCAACAACCAAGTCAAGCTCCGCCAAGTACACCAAGGCTTCGCTATCTAGTTGATTGATAATTTGATTACATTTGCAACCACATCTAGTTGATTTGAGGCCAACTTTAACATTCTCGTCAACTTAAGCCTTAATTACAGACTGTTCCAAAAACTACACCTTGAAAGGGTTGAAGGATCGCTTAAATCTGATGTTAACAAGTTGAGCTTCTTATCACTTGTCACTTGTCAGCACAGGAAGTGTGAAACAATGGTAATAGGGATCAAGTAAACATAATTTTTATTCATAGGAACTTACATAGTTTGACAATTATTTTTTAATGAAACCTTCTTTTCCATATTGAGATCATGTGGTATTGAGCATGATGCAATAATTTTGGACGGTTAAAATTGAGAGTTTAAAAAAAATTAACTTTCAATCTCTTCTATTAAATGTAAATAATAAGAGAAGGTTAAAAAAAAGTGTAATAAAAAAATCTGTGAGAAAAAATGAGGTTAAGTACACTCGATGGTATTGCACCCGATCCGAATCCTTCTTTTTTTAAGTTAAATGTCACAAATCAAATCATGAGTAACTCCATATTTTACGGGCAACCACAATAATTCGAATTTTAAAAAAGAAAGTAAAAAGAAAGAAAGTGGTGGGGGAACCACAATAATGATATTTGTAATTATTATTATTATTATTATTATTATTTTAATTTTAGAGGGAGACAAGATAAAGCCCAGGACAAGCGAGGGAAAGGAAACCATGTGCCAAGGCTTTCGCTTGTTGCTCAAGTACCAGTACCTTCAATTAATGGGTCATTATAGGCATAAGTTTGCTTAACTTAATGGTAGCATTTTGGTGAGCATCTATTGATTAAGTTTGAACTATACGAGAAAGGTCAACTAAAGGACACTGGTGTAATGTCAACCATTGGTGTTCCAATTAATACTTAAGTCAGTAATCAAGCTTGTTTCTCTCCTCTTAACTTTAATCATACTCATGTTGTGCTTATTCCTAAAGTTAAAGAGCCAAAATATGTAACTGATTTTAGACCTATTAGTTTATGCAATGTAATTTACAAGATTGCTTCAAAGGCTATAGCTAATTGATTTAAAAGAGTATTGCCATCTATTATTAGTAATTCTCAAAGTGCTTTTGTGCATGGTAAACTTATTACGGATAATGTGTTGGTAGCTTTTGAAACTATGCACCATATTAGCAAAAAGAAAGAGGGAAAAGTGGGGGAAATGGTTTTGAAGCTTGACGTGAGTAAAGCATATGATAGGGTGGAGTGGGTTTGGTTGGAAAAAATTATGAAAAAGTTGGGGTTTGTTGAAAAATGGAGATGTCTTGTTATGAAGTGTCCAACCTCTGTAAATTATGCAATTAAGGTCAATGGGAACCCCATGGGAAACATTACTCCTACTAGGGGTATTCACCAAGGGGACCCCTTATCGCCTTATTTATTCCTCCTATGTGTAGAGGGTTTGTCTTCTCTCATTAAGGCATCTGTGGCTAACAATGTTATGAAAGGGATTTCAGTTTGCAGAGATGGACCCGAACTTTCCCACCTATTTTTTGCAGATGATAGCCTACTCTTTTGTAGAGCTTCGTTGGAGAATTGTAATGAGCTTCAAAGAGTGCTGGAAGTCTATGAGAGAGCCTCAGGTCAACAACTAAACCGAGCAAAAACCTCTCTCTTCTTTAGCAAAAACACCCCAATGGACATTCAAGGGGAAATCCAAAGAAGGTTTGGAGCTCAAGTCATAAAACAACATGAGAAGTATCTTGGATTACCATCTCTTGTGGGGAAAAATAAGCGGAACACTTTTAATGACATAAAGGAGAAGCTTGGCAAAAAAACTAGCGAGATGGAAGGAGAAGTTGTTATCTAAAGCGGGCAAAGAAATCCTTATTAAAGCGGTGGCTTTGGCAATCCCAACATACACAATGAGTTGTTTCAAAATCCCGGAATCACTTTGTGATGATTTAACAAGTATGATTAGGAATTTTTGGTGGGGCCAAAAATCCGAAGAGAAGAAAATTCCATGGGTGTCGTGGGAAAAGATGTGTGAGCCCAAAGCTTGTGGTGGGTTGGGTTTTAAGAATTTGAGAGGTTTTAACTTGGCCTTATTAGCCAAACAAAGGTGGAGATTGCAATTAGCTCAAGATTCATTGGTATTCTGGGTTTTGAAAGCTAAATACTTTCCTAAGTGTGACTTTATCCATGCTTCTCTAGGCCATAATCCGTCTTACACTTGGAGAAGCATTATGGCGGCACAAGAATTGGTGAAGGAAGGGGCTATGTGGAGCGTGGGCAATGGGAGGGATGTGAAGGTTTGGGGAGATAGATGGTTGCCTTGTTCTTCCTCTCATATGGTAATTTCCCCTCGATTGTTCTTGCATATGGACACTCGAGTTGGGGAGTTGATTGATACCGAGGCCATGTGTTGGAAATCTTCGATGGTGGACTCTATTTTTTTGTCACATGAGACTGAAGCTATCAAAAGCATCCCGTTGAGTGTTCGTTCCCCTTCAAATAAATTGGTGTGGGCTAAAACAGCTAATGGTAAGTTTAATGTCAAAAGTGCTTATCTTTTGGCTGCAAACTTCTTATCATCAAAAAATAGAGGGAGTGTTTCGGATTGTAGCTTGATTAGAAGGTTTTGGAAAAGCCTATGGAGGCTTCCTATACCCCATAAGGTTAAACATTTTGCATGGAGAGCATGTAGAGAAGCTTTACCTACAAAAGTAAACCTAAAGAGACGAAAGGTGCTGACAGATGAGTCATGTGATTGGTGTAAAGTGAAGCCCAAAACTGCGGGTCACGTTTTGTGGGGGTGTCCGAAAGCCCAAGAGGTGTGGGAGTATTCTAAGTTGGTCCTAAGCATAGAAAGGAGGGATGATATCTCTTTTATGGACATCTTGTGGCAGTTGTTGATGGTCGAAAATGCAAACTTGGATGGCGTCTCCCGGCTGGTTATGGTTGCTTGGAAGCTTTGGCTCAGTCAAAACGAATGGCGCCTTAATGGGGTGATGCAACCTGGGAGACAGCTAGTAGTTGGTGCACTGCAGAACTGGGCCGAGTTTCTTGCAGCTAATGTGGATGATGCGGGGACCAGGAATGTAGCACAGAGGGTGTTTTGGTCTCCTCCTCCACGGGGTCTTTGCAAAGTTAACGTTGATGCTGCCACTTTCAAGGATAAAAGATCAACAGGTATTGGGATTGTAATCCGTGACTACTTGGGGCAGGTTGCTGCAGTTTTGTGCAGGAAATTGGAAGCTCCTCTCGGTCCCCTTGAAGCTGAATCAAAGGCTTTTGAAGCAGGAACTCTATTTGCTTTGAACCGAGGCTTCACTGATGTGGTGTTGGAGGGTGATTCAAAGGTTTTGGTTGATGCGTTGGCACATTTTTCTTCCCCTCCCTCTGCTGTGGCTTCTATTATTCAAGGCATCCTTGAGCTGTGTAGGGGTTTCTCACAAATTCAGTTCTCCCATGTCAAGAGACAAGGGAACATACCTGCTCACTTAGTAGCAAAAAATGCTTATAGCATTGTTAATGACATTGTATGGGTTGAAGAGGCTCCTTGCTTTGTTAAGCAAGCCCTCATCCATGATGTAAACTTTGTGTTTTCCTAGTAATGGAAAGTTTATGCATTCCCAATAAAAAAAAAAAAAAAAAAAAAAAAAAAAAAAAGCTTGTTTCTATTCTATGCCCAAATAGATTTTTTTTTTTTTTTTTTTTTTTTTTTTTTTTTTTTGTGTGCACACCTCGTTCACCCTTCTCTTAACCTTTTAATATTGCTTTACAATCAATATGGCTAAGGAGAATTTTAGAAGATGCTGGTGAGAAGAAAGAAGAAACTACTCCAATTTTAAGTAACAAGAAATCTAACTATGACAAAGAATCTTGTTTACCATAGTTGCACAAAGCATATCGCCATCAAACGACACTTCATTAGAGGGGTCGTGGTAGATGATGAGATTCAACTCAAATATTGCAGGACCAAAGATCAACTAGCTAACATCTTTATTAAAGCTCTTCTAAGAAATAAGTTTCAATACTTTAGTGAAATGTTGGGTGTCACACAATAAAACATTAATGGATGTAAAAGTTAATGCATTTTGTACTTCATATTTATGTAGTAACTTCCCCTTGTATTTTAAACTTGCATCTTTTATGGTCATTTTCTTGCATGTATCTAGTTTGGTGCATGATGGACAATTATAGGGCTGTCATTTATATTTGAAAAAGATACTCATGTAATTGAAGAAGTTTAGAACAATATTGTACCCCTCTATTCCAACGCCAACAAGAGTTTTTCATGTACATGGTGTAATACATTTTTAGATTTTTAATATAAAACTAGTTAGTATCTCGAGCAATGCACGGAAATGTTTGATTGAATATGATTTTTTTTCCCTTTTTCATTTTTTTGTATAAATATGAAATTTAATAATTATGGTATTTATTATGATCGTTTTCTAACTATCTATTCTACAATATATTGATAATATATCATTTGGCAAGATTTTAATGGATAATTTAAATTTAAAATAGATAATTTAAAAGAAATTAAAGTATATATATTTTAGATATGTAAAATTGTAAGACTTTTTTATGTTTCACAATATAATGAGATCAACCAAAGTTAAACATCTTCAGTATTTTTATGTATTAGTAGTTGGCAATTTGTGCAACACACAAAAAAATTCTAAATATGAAATTTAATAATTATGATAATTATTAATACATTTTTTTTTTATTGTGTTTGTATAAGGAAGTATATACTCTACTATTAAAAGAAAATATGATTTAGTAAGATTTTAATAGAGAATCTAAATACTAAACAAAACTTATAATTAATTAGAAAATATATAATTGAATAATGACCTGTAAAATTATGCAACCCTAAAAGCTTATCTAGCTAAATATTTTGAGTGCAACTAAAAATCCAATGTCTTCAGTTTTATATATACTAGTCAACAACCTATGCAATGCACCAAACAATCTAATAAAATATGATTTATAAAAAAAATAAAAATAAAATCTTATATTTTTTTATGTAAATATGAAAGTTGATATTTTGATAGTTATTAATAGAAATTTATTATAATTTTTTTTTTATATGAAATACTATTGAATATGAAATTTGATCGTTATGATAGATATTAATGAGTTTTTATTACGATTGTTTTTTTATGAAACTATTAAATATATAATTATGGGAATTATTAATTGGTTTTTATTATTGTTATGTTTGTATATGAAACTATACATTCTATTTAAAAGTGTGCATGGATCAGGTTGGAAAGTTTTTTCAACCCAACCCACATGGGCCAAATTGGGTTGGTGGGTTGTACTTACATGTTTCAAGCCTTGTAAAAAAAATAAACTTTCATTAATCATTTAATTACTTTTTAATAAATTATTAAATTTTACATAATATGCCTAAATTATATTGCAAATTTCCAAATTTATCAAAAATAATTCTTAAAATTAAGGCTATCTACGGATTGGTGTTTCTCTAAGATTTGGACATGTATCTAATTGGTAAGATGAGTCGGTTCTGGCTTTGGGGCAGAGGGCTCTGGCTGAAACTCGCTAGATCTAGCTGAAATTCAATAGGAACTGGCCGAAAACTACCACATCTGGTTGAACTATGGTTGGATATGGTAAGATCAACCCAGAGCTAAACATGTTAAGTTTTATAGATTTGACCCACAAAATTAATCAATTTAATGATTCTTCTCAATATGTGTTGAGTATAGCTAGTGATTTTTTGAGTAATTATTAGATATTTTTGAAATACATTGATGTTATGCTTCCTCTCATATATATGAATATGATGGATTCCAATAATTAAGTTTATGATAGGATCTAACATGAATATAAGAAAAGGAATTAAGTATCATCATCAGTGTGATACTTAATGATTTTCCTTCCATTTCTACCTTAGCATGTTTTTGCGTGTAAATTATTTTGTGTTTGCGTTTTTTGCTGGGTCTTGCGACATTGTTCACGACTCAAACAAAAAAATGAAAAACGTGCATAACCATGCATTCCTAGGTCCTACACAGTACTATTTATATTTAAAAATTATTTTATTACAATATTTCAATAATAAATTTTCAATTTTCAGTAAAATAAACAGTATTGAAACAGATTCTTATTATTTTGACTTTGACTTAATATTTTATGAAACAATGACGTATAGAACCTGTTCCGCCAGTAGAAAGGCATTCCACCAATCAAGATTCCAACATGATCAAGCATAGTTACTAACTCCATAAACTTTTGGCTTCAAGCCATCCTATAAATATACCATTAACTTCACTCTACTTTAACTCGTCCTAGATATCAACCACAAAACAAAAACCCTTTAAACATCTTCCACCTCTCTTTTAAGTTTTAACTCATGGCTTCCATGAAATATCTGGCAATCGGAAACTCCATTTGTCCAGCCACAGTGGAGGTTTCAGATAAGTCAGGTTGTGTATTAGATGGGTTTTCCTTTAGGAGTAGCAACTTTACTAGGAAGCGCAATGTTCGAGACTTGAGGGTCATGAGTGTTGCAACTCATCAGTTGCCGGAAATAGACGTTGCTCCTCCATCATCAAGGGAAAAACAAAGTGATCATGGCAACTGGAATCATGTCGCATGGACAAGTGTGAGACAGGAAAGATGGGAAGGAGAGCTGGCTGTAGAAGGAGAAATACCATTGTGGTTGGTATGTGTCCACTATTTTTTTCTTTTTTGGAATAGTTTCTTTATAATCATAATAACATGTGCATGTTGTGTATTAAAATAGAAATGACCTCATATTCTATTATTCTCCTAATGGGTAATTATTCTTGCTACCTAAGATACAATCTGAATATTTCTGTCATGTCATGGCCTATTTTGTATTCACAACCGTACCCAATATCAGTGGTGCATGTTTTCTTTTTTTTAAACCTATTTCCTTCCATATACGATAATTCTACACAGAATGAAACTTGCCATGACATGATGTCAACAGGCTAAGTATGGTGTTTCAACTTTCAACTAATTATGTTCATTCTTTTGGTTTCTTTTTTTAAAACCTGTTTCCTTCCATATACGACAATTCTACATAGCATGAAGCTGGAAAATTATTGTGTACTCCCGGAGTATCATAAATGCGTACTCCCTCCTCTCACATAAATGGTGGGTCCTACTAATTAAATTAATGGTGGGACCCACCATTCGTGTGAGAGAGGGGGGAGTACGCATTTATAGTACTCCGGGAGTACCTAATAATTTTCCCATGAAACTTGCCATGACATGATGTCAACAAGCTATGCATAGTATTTCAACTTTCAACTAATTACGTTCAGGTTTGTTTAGATACCGCTTATTGCTGAAAATTGAAAACTGAAAACACTGTAATGAAATAATTTTTAAATATGTGAATAGTGCCGTGTGACCTATTTTTAATGAAAATTTTACTGCAAAAAGAGCTTTGTAGATCACATGAACAATTCACAGGACCCACTGACAGACGCATTTTTCAGTCTTGGGCATGATATTTTAGCTACTATAGTCGTGGGTCCCACTATGTGTAAAACGCAAACTCACAAACGCAGACTTTAAACGCAATTCAAACATACACTCATTTTTTTGGTGCCAACATCTATTTTTATGCTTATCTATTTGCAGAACTACAACTTTAATATAATGTAAGTATTAATGAAAAAAAAAAAAAAAAAAAAAAAACTACATTTTTTGGTTCAATCAGGTGGCACTCTAATTGAATGAGGCATGCACAATTTGGATTTGTAATGGATTTGTAGTTGTCGAATGGAGAACATGCAGGAATTTTAACTATTAAAGCTGCCTATGGTTTTGAATAAAAAAAAAAAAGTTGAGGCTGCAATTTATCCTTCTTTTTTTTTTTTTTGGTAATATGCATCGAAACAAGAATTGACAGAAACAAAACTTTTCACAAATTTTACCAAACTCTTAGTCCTAGAGGTATGCTTTTAAAATTATTATTTTTAAACAGCTAATCCAAAACAAGCAGATGATTACTATAGTATAAAACAAAACAACGAGCATTAAGTTATAACATTAGATTACAAAATTGATCAAATTGATGATTGGATTGTACCTTCCTCATATAAGTATAAAAAATTAAAAATTAAAAAAAAAAAATAGGAGGAGATATCAAGCATATCCATTACAGTATATAAATTCATTTAATATTGCCATATAATATCGACAAAAACAGTATTGTGCATCGTGCCCATTGTCCCTTTCTTTGCATACATTAATGGAGATCTCAGGAGGGTGACGTATATATATATAAGTCTCATTCCAAATTATTTTTCATAAGAGGGTCTTACTTATATAAATATGATGGATAGGACAGAAGTGGGAACACGCAAAAGTCCACTCTATATGACAAAAATTATTCACAAAAAACCAAATAATGCCTATAATAGTAGACATCCTATGTTTTAGCTATTTGGATTAATTAATGGATATCCTCAAATATAATTAATTTCATGCAGAGTGGAACGTACCTAAGAAATGGTCCAGGCTTGTGGCACATAGGGGACTACAACTTTCGCCACCTATTTGATGGCTACGCCACTCTAGTCAAGCTCTACTTTGAAAATGGTCGAGTAATCGCAGGCCATCGCCAAATTGAGTCCGAGGCCTATAAGGCTGCAAAGAAGAACAAAAAATTATGCTACCGTGAATTCTCTGAGGTTCCTAAAACTGACAATTTCCTTTCCTATGTTGGTGAGCTTGCAAATTTATTCTCAGGTGCATCACTAACCGATAATGCAAACACTGGGGTTGTCAAACTTGGTGATGGTCGTGTGGTTTGTCTAACGGAGACACAAAAAGGGGCAATAGTCATAGACCCCGACACATTGGACACACTGGGGAAATTTGAGTACAGTGACACATTAGGTGGTCTAATTCAGGCAGCACACCCTATTGTGACGGACACAGAATTCTTGACTTTGTTACCTGATTTGGTGATTCCGGGGTACTTGGTGGTGAGGATGGTGCCGGGGACGAATGAGCGGAAGGTGATCGGGCGGGTGGATTGCCGTGGCGGTCCTGCAGCAGGGTGGGTTCACTCTTTCCCGGTGACTGAGCACTATGTTATTGTGCCTGAGATGCCACTAAGGTATTGTGTCCAAAATTTGCTCAAGGCCGAGCCCTCTCCACTGTACAAGTTTGAATGGCACCCTGATTCTAAAGCGTTTATGCATGTCGTGTGTAAAGCTAGTGGCAAAATTGTAAGTTCACTTCTCTCTTCCATTAAATTCGATTTCTTTTCTTCTTCTTTTTCTTACCACAACTGCGGATTCAAACTCAAATTTTTCTATAGAATTAAGAAACAATATAAAATCATATATATATATATAAGGGGTTTTATGGTTTCAAATCTAATCGTATCTACACTCTTTTACATCATGTAAACATTCTTGAAAATTATGGACGTTTTGTGTTAAAAGTGTGAATATTATTGTTCGGAGTTTATATCCAATAAAGTGTGAAACAATAATTTTCTTATGATGTTGTTTATTATAGATGGGTATGTTGTAATCTTTTTGTTTGAGCTTTATTCATCGAAA
Organism: Castanopsis chinensis; assembly: GCA_032878915.1. Taxonomy (NCBI): domain Eukaryota; kingdom Viridiplantae; phylum Streptophyta; class Magnoliopsida; order Fagales; family Fagaceae; genus Castanopsis; species Castanopsis chinensis. The sequence goes on along the minus strand of JAVQMG010000101.1, from coordinate 8,849,274 downwards.
AAAAGGGTTCTAAATTTCACTGAATTTTGAAGGTTGCTAGCGTGGAAGTGCCATTATATGTAACATTCCACTTCATTAATGCGTATGAAGAGGAGGATGAAGATGGGAGGGTGACTGCTATAATTGTAGATTGTTGTGAACACAATGCTGACGCAGCGATTCTGGATAATCTCAGGCTGCAAAATCTTCGATCATTCAACGGGGAAGATGTCTTACCAGATGCTAGGTACATATCATTTCATATGTATATTTGCAATGAAATCCCTATAACAATGGTATTAAACATCTAGAATATACACTTTTTTATACCCTTTATGTTGCTTAGCCTATTAGTTAAAGTTCCTCACGGTCATGGAGCATCAATTTGAAAAATAATAATTGAAAATTTTAGAAATAAATAAATAAAAAGAACCCTCACAATCTAAAGGCAGCAGTAGTACTCTTATCCAAGCCCGCCGGTGCCTCATGTAGCACAGATACGTGTAGGGGTACCTAAGAATATCTAGTATACGTCAATCTGCATGCATGGCTTATTACAAGACAAACATGGCTTTTACAAGACAAAATTGTTGACCTTCGCAAAATTTTTATTTGGTTGATTTACTGTTGACCAATTAGGCGAGGCCTTTAAAGTGTGATATCAAGCTAGGTGATATCTGTCATGACAGAAAATTAATCATGACCGTGCAATAGATGAAGTATTATGATCAAATGACATGCATATTCAAGAATTTTAAACCCTTCCATGACATGACCAACATCTTGGCTTTTAGAAGTCCTGAAAGTGAATGTGACAATGTTGATGAATATGTGACAGGGTTGGACGGTTCATTATACCCTTTGGTGGGAGTTCACATGGGAAATTGGAGACAGCATTGGATCCAAATGAACATGGAAGAGGAATGGACATGTGTAGCATCAACCCCAAATATCTAGGCAAAAAATACAGATATGCTTATGCTTGCGGAGCCCATCGCCCATGCAATTTCCCCAACACCCTCACCAAGGTAAACCTATTATTAATTTACACACTTCCCTATTTAACACCTACAATAAGTTAATATTTTGTAAGGCTATGCTATGTGTATTTTAGATATGGTCCATAGGGGTTAATAATAATACGATTTGAAATTATGTTGCAGCTTGATTTATCTGGAAAGAAGGCCAAGAATTGGTACGAGGAGGGTGCTGTGCCCTCTGAACCATTCTTCGTACCTAGGCCAGGGGCAACAGAGGAAGACGACGGTAAGTCTATATTCGTATAATTGGTGTCAGAACTCCAAAAATGTGTAACTTTTTTTGATAAGTCAAAAAATGTGTAACCTTGTGATTATGTCCTAGCTAGTAGAACCATTTAAATTCTTGATGGAGTACTAAAACAAATTCATTGGAAGTTGGAACCTAGACGCGTGCATGTCCAGAAAATAAAAGGGCATGAGTTTGGCATTGTCTTCTTGCACCTATAAATGTCACTTGAATTCTTAAGTTTTGTTTGCGAAATTTTCAACAACTTATTTTAAAGAAAATATGTTTCAATAATCCTAATATCAAATTTGAGGACAATGACAAAATTAAATCCTAATTAATAACGCAGTAATGTAATTGCAGGTGTTGTAATCTCTATGATTAGTCAGAAAAATGGAGAGGGATATGCATTATTATTGGATGGACCCAGCTTCAAAGAGATTGCCAGAGCAAAGTTCCCATATGGTCTTCCATACGGCTTGCACGGTTGCTGGATTCCAAAGAAGTGAAAATGGTTAATTAATTACAAGTATCATGCATCCCTTACCCTTGGGCATAAAAGAAATTATGCTCCCATTCAAACTGATCCAAAATGCATCTCCATGCTCATGTATATGCAATGTACACAGATATTCTCATGGTGGTTTTTTTTTTTTTTTTTTTAAGGCTGTATGATTGTATAGTGGTTACTAGGTCAGTTGGTGTGCTTACAGTATTAAGAAGTGTGCAAGGTCAGGGCTTCTATATCTCATGATATTTGATTAATTATGTAAATCTTATTTTGTTTGTTGAATGAAATCTAAGTTAGCGTTTTAAAATTGTGTAAATTACTAAAACTGTTTGCTACCACCAGCCAAATTCTTAGCAAAGGCCAAATGGTTTGTTAGAACACATACATATAGTTTACTTCATATATGCAATTAATTTACCTAAAATGTACACCACTACTTGTTAATTTGGACCCATTCTGTCAATTGAAGATCATGAACAGGTTAATTATATTACCAAATGTGGTTGATGGGAATTCTAAGGTGAGCATATTTTTTATTTTAATGTTATATTTAGAAAAAGTCACTAAAAATTAATGGATTCACTTTATGAACGATCTCACCTTCCAACAATAATTAGTTCTTATTGATGAATAAGAACACTTGCAGAATTATTTAAATTTTGCTTATTGATGAATAAGGACATTTTACTGAGCGAGTTATGCAATCCAAGTAATACTAGAAGGGAAGGACCTCTGGTTAATTTGGAGGGAAAAGGACTCTCAGTACTACAAAAATTATATTCTCAATGCAGAAAGTTATGGAACTCTGTTCAATTTTCGGCTGTAAACACGATTTTATTCTAGAAGTATGTGGATGTATTACGTGGAAAAGTAGGAGTTTAAGAGCACTGACTACTGCATATAGCACAGAACCCACAACAATCATAGCTGTGAATTTTTACATTGCATTAAAGATTCTCACAAAGAGAGTTAAAATTTTTATCATTTAACATTTTAAAACACTACTTCAATAATTTTAAGAGCATTCGCATCAATTTTTGTATACTCTTGATTAATAAAAAAATAGATGAATTTTACATATTTAAGTCACAAAACTTCCCACATCAATTCTTCTAAAATTGTGTATAGTTACACATTTTTAATAGTAACCGTGCATATATATACACGGTTACTGTAGCTAGGGGTGTTCACCAAACCGCATAAACCGCAAAAACCGCACCAAAACCGTCCGCAAAATGACATAACCGCACCGCACCGCAAGTAATTTTACACCGCACCGCACCACACCGCATGGTGCGGTGCGGTTTGTGGTTTTATAATAAGAAAACCGCACAAACCGCACCGCACCGTCTCTATATATTAATATTTTTTAATTATTTTTAATATTAAATATATTATTAATAGTTTAATAACCCTAGTTAAAAAAAAGTTTGACAATCCTAGCAAATGTTGATTAGGAAAGCCAACCCAAAATAAAGAAAAACTAGCTTAATAGTTTAAAACTTAGACTAAAACAAAAGAAAAAATTAGTTTTGGGCTGAGTAGAAAAAGCCCAAATTTTGAAAAATATATCAATTTCAAATCATTCAAACCGCATCTTATATACCGCACCGCATATGTGACCGCAAAATGAGGTGCGGTGCGGTTATGGTTTTGGCTAAACTTTAAACCGCACCGCACTACACCGCACCGCACATGTGACCGCAAAAATAAAGTGCGGTGCAGTTATGATTTTAGCTAAACCGCACCGCAAAGTGCGGTGTTAAAAATGGCCCAAAACCGCACCACACCGCACCGCGAACACCCCTAACTGTAGCTATACATATAATTATTGTAAGGTTAAATTTATTCAATCATGTGTTGACTTTATTCCGTTCTAAATTTGCTTGTAATTTAAGAAGTAGATACCCTGTATCTAGGTGGGAATTATATAAGGGTTGTGTGTAAGAGAGTGTGAAGAAAACTCGAGATGTGTGCACTCAAAGGAGTCTCACAACTAGATCTCGCGGCTGACTCGCGACTGGCAAGTTGCCAAAGTGGCACACGTGTGAAGCATGCAAGGAGCTGAAAGGTCACGACAGCTGGAGTACTATAGGAAAAAACAGTACAATCTGGCCTAGCAGTTAACTCACAACTCAGACTTGCGACTAGTTCCAATCGCGAGGCCGAGTTGCCAGAATACCTTGTTTGGATGAAAATTTTCTTTTCACATTCCTCACGTACCCTACTATAAATACCCTTATACCCACGAAATGTGGAGAGCTTCTAGAGAGAAACCCTAGAGAAAAACAAGATTGACTCATCCACAATCTTTGTAATTTGATTCTCCAAGTTCCTCTACTCTCACCATCTCCATTGACACATCCTTGAGAGGTTCATATGTCAAATCCTTATCTCACTATATCCATATCAGTGAGGAAGTATTTTGGTGCTTAGGAAGCAGTTCAGAGAGGACCAATTCGTTTGATTGATGCAATGGGCTTATTGCGGGATCTGGTAAGTTAAAGAAGACAATGTTCGATATTACCCTGTTGAAGCAAGAAGCTTGGAGGGCTTAGGTGCATCGGATAGATTAGGCTTGGAGGATTTATTGCTATTTATGTATCCTAACTTTATTATCTAGTGGTTTATTTGACCGCTTGGAGGACGGCGGAAAAGTTTTTCACCGAATACTTCAGTTTCCTCTCTTCGATAACACATCACTGTGTTATCTTTATATTTGCATTTCTCTTCCCTTACTCTTTACCTTTTAATTATTTTTGTGTCTATGGTTAATTTTGGTTTAGAGTGTATTATCAATTTGGGTTTAGCTTTTTAAAGTTGTGATTTACAACTATGTTTTATGTTAGATTTATTCCATTAAAAAAAGTGTTGTATTTGCTTTAATTTGTTCCTTGTATTTTGTGGGATTTTATTATATTGGGTTTAGTATTAAGTTAGTGAAGAATCGAGCATAAAATGAAAAATCAGTGGATTTCGCTACTGTCTCGCTAGAAGCTAACCCGTGAAAAAGCCACGTGAGAAGCACATGCTAGAAACTGAAGCATTGTGCCAACTTGGAGGATTTCGCGAGTGTCTCGCCGGTAAGGCCTTCTCGCAAGATACTTGTGAAAATCTCTGCCTAGAGGTTTTTTTAAGTGTGACTTTCTTACCCTTCACCCATACTATATATACCCTCATTACCCACAAAAGTATGTGAGGTCATTCAGAGAGAAAAAACCTAGATAGGTTTTCAACAACACATACACCCATCTTTTAGAGAGAAAGCTACTAATTCTTAGTGAGAAATCATCCTATGAAATCATCCTAACCTCTTCTCCTTCCCTCTCGTATTATCATACCTTGAGAGGAGATTTGTACCCAAACACAACCCACACCTATTCAAAGTGCAGAGAGTGTTTTGGAGTTTGGGAAGTTTTGAAGATTTGCCAAAAGAAGCCAGTGAGACTTGGCGGAAGCAATCTGGCATATTACGGGATCCGGAAAACTAGACAAGACACGGTTCCGAGAAGCCTTGTTGGAGTAGGAGCTTGGAGGGCTTAGGTAGATTAGGCTTGAAGGGTCTCTTGCAATTCGTCTATCCCAACTTATTGTCTAGTGGATCAATTTACCGCTTGGAGGGCGACGAAGAAGTTTTCACCGAATTCTTTGGTTTCCTCTTCGATAACACACCATCGTATTATATTGTGTTTGCATCTCTCTTTGCTTACTCTTGTACTTTACTTTTATTGTTTGTTATTCATATTTATGCACTAGAGTAATATCGGTTCATTGCGCATATTTACTCTTGTTTTCGCACTTTGATTAAGTAAGAGAAAAGTAACGTAGCCATAATTCAATAATTAGGGGTCTAAACAGTTCTTGTGTTTTTAACGCAAATCCGAACTTTCAAGCTTTTATTCATCACTCTGCACATATATTGTTTGTGTATAAGCTTGCGTTGATAATTTTAATATTGGAGGTCTAAATATTCATTGGTATTTTATACGCTAATTGAACTTTCAATTATTTTATTAATTTCACAATTTCGCACCTTTTTTCTCTCTCTTCTCCGTGTGCAAAATGAAATCAATCTCAGACTTCTCCTCTCCTCATCATCTTTTTCCTCAAGTACACACAAACAAACCCACACAAACACATCCACATCCACATAGACAAATAAGCACAGAGATACACAAACACACCTGTACGGACAAACCAACAAAGAGAGAGAGAGAGAGAGATTGGTACTAGTGTTGGCCGCTTGTGGATCGGTGGGTCAGTGCTGGTGGTAGATATTAGAGTTTGTGAGTTGATGGAAATGGGTTTGCATGCTTGTGAATCGATGCTAGCGATGAAGATCGGTGCTTGTGGGTCGACGGTAATGGGTTTTGATGCTTGTGAATCGGTGCTGGCAGCAGAGATCGAGACTTGTGGGTCAACGAAGTTAGTGAGTGTGGATCGACAAAGATCAGTGCTTGTGGGTTTTGATTTTTGTGGTGCTTGTGGTGGAGAGCTGATCTAACTGTGAGAGAAAGAATAAGAAGAAGAAGAAGCTACTTGTAGAGGTGAGCTGATTTGACACATGAAAGGAAGAAGAAGAAGTAGTTTTTAAAGGAAGAAGAAGAAGCGGAGAGCGATATGAGAGAGATAAGGTCAATGATAAAAGATAGAGATAAAGAGATAAGTAGAAAGAAAAGATAAAGAGATAGGGATAAAAGAATAATAATAAAAAATTAAAAAGATATTATTATTTAAATAGAATAGATTGTTAAATAGATGAACAGATGTGTGTGTGTTTTGAAAAAATGGAAGTATAAAATGGAAAAAGTAGGTTTTTAGTGTAAAATAAATAGAAAAATTTAGCCGGACTGATGTAGTTTCTCTAACACCTCATTTTACAATATACCAAACATCAAAAGTTCTATTTTTTTTTTTTTTTTACAACTTCATTTAAATATTATTATTGTTATTCTCTCACTATATTTCTTTCTGTCTCTATTCTTATCTGTGTCTCTCTCTTTCTCTGAAGAAACCCACCATTTTCTTCTCAATCCAAGCAAACCACAACCACAGCCATAGCCACACCCACAGCTAGCCACTGTCAGCCACCACCACCAAAAAAAAAAAAAAAATCACAAGCCAACGGCCACCACAATCCCCAACCACCAAAATCACAAAACCCAAACCCACAATCTCATCACCACCAACAAGCAGAAAAAGAGAAACAACCCACCAAAATCACAAACTCAAACCCACAACCTCATCACCACCAACAACTGGAAAAAGAAAAAGAAAAACAACCTACCAAAATCACAAACTCGAACCCACTGCGAGACCCACGACAGAGTCAGTGTGTGTGGGTCGACAGAGGTCGGTGCTTGTGGGTTTTGATTTTTATGGTGCTTGTGGTGGAGATTGGTGCTTGTGGTGGAGAGTTAATCTGACTTTGAGAGGAAGAAGAATCTACTTGTGGAGGGGAGGTGATTTGACACGTGAAAGGAAGAAGAAGTAGTTTTGAAAGGAAGTAAAAGAAGCGGAGAGTGATCTGAGAGAGATAAGGTCAATGATAAAAGATAAAGATAAAGAGATAAGTAAAAAGAAAAGATTTTGAAAGGAAGTAAAAGAAGCGGAGAGTGATCTGAGAGAGATAAGGTCAATGATAAAAGATAAAGATAAAGAGATAAGTAAAAAAAAAAAAGATAAAGAGATAGAGACAAAAGAATAATTATTAAAAATTAAAAAGATATTATTATTTAAATAGAATAGATTGTAAAATAGATGAACCGATGGGAGTGTTCTGGAAAAGCGGTAATATAAAATAGAAAAAGTAGGTTCTTAGTGTAAAATAGACAAAAAAATTTAGTCAGATTGATGCGGTTGCTCTAACACCTCATTTTACAATATACCAAATATCAAAAGTTCTATTTTTTTACGACTTCATTTCAATATTATTAGTTTCATTCTCTCACTATATTTCTTTCTCTCTCTATTCTTATCCGTATCTCTCTCTTTCTCTGAAGAAACTCACCACTTTCTTCTCCATCCAAGCAAACCACAATCATAGCCATAGCCACACCCACAGCTAGCCACTGCTAACCACCACCACCAAAAACAAACAAACAAAAACCACGATCCAGCAACCACCACAATCCCCAACCACCAAAATCACAAAACCCAAACCCATAACCTTATCACCACCAAGCAGAAAAAGAGAAACAACCCACCAAAATCATTAACCTAAACCCACAACCTCATAACCACCAACAACCGGAAAAAGAAAAAGAAAAATAATCTACCAAAATCACAAACCCGAACCCACTACAAGACCCACAAGCTCAGCCACCCATTTCTGCTGAGAAACACCACCGAGACCCATCGAGCAACCCATCAACCGAGCAACCAAGACCCATCAAAACCCATCAACAACCCACTGTGCCACCAATCCCATCAACAACACCACCAAGACCCATCAAAACCGTTGCCGAGGCACCACCAATACAAAACAACCAAGACCCACTAGCACCGAGCCCCACCAAATCACACCCACATCACCACCAAATCATACCCATATCACCACCGTGACAACCACCATTAGAATCACAAGTTACCTCTACAAACAAAAACAAAAAACCATAAAACTTCAACACCACCACTACCACTGTGATTTTTCAGTTGATGCCGGTGAAAGAAGAAAAGAGAGAAGTAAAACCGGTGAGAGAAAAAGAAAGAAGAAAAGAGAGAAGGGACTTGTGAGAGAGAAAGAAAGAAGAGAATAGTGGGAAAGATCAAACCCATGAGGAATTAAAAAAAAAAAAAATTTACAATCAAGCTCTAGTGAGCTGTTATCAATGACAACTCACTGTAGCTGAATGCTAAAATATTTAGCATTTAGCATCTTTAATGTAGTCATGTTTTTATGATTTGAGGTGTTAAAAATGTTAAAAAATAACGTTTAACATTTTTAATACATTTAATGAGAATGCTCTTATAATCTTTAGCAACAAGTAGTACAGATAAAACTACAAATTCCTATTGGCATGGACAACACAATTTGTTGTTTACGAGGATCCTATCTAAGCGTTGAGCCACTTGGCCAATGGACATCAAGAATTAATCCTTGTACTTTTATTGGACGAAAAGAATTTTAAGATTTATCCTTCAGAAACAAATAAATACTTTACCTACCAAAAAAGAAATAGTATTTTTAGTATTCCCTGTTCTTCCAGAAGTAATAATTAATAACCAAGCTGTCACAGAAATTCTCTCCTTGTGAAAGCATAATAATATAAGCAGCAAAGCATCAAGCCCGCCTCCCCAACCATCCCCTGTCATCCACAGCAATGCCCCCAAAACAAGGACCTGCTCATATCAGCAAGGTATCTTTATCCATCAAGTAAGAAGACCAGTCAATCACCGTACTTTATACACGAACCAGATGTACCAACTATTGTCCAACAGCAACAAAATCTCCATTGTTGAGATGGCAACTAGAGATGTAAAATATAATTACAGCTGGTCCGTATAAACAGCATCAACATCATCAAGTTCAAGTAACTTGTTCATAAGTTCCTTGTTCAAGTCCATAGCCTCATCATCTACCTAAAACCCAACAACTTATTGTAGTCATTACTTTAAACATGTAAAATAGGAAAATTATAGGAGATAATTGGAGTCATTACAAACCAAAAAACAAAGCAACAAATTGATTCACCACATTATAAAGATGGTGTAAAAACCAAAGGGCTTAGCACATAGCAAATGGAGAATGAAATATTGGAAAGAAAGACGAGGGGGGAATCCAAATGCCAACTGTGAGTTTGGAATCTTTGGATTACTTTTTGGCTTATATTTGCTTATTTACAGCTTTTTTTAGCTACAACTGCGCTTTTGCCAACTTTCTACAAATAAGCGAATATAAATTTCAACCAAAAAAAAACACCCATCCAAACGCACAACAAAATATTCAGTGGTAGCCTATTCTCAGGAAAAAGGCCAAACTGAGAAATTATAGCTAACTATTTTCCTTTGCTGTTGAGGACAAAGATTTTGTACTATACAAAGTATCAACAAAACCATAGGGTACAAGAGAGACATACCTCTATAGCGGTTAATGGAAGCAGCTCAGAACCATTATCAGGCTCAAACTTTATTCCTTCTTCACGTAGTTTTGACAATATTGCTGTATAGTTATCTGATGAACTTACAATTTTATATTGGCTTCAAGAAAAAGCAACAAAGTATTAGAACTTCGTAGAGAAAGTTGTATAGTTTATAATGAGGAAAAAATGTATATATTGCCAATGAGCTCTAATGTAATCAGAATATCCTCCCCTTACAAATCTTAGGTGGAGAGTGAGGTCATAGCTAGGTTCAAAACCCACTAGGTTCGAAAAATTGAATACAATATTTATATTACCGACATAAATTCTATCACAACAGTCAGAAATCAAGCAAATATGCAAAAGTTGAAAATTAAGAGAATATAGGGTGGTAATACGACAAATAAACCTAATATCAACAGCTAAGAAGAAGAATACGCATAAGTTAATTTCACTAGAATCACTACCCCGCACGCAGACATGCCCCTTCCAACTCCAAATACACACTTCCATCAAGCAGAGAAAGATTCTGGGCTTCAAACTCGGGGTACAGCTCACAGCACAAGAAATTTTATACTTTCTCCAGCTAACATGATTATTTTTTAAAACTCCCCTTCTCAAAAAACAGAAGGGTTCCCAATGTCTCATTCTTCAGATATTACAGCTGCTTAGATAGCATAGCATGCCGACTGAAAGATCGCAGTTGTGCCAACCCATCCAATAACACTAGCTAGTTATCATTTCCGGTGAAAGTAACAAAACATATGTGAGACACAGAAAACATACTTGTGGAAACTAAAAAACTAAGCTTTTAGTTGGTTTAGAGAAACAAAGAGAGATTTCATTATATTGGTAAACCAAGTTGCATATATTTTACAAGAAGGTTCACTCCAAAATTTAAATTACACTAACCTCCGTCCAGGTTTGGGGAAATATTAGGATTAAATTCCTATTTTCAAGGACAGTTTACACCTGCTTGTAATTTATATAACAAATACATATTTTTTTTCATTGGTAATTACATATGCACTCAATGGGCCTTGAACCTACAACCTCATCCAATCTACTCTAACAAGGGGAGGAAATGTCATTTGAGCTAGAGCTCGGTGGCTATATAACAAATATATCCTTATGAACACTCATGTCATTACAAACAGTGACAAAATATCATTTTCTTACATTAAATTTCCATCCATAGTAACCTTATAATGGTTTTTTTTTTTTTTTAACAAGTAACATAAGAAATTTTATTATAAAAACCAACTAAGTACACTAGAAGTGTACTACAGTGGCACAAATCAAAAACCCAAATTACAACAATCTATAAGATTAGGGAAAGAAAGACAATAATAGCAAGGCAAAACTAAACTCCACTCAGAGTACGAAAAAAGAAAAACTTAATTTCAAGTATAGACCATTCACAATTCTCAAAGCATCTAGCATTCCGCTCCCGCCATAAGCACCAAAACAAACAATGGCGGCACAAACCTCTATAAACCTATATTTCAATGTCTACCAAACTTCCCCTACCAAGAAGCTAATTCCTCACTAACTTTATACGACATAACCCAATGTATACCAAACAAACAAAAAACCATAGACCACAAGTCATATGCTATAAGACACTGAAGAAAAAGATGATCCACCAATTCTCCACACCTTTTACACATAGAGCACCACTCTATCACTGCAATATGTCTCTTCCAAAGATTATCCGTAGTTAAGATCTTACCTAAGGCAGCAGTCCAAGAAAAGAACACTACTCCAAGAGAAACCTTAGATTGCCACACCATTTTCCAAGGAAAATCAATGACAGGAGAAGGAGATAACAAGTGGTAGAAGCCTCAAACCTCAAAACCTCTCCTCATTGCTGGCTTCCAGCAAAGTTTGTCATCACCAACACCCCGCACATTCGTGGAATAAAGCATAACCCAAAAACGATCAAATGATTTTGACTCCCAATCTTGTGGTGAATGATGGAACTGAATGTCCCAATGAAGCCTCCCATTGGAGAAACACATCACCTCTGACAACAAAAACTCCCTTGCCCAACTAATACTATACAATTCTGGAAATGCTTCTTTAAGGGAACAATCCCTACACCATACATCCTCCCAAAACTTTATCCTACTACCATCACCCACATCAAACCAAAGAAATTTAGAAAAGTCCAGCCAACCACTTCTAATGGATTTCCACACACTAACATCATAGGTCCCTAACACCGGTTTGGTACACCAACCACCCCCTTCATTCCCATATTTAGCCTCAATGACCTTCCTCCAAAGGGCATCTCTCTTCATTCCATATCTCCACAACCATTTGCCAAACAAAGCATAATTAAATCTTCTTAGCCGTCGAATCCCTAAACCACCCTTCTGCACCAGCCTACAAACCTTAGCCCATTCCACCAGAGGAACCTTAGGAGCATCAATACCACTTCAAAGAAAGTCTCTCTGTAATTTCTCCATACGATTTGCCACCTTTACTAGAATAGAAAAGAGAGAGAGGAAATAAGTAGGTAAATTGGACAAAGTACTCTTAACAACAGTTACTTTGCCCCCCCTTAGATAAATACAATCTTTTCCACCCAGCTAGACCCCGTTCCATCTTCTCCAAAACAGGGTTCCAAATTGTCTCCTCTTTATGGGAAGCACCCAATGGAAGGCCCAAATATTTCAATGGAAGTGAAGACTGCTAACAACCCAAAATCTCCACTAATTCATCCATATTAGGCACATTACCAATTGGTACCAATTCTGACTTCAGTAAGTTAAGTTTTAACCCTAATACCACTTCAAATCTGGCCAGAATTCCACGTAACGCAGCTAAATGATGTGCGTCAACATCACAAAAAATAAGTGTATCACTTGCAAATAAGCGATGGGACACCGTTAGCAACGTACCAGCTGAATTACCTATTGAGAAGCCCAAAAACTTTCCCAACATAACAGCCGCATCCAACATACGACTCAAAGCCTCCATGACAATATCAAAAAGGAGCGAAGATAATGGGTCCCCTTGACAAACACCCCTTGTGCTTCCAAAAAAAATCAACTAGAGTACCATTGAATAGAATAGAAAATTTGACAATTGATATACACCACATAATCCACCTTCTCCATTTTTCTGAGAAGCCACACTGCTTAAGCAAATACATAAGAAAATTCCAATTCACCTTAAATAATAGTTATTAATCAGGCAGGTTAGATGATAAGGAAAATCAGGGAAATAGAAAGTAAAACAAGTAGGCTCACTGCCATAGTATCATTTCTAAAAATAGGTCGTGGTCCCTAACATTTCCAAAAATCCCTATGGAGGTTGGCTTAATTCACACAAATAATTATTTTATACAAACAATTACAAATTGATTCATTTACACCCTGTTACTCTTTAATATTCCGGGTAAAACCTCAATGGTATAAATCACTTACCTTTTCTTTAATTACAGATGATCATTGTTGATGTTGTGATACATGCACAACTATAACAATGCTCATAAGAGGTATTTCTGTCTAACCTAACTTTTTTGCACATGCCAACTCTAATGCTCTACTCTTGTCAGAATCTAATACCTTTCCCTCTACCATTAGAATATTTTAAAAAAATAAATAAAGTAATTGAAGAAAAAGACTGTCAGCGCATCTAGCAGAGTTTTATATTGACAACAAGGTCATAAAAACTAGAGTTTTAGGCATTAAAAATAAGATCAGAGACATAATCTCTACAGAGAAAAAGTGGAATATTACCTTTCCAACCTATCTTCTTCAGTTTCATCTTCATACACTGGAGGTTCAATAACATCCTCAGCGCCAGCATCTAATGCAATGACAAGAAGCTGATCTTTGTCAACATCTGTGACCTTTACATTTACGACCCGGACACGTCTGAACTTGAACATTACAGATCCTGAATCTGCCATCTTTCCCCCATAGTCCTTCACTACCTCTCTAATTTTTGCCACAGAGCGATTAATCTTATCAGTTGACACCTCAACTACCATACTAGCTCCACCATAACCATATACCTGAAAATAATAAATTCGATCTTTTTAAGAGCTTAAAAACCTCCCAATGTATCAACATCAGCTAAAATAATAGAGAAAAATACAAACCAAACTTACCCTCAATAGCTAAAAATCATAGTATCCCCAATATAAAAAATTATATATACACACACCAACCTCATAGATTTTCTCAATGTAAGCTTCTTGTCCCTTCTCAGATGCTCTCTTGATGTTGCGGTCCAGAATTTCCTTTGGTACATCAAGCTCCTTGGCTTTCTCAAGTACAGCAGCCAAAGTCATATTAGATATAGGACTTGGACCCCCTTTCTTAACACTGCTCAATGCATATTATAAGTATGACCCATAAAAAATCAATAAATAATTTAATGTACATCTAAAGTATATAATGTCAGGTAAAAAATTCCTGGCACTTTCTTCCTAATATCACTCAAAACTAGAAATTACTACCAAGCAGAACCCACTCTAAAGAAATTTGTGGTACTGGTAATTGGTAAGAGCAGTGCTCTATATACTTTTCTTATGTTTTTTTTTTTTTTTTTTTAGCAGTTTCAGCATGTCAATCCAAGAAAGAGTCAAATAGAGAGTAACCAACTCACGCAGATACGACTTCCTTCCCAATCCTCGAATACAGCTTTGCCTTCTTTGCATCTTGTGCCCCCTGCATTTACTGTCACATTTAGAAACCTGAAGTAGAAGGCCACAAAAATGACTTCCTAACTTTTCCAGACTCATGATGATTGATACAAACATTGCATCAAGCACATGGTGTTCAAGTAAGAAAACGGTTCCAAAATAATCACACCCATATTAGGATAGAAGTAAAACACCTAACTTCTGTTAGGCATTTCATCAAACACATAAAATTGCAAATCATAGACATAACTTTACCGGACAGGTCTTTGAGTCAGTGAGCACAAACAAGCAAAATACCATTATAATCAGTCCCCAAACTAATAATTCACAACCAAAAAAAAAAACTGAGAGAGAGAACCTTTCTGCCAGCGATTTTGCTGGAACGCCTGCCCATACAGAGAGGAGAGAAAGTCCATAACTTTCTCACTTGAAGAACATTATTATTATCAATGCACTCGTTTTCATACAAAAACAAAGAAGTATACGTTGATATTGTTGATGAAGATGATAACTTTCTGCTTAGCAAACAGGTTCCTGAATCATAAGACAAATAATTACAGATGTATAAGATATGAGTTCCCCACAAAGATTATCAAAAAAGTGAGAATGAGTGAATTGAGAAAGAATTACTTTGGAGAGCAAAGGGAATGGGAATGGGGCATTTGGAGGAAAACCCATTAGAGAATCTGTGAAGAATTGATCCAAATGCTCTCATTGACGACGAAACCATTTCTCTTTTGCTGTTTGTTTTTTTATTAGATTAGTGCAGTGGACTAATCTAAAGAGTAAAGAGCAGTGCCACTGCCAGTAGTGTGTGCTACGTAAGTGCCTTGTTCAGTTGTTCTTTGCTAATCGGAGACTTTTGCATATTATGATTATTATCACTACATGGAGTCCATGGATGTGTCCCGTAATCTCTCTATGGTACACTTTTTTTTTTTTTTTTTTTTATTCTATGCCAATTTAGTCCATCACTTTGTTAAAATGATTTTTTTTTTTTTAAGAGAAGTACGTTTATTTTATTTATGAGACGAATAAAGCACCTTGAAAGACAAAAGGTTCAATACATGGTGGAGTTTCCTCAATCCAAGTAAAAAATCATCAATTTCTTTGGCATATTGTGTCAAAGTATGTGCTGGTCTATTTGTCAAAATGAGTCTTTTTTATTTGGTATCTTGTAGTTTTTGCAAGCAAAAATACAATTTTTAGCAATTTTATGCTAAATGTGTCCCAAAAAAATGTTACCTTAATTGATTTACAGGACTTTAGGTGTTGCATTGGTTTAGGAACTATTTTTAGAAACTTCTTATAGAAAAAGAAAAATGTAACTAACTTTTTAAACAGTTTTTTATATTTCGTATGAAAATAGTATTAAAATTTTCCTAAAATGGTTCATTAAAAAATACCTCAAGAGCACTCATTAATCGGACCCTTTTTATCATGGCATGATATGGGATAATGATATTTGTGATGTAAGAAACATGTAAGTAAAAAAATACACTTTCACCTTATAAGAAAAAAGTTACACGGCAGAATTTTAAAAGAAGAATCTAAATATCAAAATCTAAGTACTATATCTAAATCTTGTCATTTTCAAAAAAAAAAAAAAACAAACCAATCCATTAAGAAAAATGTTGGTTAAACATTCTTTTTAATTAAAAACATTTATTGAGATGCACTACATATTATATTAGTTAAACTAGCATGTAACCTCATGCACATGTATAAGATCCATTTACAAATAAGTATAATTAAAATCTTACAAATTTTATGAAGCTAAATTTGAGAGAAAATCGAATTAGATTTTTAATTGGAGTCTAATTTTGTTCCTTTGTGTCCCATTTAATTTTTTTTATTAAATTTTTGTGCTAAGTAAGTTAATTCAATGCAAAATATGAGGAATCTAATATAAATGAACTATAAAAACTCAATCATGTATATAATTCTATATATAAAATTAGAAGATTTTGCTTTCCAATGCCTTTTTTTGTCTAGCTAAAAATAATTCAAATTTATTAATTTTTTATACAATGCTATGAATAGTTTGTTACTTATTAGTTATAGACTTATATAAGCATATGATAAGTGTGTGTGCACGCACGCATGCATGTGTGTGTTGTGCTCGTGCATATACACAAGGTTCTAAACTAGTGAACCTAATGGTAACTGCTACTAGCTGGAAATATGAAATTCAATTTCAAAATGAATTTCTACATATTGTGAACTTATTTTTGTTGACTAGTGTGTGTGTGTGTGTATATATATATATATATATAATGTTCATATGTTTGAAAATATAAAATAGCTACTTATAAAATAATGGGTAAAATATTATAAATATTATTTTGGTCTCTAAACTTTATCAAAAATTTATTTATCATCCCTAAACTTTAAGAAATTTGTTTTTTTGTCCTTAAACTATTAAAAATGTTTTATTTATTTTCTAAAACTTAAAAAAAAAAATCATCCCTAAACTGTTAAAAAAAATTCTTTTTTCATTCATATTTTTGTCTTTAAACTATTCAAAAAAACTATTTGTTTATTTGAAATAAATGAAAAAAAAAAAAAAACTTATTCATGAAATTCTCAATTTTAGTTTGTTAAACCACTCTTAATTTGAATAATAATAATAATAATAATAATAATAATTTTGAAAACCCTATTTGTCAAAACCACCCTAATAATAATAATACTCTTTGGCTTTTGCACTAATAACTCATTTGGCACAAAAAATAAAAAAAAAATTATACAGGAGATGTAGTGCAAAATTAGATTGTAATTGAAATTCAATTTGGAATCTAATTCTATTTTCTCTCAGCTTTGCTTTAATAATATTTTCTATTTCTCTAGCTATTTGACAAGTTGCTCTTACATTCTTGAGATGTTTGACGTTTATCTCTCAGTCGTGTGTGTGTGTGCAACCCTGCTTCCATGCATCCACATTAGTACTGGGTTAAACTAGCTAAATAAACCATAGCCCATTGTTGAATTGCATCTTATAATTAATTTTAATAGCGAGGAAACCTCTTCCAAAGTTATGATCCATCATCAGAGAAGATTGATGTCCATTGTAGCATCTCATGGGTTCAAATTTCATCATTTTAGAGTTGCTTACTTCAAACGAGCATCTCATGGAATGAAGGTTCTGTAATTTTGACACTTGAAAGCATAGAAATTGAAAGAAATTGGAAATATTTGCTCACATATTTATTAACCGTGTGTTTGGGGAACAAAATTGGCTTTTGCCCTTTTTAAAAAAACAATCTAGCATTTTGCCCCATTTCCTAAACTAATTAGAGAAATGCCCCTCTTTTGAAACTCAATTTTCTCAAAATTGAGTTTAAAAAACAAAATTATGGAGCCCTATAAAAGGAGTTTATAATAACATTTTAAAGACTTATAGTGACGTTTTTAAACTTGATCTTCATGAAATCGAGTTACATGCAATTTTTTCTTTCTTTTTTCTTTTTTTACCTATAACTTGATTTCATGAAGATCGAGTTTAAAAACGTCACTATAGGCTCTTTAAAAATGCCACTATAGGGCTTAACTCGATTTTGAAAAAAATCGAGTTTTAAAAAATGGGCATTTCTCTACTTAATTTGGGAAAGTGGGCAAAATATTGGATTATTTTTTGAAAAGGACAAAAGCCCATTTTGGCCTGTGTTTGGGTAAATGATTTTAAGATGGGATTTGGTCACATCATGGCATTTCAAATTAGGGTATAAAAAAAAATTCCTTGTTTGGATATAGTGGAGAGAGAGATGTTTAAATCCAATATGGAATTTAGGGATTCCAAATCCCACCTAAAAATTCTACCTATGCGGGCATTATTTCTGAATTTCTTCCTACCAAAAATAAAATACCTCAACGGAGATAATTATCATATAAATGTCTACAATATAACATCAAGAGAATAGATTAGATAGGAGTAAAACTCTATCTCAAATTTAAATAAATAAGCAACCACGACATAATATGGACCAAAATCAAGATATTCAAGAAAACATCATCAAGCACATGCATATAAACGAAAAAGAAAAAAACTAATAAAATGAATTATTCTTCAACAAGACTGGAGTTTATGCAGGAAAGTTAAATAAAATGAATTATTATTCTTCAACATTCGCTATTTCCAAATGAAAACTTCATTCATTATATTTAACTTGCCTGCATAAACTTCAGTCTAATTAATCCAATTTCAATAAGAACTCTACAGCTTGAAACAAGATTTCCAGAAACAAAACAAATCAGAAAAAATTTCTCATAAAGACGTGGGAAAAGAATCCAAAGCTCGTGTATTAAAAAAAAAAAAAAATTATTCCAAGTAGTTACAAGAAACCTACCAAGCCATTAATTTGTTGTACGTAAATTGCTAGCTCCTACAATCATCATTTACAAACAGGTTCACATACACTGAAAAACCAAATGATCACAATCAAGATAAAGAATAATGTTGGAACAAAGATTCAATCTTGAACCTTTGCAAGGGCGACATAGGATGACGGCAAAGAGGACAGGTAGATGAAGATATGGATGAGCTAGAGTTGATCCCTGTTAATGAACTCATCATACTGGCACAATGCGCACCCTATTTCTTCGAAGGAAACCATGGCAACAGGTTGGTAGATGAAGATGAGGACCAACTCTTCAACCAAATGGTTGCATTTCCAGTCCTTGTACCTGGTCTGCTCTGATCTCATCAGCAAGTAGTTGATTAAGATGATAATGGCAATGCCGACAAAGATAAATATTGATGCCAATGAAAACCAAAATGGCTACTATAGCCAGTGGTAGGACTACTGTTAGTAGAATTGGGGTGTTGTGCTCCTTGGAGTTGGGAGGAAAGAAAGGGGGTATTGAGGAGAGATTCATGGAGTAAACACAGGAGTAAGAAACAGAAACAGAGGGTTTGAATTTCTTTCTCTTTTTGTTTTCTTCTCAGGGGTTTGGATCTCAACGCATTAATTTCGTGCTTTGTTTTCTCAACTTGTAGCCTTTCAAGCTATGGGACCAAACCCGAAACTCAGTTTATTCAACTGCCTAACTGCTTTTTCTTATTCACACTTGTATTGTTATTCACTTATTCTTGATAGCTAGGAAGTCCACTTCATAGCACAAGCACAGAATTAAAAAATATTCACTGTACTAGTCCTCGAATTGCTATGCTAAGAAGTAAAAAACAACAGAACACTATTTTCTTTCAAAAACCAATTTTGTTATCGGCAAAGAAAAAGAAGTAAACACCAATTAGTTTTAAAGGGTATATAAGTAAGAATACAAAACTCATGAGAAAATGACTTTTATTTTCTTCATTATCCTCCCACATATGAAATTGTCTAACCAAAAACTTAATTGAATTATCTTAGCTTCCTCACTGATTTTCATTCCTTGTTGCTCTATCCTTCTTATTTTACGGAGCTTATATGCAATTTTCTATCTATTTTAGTCATGCACGTAAGAACTATGTTGCGCCAACACGGACATGGGTACAAATACGACACGGGTACGAATACGAGAGTATGACAATTATTAAAAAATAAGGATACGACACGGCATGAGTACGGCAATTAAATAATTAAATAAATTTTATATTTAGGCATATTTTTTAATACTTTTAGACATAAAATACGTTTATGTCTAGAATTTAAATTATGTAAGAACTTCAAATAACTAAACTAATACCAAAAGTATTACAATAATATACATAAAATGCTTAGAGTACAAACCAAAATCTTAAATAGGCTACATTCAACATCAAACTAAAAAATAAAAGGAAAACAAGTTTTAAACTTCAAAGATAACCATAGAACAACAAGTTCAACATCAAACTAAAAACATAAAAGGAAAACAAGTTTTAAACATCATCGTCATCAACATAGTCATCATTCTCAACAACATAGTCATCACTAGTGTGAGATGAGCAATCTCAAGCAACCCAGGTCCTCCAATTGGTTCATCCCAAGTATCTCCACCAATGTCCCGCTTCTTAAAGTTTCCTTTAGTGTACTCTTCCCTCCTCTCCTCCTTCTTGAAAGAAGTCGAATATTAGAATGAATAAACACTAAATCTTCAACACATTTAGGAGTAATTCTATTCCTCCTCATACAATGGATGAAGCCATATGTACTCCAATTCCTCTCAACACATGATGATGAGCAAGGCTATCCAAGAAGCTTTAGAGCTATAGTTTGAAGCAATGGTAACTTGGACTCATAATTTGACCACCAAAGTATTGGATCGAAAGTCCACCTATCATCTATGTTATCATCATCATAAGCCCTAAGTCCTGAAAACAAACCAAACTCCATAGCCACATTCTTCCTATCATCAAGATCAGGAAAGAATCTTTTGAGACATTTGTTTCTCTCCTTAGAAATTTCAGCATCCTTATGTGGCGCAACACGGCCTCTGACTTCCTCAATCCATTTATTAGTATAATACCTAGTTAAGAACAAATAAATAAGTATAACTAATGAGTTTAGTTTATTTGTTTAAAAATGCCTAAAAGAATATAAAAGAAAATATTAAAGAGATAAAAAAATTACTTCGGATTCAAGGAGTGGACTAGGAAATGAAGTGGTGTGCAATTTTTAGTCCACCGTTCAATGAGTATACTGTGTACCACCTCATGGAATGGAGACTCCTCATAGTCTTCCTTGCCTTCATGTCGGTGTATCTCTTTCTTCACATTTTCTATCATGGAATCCCACATTTCATATACCTTATGGAGAATAGGTGCATCCGTGTTAACCACTCGAAGAATCTCATATATAAATAGGTCCTGTGAATCTCAGAACATATGCAACCTTGTCCCACCACAAATCATTCAAAACATAATCCCTCACAGTTTGAGCTTTTCCTACATCATCTTCCCTATCTGACATCCATTCCTCACTAATGACCATATTTCAAAGATGCTATTTTACTTGAAATAATCTTTTAAGCATGATGATTATTGAAGCAAATCGTATTTCATCAATAGCAAGTAACTTCAAAAGGGAATATGAATTAAAAATTGATAATCTCATAAAATGATTTATGATAAAAATACAAATGAAAGTTGCCTCATCTGCAACTTGTGCAATCCAATTACATTCATTATATGCTACCTCATTCTGCAAAGAGTTCTTAGGTGCACATATCTTAAGGACAAATTGAGGGTATGCACAACACCAGGTGACCATAATATATGAGGATATTCAACTTCAACAATAGATCCTATAGCCTTCATAACAGATGCATTATTAGTAATAATTTAGACAATATGTTGATGCTTAACCTCACCAATGACCTTTAGAAACAAGTCAGCAATGTAGTGCTTGTCTTTGTACTCTTTGGTACCATTAATGGATTTGATAAAAAGTGGTCATTTCTTTGATGTAGCCATAAAATTGATAAGTAGCCTTTTTTGACTATCTATCCACCCATCACTTACTATGCTTAAACCCTTTTCTTTCCAAGTTTCTTTAATTGACTTCAACAACTTCTCAATATGTGCCCTCTCTTTATGCAACAAAGTTGTTCTTAATTTATTGTAACCCGGAGTAACATAGCCCACTAAATTATTATTAACTGCAAATTTGATCATCTCAATTCAATACGGGTTCTTAGCAAAGTGAAAGGGTAAATCAGCTGAATAAAATGTCCTAGCAATAAGAGAATCTAATTGCTCTCGACATTGATTGTTAAGAGCCTTTTCCAAAGGAGAATTTCCAACCCCTTTTTTTCTGAAAAAATGGATGACTTGTAGCTGTACTACTCTCATTGGGACCCAAATTAGGACTACTAGCAGAATCAATTGGTAAAGACACTAGCTTAGGCTTCTTCGGTCTACGCACAGATTCCTCATATGCATCTTCTAATTTTGCATTTCATTTAGATACTCATCTCCAACCTTAACACATGCTTGTATTCCAAAATTAGGCAGTTTTAACATGTGTGCCTTCACCCTTGAATAAGACCCCTTGAAAGTTTTTTCACAATAGTTACATCTAAAACTAACATTCCCACTACCACCACTTGCTTTTTCTAACTTAGTAACATATTTCCATAGAGGAGCAGCTGACTCATTTGATTTTTCACTTTGAGTACTCATTTTAGTAAAACCACCTACAATATTTAACTTTAATAAATAAATAAAATTATAACAGGACACACAAACAAAAATCACTAAATTCATAATAAAAATTATAATTTATAAAGCAAAAGGCTGAGTAAAGAAACAATATATATATATATATACACACACACGCGCAGTATAAGTATAACATAGTGAGTCACAGAGTTAGTGAGTGGGATTAAAAAAAAAAGGCTTTGGGTGTTGTAAATATAACACGCCACAGTACTGTACACAAAACCAAAGCGCAGATAAAAGAAAGAAAAAAAAATCGCAAAACAGAGAGTAGAGAGGAGAAGCTCGGACCTGTCCACGCTGAGAAAGAGAGAGAGATTGGAAGGGACATAGGTCAGAGGGCAGTCGCCGATCGGCCCAATCTAGCACCAGCAAGGGAAAAGGGAAGCGGTGAGGGAAATCAACGGTTGGGCTATGGCCTGTGGGTTTCTGATTTAATCTTTTCACTTCTCACTCTAGCTTTTTTTGTTTTAGGGTATATCACAAAATCAACGGTAAGGATTTGTCCATCTATCAAAATCTTGAATTTTTTTTTCACTGCTGGCGTGTCTCCACGCCGTGCCGGAGAAGCCAAAAAAAAAAAAGGGACACTACTGGAACATCGAAGTCAAGTGAGTCGATGCAACTTAGCGTAAGACTGCATTTTATAGCCCTCTCATGGTTTTCATTAATCATCATCTAGGTTTATTTTTCTTTATTTTACTTTGTAAGAAACATATTAGCCCATTAGCATAAGCCCAAGCCTAATTCTATTTTGTGTGCAAGCTAAGTCTCCTACTTGTACTAGAAGTCTATTAGTCTAGAGTTTAGTTTACTATATATACACATGTTATGATTCATTGTAATACAGAATTTTTGTACTACACTCTAATATATTATTGATGTAACCCTTTAAGGTTTTCTTCGTGGATGTAAGCCATTAAACTGAATCACGTAACTCCCGTGTATTATTGTGTTATATACTTTATATTTTCACTTCCACATCCATACTAGCATATTCAACATGGTATATCAATGCTAATATTTAACATGGTATCAAAGCCACCTTTTTGTGGTCATGATTTTCTGTCCTTACAGTGTATTTAAGAGCAATCTTTGTCTTCCTCGGTATTTCTTCGCTACGTTCATCTTATTTGGCATTCCACTGCTACCGTCAAAACTCTCCAATATAGTCATGCCACCATTAGAAGTTGTATCAACACTACAAGACTATTGCCTTTCTTAAACCATTGTCACAGAACCAAACTTCATTCAAGGGATTTTCTCAACCTTATCAAATTTCAAGGTTTCATCAAGCTTCCATTTTGAGTTTGAGAGGGGGTATTAGAGATATATTAACCCATTAGCATAAGCCCAAGCCTAATTCTACTTTATGTGCATGCCAAGTCTCCTACTTGTATTAAAAGTTTATTTGTCTAGAGTTTAGTCTACTATATATACACATATTGTGGTTCATTGTAACACAGGATTTGTACTACACTCTAATATATTATTGATGCAGCCCTTTAGAGCTTTCTCCGTAGATGTAAGCCGCTAGGCTAAACCACATAACTATCGTGTGTTATTGTGTTGTATACTTTATGCTTTCACTTTCGCTTCTGCTTCCGCATCTATACTAGTATATTCAACATAGTGTATCAATGCTAATATTTAACAAACTTATTATAGATATTTGTAGTTTAATTTTAGATTTATTATTTGAAATTTTTTTAAGACTTTTTTTTATAGGATTTGAGATTTAATTAAGGCGAAAAACCCATTTTAGTCCCTACATTTTCACGCGATTCCCACTTGGTCTCTGAATTTTTTTCCACCAATTTTAGTCCCTATCCTGGAAAACGCGTCTCATTTTAGTCTCTAACGTTAAATTAGAGACGGAAATTGCACAGCTAGCAAACGGAAAAAATTAAAAATATTAAAATAATACCACTGTGTCCACGTGGCTTTCCACGTCAGCCTCTAAATTAAAAATAAAAATAAAAACCCAGCAACAGATCAACCAATTCAGCAACAGATCAACACAAACCCAGAAAACCAAACCTAGCAACACAAACCCAGAAACACAAGCACATACCCAACAACAGAACTTAGATCTAAGAAATCATCATATTCTGCAATTTCTTTCTTTAGTTCTAACATCTTCAATTTACCATTGGTTTTACCAATCACAAACCTGAATGTCAATCCAATTAATTCTTCCAATCTGCTAAGCCATTTTTCAAATTCAACACTGAATTAAACAAATAAATTGTTAAGAAAAAAAAATCGATATACTGACCATTGAAGAGATTGGGGATCAGATGGCATCCAAGTCTGGCACAAAGAGCGCCTGCGTCCCACGAATCCGAACCCGGTCTAAATACTGACGAAACCCATCACCTTCTGCCTCCTCCTCCTCGGATCTACGACAATTCCATTACCGTCGCCATCGCTTGAGACTCCATCTCCAACTCGCTCCCAGACGACTCAAATCGATTTTGGCTTAGCGTTGGCGCATTTTTGTGGCGCGCTGAGGAATGCAGCGAGTCCAAAGACGAAGCCGACGAGACCAATGAGAAGGCAGCTGGCGAGGATAAGGACCATCGATCTGCGCGGGGAGGCCCACGAAGGGCAGTTTTGAGCATGGAACAACTATGTGTTCTTAGATCTAAGTTCTATTGCTGGGTTTGTGTTGCTGGGTTTGGTTTTCTGGGTTTAGATCTAAGTTCTATTGCTGGGTTTGTGTTTGAGTTTGTGTTTTTGGGTTTGTATTGTTGGGTTTGGTTTTCAGGGTTTGTGTTGATCTGTTGCTGGGTTTGGTTGATCTGTTACTAGGTTTATTTCTTTTTTTTTATTTTTTTTTATTTAGAGGCTAACGTGGAAAGCCACGTGGACCACGTGGACACAGTGCTATTATTTTAATATTTTTAATTTTTTTCGTTTACCAGCTGTACAATTTTCGTCTCTAATGTAACATCAGGGGCTAAAACGAAACGCGTTTTCCAGGATAGGGACTGAAATCGCTGGAAAAAAAAGTTAGGGACCAAAGTGGGAATCGCGTGAAAATGTAGGGACTAAAATGGGTTTTTCGCCTTAATTTTTTAAAACTATAACTTTAATTTTCTTACTAGTCTTGACAAAATGGCCACAACCCAACAAGTTAACCAGAACCAACTCAATCCATATAGGTTGGGTTTTGGTTGAAGATTTCTCAAACGAAAGATGTTGGATACAATTGAGAAATACCTCAAACCCAATCCAACCAACCAATGCTCACCTTTATGCACGGGTGCGTATGTAGGATTTCGCTATAAAACCTTATTAATGAAATTGTTGAAAATGAATTGTAGTCTATGGACCTCATTTTGGCCTTTAAAGATCTCATCGTATATAATATTACTTTTTTGATAATTTATAGTTGCCACAACGGAGAATGAAGGATTTAAAAAATGTCTCTTCTAATAAAGGAATACAAACTATGGCATTAAGTTAAAACACTCTTAATCACCCTATATAACATTTTAGAGAGAAGAGATAGAATTTAAAGTTTCATTATATATATTTTTTTTTCCTTTTGATTTGTTTTGAGAGAAGAGATAGAATTAGAAAACTTCCAAAAAGGAGAATCTTTGGCTTTTGGTGGTGTAAGCCCTCCTCTAACTAAAGCCTAAACAGTTAAGAAATCTGCAGTGCTGGTAGGCTACCAATGCATGTCCCTCCCATATCTATAAGCAACAATGTTCCACACACAATAAAATGGACAAAAATCAAGATATTCAAGAAATCATTGTAAATATACCCATCATTTATGGTGACTAGCTAGCTACATTCAACGCAATAATATGGACAGATATGATCAAAGATATTCAAGAAATCATTGTAAAGCACATAAAGGAAAAAGAAAACCACTGACGCCAGGTTGGTAGATGAAGTTAGGCATGTTGTCACGTAAATGAGGATCAACTCCACAATCAATTTCTTGCTGCTCATCTAGTGGTTGATAGGTATAAGATTCGACATAATAAACGATGGCAACGACGACAACGAAAATGGCTACTTGGAGTAGGACTATTAGTGGAATTGGGGTGTTGGGCTCGTTGAAGTCGGGAGGAAAGGAAGGGGTCGGGGGCAGGGGCGTAGTCAGGAATTTTTGTTTGGGGGAGGGGGGGGAGGAGGCCAAGGTAAAACTATCATTTTGATTTAATGAAAAACTCAAGCAGTATATCCATAACACATGCTTATTGATAGAATTTTTTTGTCGGTGTAATTCTATAGCACTCAGAAATCAAAATACTAACAAGTTAATCGACCAATTAAGCATCTTAAGTCTTTTTTTCTCTTGAGTTTCTCCTCTCTTTTTTTTTTTTTTTTTGAAACTCCATAAGTCCTTAACATTCATAGAAATCAAATATAAGTATACAACAAAACTAAAGAAGAAGAAGTTGGTATTTCTCAATATTTGCTTAGCTTTAAATAAGAAAACTCTTTGTCAAGGAAGAGGGAGAAACTAATGAAAATGTGATTACATGAGAGCATCCTATGGAAGAATTAATGAAGAGAAACTAAAGAGAGAGCACAAAGTGATGAGGAGAGTCTTTTGTGGAATTGTAAAGTGGAAGGAGATATTGTTATAGTTTTGAGAAAGTGTAAAACTTAAGTACAATGTCCTAAATGTAATACATTAGGTTGTTCAATTAAATTTAAGCGCATATTTAACGTGTTCAATAAAATACAAATAATGATATTATTTTTAAGGACAATTAAATTCAATACGTATGAGTTTAATCAAGCAATCTAAAATACTACTCCTCAGTATTATCCTTTCACAAAAATTGAATAACTAAAAACTAAAAAAATATGGACGTGGCTATCATGCTTTAGAGAAGAATGGGAAAGTCAAGAGAAGTTAATTTTTATCATTGCACAGTTGAAATTTGGGGTGAGGAGAATTTTATGAGTGATGTGTTTGAGGGGGGGGGGGCAATCTTTTAATCTTGTGGGGGCCAGCTCTTAACTCAAAATGATTGTAGCCTAGTTTTACTTATAATTAGAGAGGTTTTAAAAAAATTTAGAGGGGCCATGGCTCCCCCAATGCATAAGGTGGCTCCGCCCCTGGTCGGGGGTATTGCAGAGAGATTCATTGTGTAAGCACAGGAGCAAGAAACAGAAACAAAGGGTTTGGATTTCTTTTTCTTTTCTGTGATTTGGATCTCAATGCCTTTTATACTTTGTTTTCTCAACTTGTAGCCTTTCAAGCTATGGGTCCAAACTCGAGACTCAGTTTATTCAACTGCCTAATAAATGCTTTTTCTTATTCACACTAGTATTGTTATTCACTTATTTTTTAGGTAAATATATAAAACTGACCCTCTAACTGTCAGTCTTTTTCATTTCAATCCTCAGCTCTAACTTTTAGTTTTATCATTTCAGTCTTTTAACTTTCAATTGCTATCAATTTGGTACTTCGTTAAACTCCAATTATGTCCTGCCATTAATTGAGACAAAACAATGTCATTTTGGCTCCTCTTCTTTTAATAAATTTTGGAATTTAAAGAAAATTAAAAAAAAAAAAAAAAACCTGTTATGTTGATTGAGCAAACCTCAATGCTGTCTTCCTTGGTTGTCATTGTCGATTGAAGTGTCCTGAAAAGTACCAACTTTCGTGTTTTTTCCTAAATGGAATTTCTTTCCTATTGTACCCAAATTTGTTACAACCTATATTTTGATATATCATATGAATGTTTGTGAAAATTTTTGGATGATTGATGATGGGTTTGTTGAAACCACATTGGTTTATCTGATAAATTTGCTGGGTTTATCTTACTTTGTGGTTTTATTTGAAAATTTTTCATGTTAATTGGTGTTTTGGTTAAGAGGATATATGGTCTCAGAACTTGGGGTTTGTGGGTTTTGTATATAAATAGGAACTGGTTTGAATGAGTTTTTCTAATATTTATTGAATTTTATCATAGTTTGGTTTTATCTTGGTGCTTTGGTTTATAAAGTGCAGTATGAAATTGGTTTTTTTTTTTAAAGTAGAGTGTTTGGTAAAAACTATCAAAAAGCAACATATTCTATATATTCTTGACATGCACGCCAATTTGTATGTCAATTGGATGTAATTTACCATTCTATCCATAAACTCATCTTTTATACATTATTTTAAACTACAAAAACTTGAATTTAAAATTTTGATTAATAACATGAATATTAATCTTTGATTATCTTTAAATTTTGTAATACTAAGTGCAACTTGAAATAATCTCTATATAAAGAGTTTGATAATATGTGTATTTAAAAAGATAGGTAGCTAAAATAGACAGATAGCCTTCTAGAAAAGTTTTTAATAAGTTCATTTTGAATGCGCTTTGTATAATAATTAACGGTAACTATTAGACAATTTAGCTAGCTCAAAGCTAGGGGTGTGCTCGGTTCGGTTTCGGTCGGTTTGTATGCGTATGGCCAATCAAAACCGAAAATTTCGGTTTGTGAAATTTTCAACCGAGACCGACCGAAATGGCTGGAAACCGATCGGTGTCGATGTATTTCGGTTTCGGTGATTTCGGTCGGTTTTCGGTTTTCCAAAGAGAGGGTTTGAGATTTTCAAAATCACACTCTTTCAAATTCAAACGATAAAGCAAAAATCAAAACATATAAAATCACACTCAGAATCAATAAAAACCACAAGCTCAAAACTTTTCACACAGATCACTCTAAAGCAAAATCACCGTTCACTTGGAAAAAAAAAAATCATAGCATAAACGAAACAAAACAAACACAGCCTAGAGTGTAAAAAAAAACCCACCAATTATATAATGAGAATCTCAGATATACGAAAGAAAAGAGAAGTATAAATCTCTTACAGTTGGTCTTCATCGATCTGAAGCAAAGAGATGAAACGCGGAAAGAGATAGAGAGAGAGATTGGGAGAGAGTCAGAGAGACTAAAGACTTTGAGCGAAGAAAGCTTGAGAAAGCTTCTTCTTCCATTTTGCTCTGTGTGTGTGTGTGCGCGTGTGTCAACTGAAGTGAGAACGAGTAGGATAGAAGGAGACAGAAAAAATTGAGAGAAAAAATTTGAAGAAGGAGGCGGCTGAAGAAAAGAAAAGGGAAGAAATGAAGAATAGAGGAGGGGCATTTTCGTCTTTATCAGCTCTAGGGTTTTAAAAACTTAAATAGATAAAATATAAAAATACGTCCGCGCAAAGGCTTGAACGCGAGATCAACTAAACAAACCATAAAGGGCATACCACTTAGCCACTAATCAGACATGTTTTAAAATTACATATATATATATATATATTTCAGTCGGTTCGGTCGGTTTCGGGGTGAAAAAATCTAACACTGAAACCGAAACCGAAAATTTCGGTTTTAAAAAAATGAAACCGAAACCAAACCGCACCAAAACCGAACCGAAATTTTGGCATCGGTTCGGTCAGTTTCAGCCGGTTTTTTCGGTTCGTCGGTTTTTTGCACACCCCTACTCAAAGCTAATTAGCTTGTTGGAGCAATATTTAAGAGACGGGCTAAATAGAATTAAGGGTGTTCATTCACCCCCACAATCCCAACTTGATCTTCAGGGGTTGGTTTTATGGTGGGTTGATGGATTGAGGTTATTTTTTAACGCTTAGGTTTGGCAAGATTTTCATTCAACTAATCCAATCCAACCCATGCTACTAATAATTTATATATATATATATATATATATATGTATGTATATATTAAAAGTTTGTTTGTTTGACTTTTTATGGGTTTGTGGTCTTATTTTAAATTTGCTATTTGAATTCTTTTTTTCTTTTCTTTTTTGAGAATTTTTTAATAGGATATGAGATTTAAGTTTTAAAAACTATAATAATACGTCCCGTTTTATAGTATGTAATCATATAATGAATAATACAATCAATTTTCTTACAAACCTTGATAAAATGGTCACAACCCAACAAGTTAACCAAAACCAACTCAATCCATATGGGTTGGGTTTTGGTTGAAGATTTCTTAAACGAAAAAAGTTGGATAGGGTTGAGAAACACCTCAAACCCAATCCAACCAACCAAAGCTCACCTTAATGCCCGTACTTAGAATTTGGCTATAAAACCCTATTAATGAAATTTTTGAAAATGCTTTGTAGTCTATGGACTTCATTTTCCCCTTTAAAGATCTCATCATATATAATATTACTTTTGTGATAATTTATAGTTGCCACAATGGAAAATGAAGGATTTAAAATATGTCTCTTATAATAAAAGAATACAAACTATGTCATTAAGTTAAAACGCTCTTGATCACCCTATATAATATTTCAGGACACCACAATAATAAAATTTAAAGCTTCATTATATATATTTTTTTCCCATTTGATTCGCTTTGAGAAAAGAGATAGAATTAGAAAACTGCCAAAAAGGAGAATCTTTGGCTTTTGGTGGTGTAAGCCCTCCTCTAACTAGAGCCTAAACAGTTGTTAAGAAATTTGCAGTGCTAGCAGGCTTCCACAAATCCATGCATATCCCTCCCAACATTTATAAGCAACAATGTTCCACACACAATAAAATGGACAGAAGTCAAGATATTGAAGAAATCATTGTAAATATACCCATCATTTATGGTGACTAGCTACATTCAACCCAATAATTAATATGGACAGATATGATCAAAGATATTCAAGAAATCATTGTAAAGCACATAAAGGAAAAAGAAAAACTAATGGGATGAATAATTCTTCAACATTGCCAATGAAAACTTCATTCATTATATTTAACTTGCCTACGTAAACTTCAGTCCAATTAATCCAATTTCAGCAAGAACTCAACTGCTTCAATGACACTTCCAGAAACGGTAGAAACAGAAACAATTTCTCATAAAGGCGTGGAAAAAGAATCCTATATATACTACAGTGGATTTAAACGTATATTTTTTCCACGTAGCTACAAGAAATCAAGCCATCAAATTAATCATGATGTACTAACTAACTAGATTCACATACTGAAAACCCAGATGATGATGATAATCAAGATTATCAAGAATGATGGAACAAAGATTGAATCTTGGACCTCTGGCTCTGGAAGGGCAATAGGCTGACGGCAAACAGGACAGGTATTCCCGCGGAGCATGTACTCACCTATGCAGTCGGAGTGGAACACATGGCCACAGGATGGTAAGGATGAGAGTTGGTCTCCACAAGTGAACTCTTCCTGGCACCACGCACACTTTCTTTCTTCGAAGGGAACCATGCCACTGACGCCAGGTTGGTAAATGAAGTTAGGCATGTTGTCACGTAATTGAGGATCAACTCCACAATCAATTTCTGGCTGCTCATCTAGTGGTTGATAGGCATAAGATTCGATATAATAAACGATGGCAACGACGACAACGAAAATGGCTACTAGTAGTAGGACTGTTAGTGGAATTGGGGTGTTGGGCTCGTTCAAGTCGGGAGGAAAGGAAGGGGTCCGGGGTATTGCGGAGAGATTCATTGTGTAAGCGCAGGATCAAGAAACAGGAACAGAGGGTTTGGATTTCTTATTCTTCTCCGTGATTTGGATCTCAATGCCTTTTATCCTTTGTTTTCTCAAGTCAACTTGTAGCCTTTCTAGCTATGGGTCCAAACTCGAAACTCAGTTTATTTAACTGCCTAATAAATGCTTTTTCTTATTCACACTACTATTGTTGGTCAACTTATTTTTTATATGAAGTCCATGTCATAGGCTCATAGAATTAAAAAAATATTCACAGTAGACCTCGAATTGAGCAAGAAACAGAAACAGAGGGTTTGGATTTCTTTTTCTTCTCCGTGATTTGGATCTCAATGCCTTTTATACTTTGTTTTCTCAACTTGTAGCCTTTCAAGCTATGGGTCCAAACTCGAAACTCAGTTTATTCAACCGCCTAATAAATGCTTTTTCTTATTCACACTAGTATCGTTGTTCAACTTATTTTTTTATAGGAAGTCCATGTCATAGGCTCATAGAATTAAAAAAAAAAAAATAAATGATATGTTTACAATATTTTTATAATATTTTTACAATAAATTATAAGTGGCAAGTTGTTACTGGTTGTTATTGTTAGGACAAAAAAGTAATTTTAGTATTAGGTTCAAATTTAAATCAGTAATAACTAACTATCTATGATTTGTTGTAAAAATATTGTGGACATATCACATCTCTTAAAAAAATATTCATAGTAGACCTCGAATTGCCATGCTAAGAAGCAACAAAATAATCTTTTCTTTTAAAAACCAATTAGTTTGTAATCGGTAAAAAATAATAATAATAAATAAACACCAATTGGTTTAGAAGGGTATAAATGTAAGAATACAAAACTCATGAGAAAATGACTTTTATTTTCTTCATCCTTCCACATATGAAACTGCCTAACCAAAAACGCATTTGAATTATCTTATCTTCCTCACAGATTTTCATTCCTTCTTTTATTTTCTTTTTAAAAATATATATTATAACTACTACAAATTTTATTATGGCCAAAATATTAATTTGATCTCCATATTTTGAAATCACATTCAATTTAGTCGACATTGATCCCTCAAAATTGATGAGGTATTTTTATGATTATGAACAATGTTAAGCACGG
This sequence comes from Castanopsis chinensis, assembly GCA_032878915.1. Classification (NCBI taxonomy): domain Eukaryota; kingdom Viridiplantae; phylum Streptophyta; class Magnoliopsida; order Fagales; family Fagaceae; genus Castanopsis; species Castanopsis chinensis. Next base: position 8,816,081 of record JAVQMG010000101.1, on the reverse strand, counting down.
CTTGTAGTTTCATGATGAGCCAAATCCATATAAAGTGAGTTTGGTTCAGCTTTTTCAAATCGTACTTTTTGAAAAAAGTGGTAGTTTTAAAAAGTACGGTATAAAATTGGGCTTTTTTAAACAGCAAAGTGTCTGGTAAAACTATCAAAAAGTGCTTTTGAAAAAAACTCAGTGTTTGGCTAATACTTATAAAAGTGACAATTTGAGTTGTAAATTACCAAAAATGACAAAATATATATAGAGAATTTTTCGTTTTAATTACCTCTCTTAATGCAAGTTATGAACATCATATTTTCACAAAAATTTCACAATAAAGTCTATATGACAAGTTGTTAATGGTAGAAAAAAAAAATAATGTCACTAGTAGGTCTAGATGAGAACTAATAACAACTTACTATGTAAATTTTATTATAAAATTGTTATAAAAATATTCTGTCAATAGCACTACTTTTTTTTCTAAAGAAAAATAATACTAATTTAAAAAGTTTAGAGATATAATAAAATATCACAATATTTTCACAATACTCTTTGTTTTTAGTTGTGATCAATCCTAGTCTAATATTTTATTAATTTATTTAATTTTATTTTGACATATAAAAGATTTGATACCTCAACCGTTGTGTAAATTTGTTGTGTTTTAACACAATTATAATTTTTATTTAGTAAATTTGCTTAGATGATATACACGTGTCCCACTCACTAACTTTTTTTTTTTTTTCCTTCACTTTTTTTCTCATCCACCCATTTCTTCCCCCATTCCCATCAAATATCTTTTCTTTTCCTCCACTCACCGTCTTGTCTCTTCTTCAGGTCTTCTTCCTTACCCAAAATACAGTTCTTCTTCTCACCTAAAAGACAGGAAGAAAGAAATACATTACATACAAAAAAAAAAAAAAAAAATGAGAGAAGAAGAAGTTGCAACTGCAGAAGAAGAATCACGTAGTAGAAGAAGAAGCCTGCAGCAGTAGTGGGTTTATGGGTTTATATTGGAATTAAAGAAGAATCACGCAGTAGAAGATGAAACCTGCATGCAACAATTTTTCTTCTACATGACAGTATTTTTATTATATATAGAGATCTTGGTAAAATTGGGATTTCAAAATAAAAATAAGGGTAGTTTAGGGATAATGCTGAAAAATGACCAACAGTAACATTTCAAACTTATTTGCTATACGAGCCCAATTTCCCTTGATGGATTGGACCTAGAGTTGGGCTTCTAATTTATTTATATAGTGGGTAATGAGTTTCCTACTATGGGTAGCTCCTCAACCAAGCCTTAATAAGGAATTGACCAAACAATTGTTGTTCCCCCTATTCCCCTTCAACCACTCTCACTACCACTGTTTTCTTTCTCTCTCTATCTCTCCAGAATGTCCAACCCCATCTCTGTGGTCTCTTCTCTTATTTATAGCTTGACGTTAATGGGAGGCTCATGATTACCTTCTGGTTTCACTCGTGTGAGTATGGCCCAAATTGATTATTCCTGACAAAGGATAAGTTTCGTTGGAAATGACTTAAAGGGCGCTGGAACTGGTGACAACCTTCGAAATTTGCTCAGCCGCGTGATACCCCAAGGCACTCCCGAGCTGCCAAGTAACCACTTGCGCAACACAGGTCTAATCTACCAATCACCCCATACGCGGGTTGCAGCTATGGGCCGAGCTTGCGAACAATGAACCGGTCGCAACATTGGGCCTTGGCCCGATAATGTTTATGGTTCTATTCCAGCCCGGGCCCAAGGTAGTTGGGCCTATGGCCAGGTACCGTACATTTGCGTTTTCGGCAAAGTAGCTCCAACGTCCGTTTTCAAAACACGATAGTCCTTTGTATTTGGAAAAGCTGCTTTTGATAACGCGCTATGGTAATAATTTACAAAACACGCATTTTAGATTTTGGGGTTGGAAACGCGCATTTTGGGCTCTAAAAGTGTAAACAAACACACACATAATGGGGAAGCCTTCACCTTTGGGGGGACCTGGTGGAAAATGTGCTCCTTCATAAACTTCCTTTCTTTAAAAAATACAAAAAAATATATATATACATATAATGGACTGGGTTCAAGTTATACATGGTGTAACTCTAAATAATATTACACCCTCCAACATCTTGTTATTGAATTTATATTTTGAAAATTCAACCATTAAATTATATGCTCTATGTGTTCTTAACATGCACGCCAATTTTTATGTCAATTGGATCAAATTTACCATTCAATCTATAGATTCATCTTTTATGCATTATTTTAAACTGTGAAATCTTAAATTTATAAAAAATTGATTAATTACATGACTATGAGTCTTTGATTGTCTTTAAATTTTGTAAGACTAGGTGCAATCTGAACTCATCCCTATATAAAGAGTTTGATGATATGTGTATTTAAAAAGATAGGTAGCTAAAATGACCTTCTAGAAAAGTTTTTACTAAGTTCATTGTGATTAGTATAATAAGTAACTGTAACTATTAAACAATTTAGCTAGCTCAAAGCTAGCTATCTTGTTGGAGCAATATTTAAGAGGCGGGCTAGATAGAATTAAGGGTGTGCATTCATCCCACAAACCCAACTTGATCTTTAGGGGTTGGTTTAATGGTGGGTTGATGGATTAAGGCTATTTTTTAACAAGATTTTCATTAAACTAATCTAATTTTACCCATGCTATCAATAATTTTAATATATATATATATATATGTGTGTGTGTGTGTTATAAGTTTGTTTATTTGACTTATTATGGATATGTGGTCTTATTTTAAATTTGTTATTTGAATCTCTTTCTTTTTTTTGAATTTTTTTAATAGGATCTGAGATTTAATTTTTTTTAAACTATAATAATACGTCCAGTTGTGTAGTATGTAATTATATATTGAATAATATAACTTCAATTTTCTTACTAGCCTTGATAAAATGGTAACAACCCAACAAGCTAACTAAAAGCAACTCAATCCACATGGGTTGGGTTTTGGTTGAAGATTTCTTAAACGAAAAAAGTTGGATAGGGTTGAGAAATACCTCAAACCCATTCCAACCAACCAATGCTCACCTTTATGCCTGTACTTAAAATTTGGCTATAAAACCTTATTAATGAAATTTTTGAAAATGCTTTGTAGTCTATGGACTTCATTTTGGCCTTTAAAGATCTCATCATATATAATATTACTTTTTTTATAATTTATAGTTGCCACAATGGAGAAGGAAAGATTTGAAACACGGCTCTTTTAATAAAGGAATACAAACAATGTCATTAAGTTAAAACGCTCTTGACCACCCTATATAATATTTAATGCAAAAAGACCACACCACAATATTAAAATTTAAAGTTTCATCATATATATTTTTACTTTAATTTGATTTGTTTTGAGAGAAGAGATGGAATTAGAATTTGGTGATGCAACTTGTAAGCCCTCCTCTAAATAAAATCTTGTAAGAAATCTGCAGTACTGACAAGCTACCACAAATCCATGCATGTCCCTCCCATATCTATAGGCAACAATATTCCACACACAATAATATGGACAGAAATCAAGATATTAAAAAAAAATAAAAAAAATAAAAAAAATCCACTGTAAATATATCCGTCATTTATGGTGACTAGCTACATTGACCCAATAATATGGACACAGATATATCAAGAAATTATTGTAAAGCACATAAAGAACAAAAGAAAAGGTAATGGGATGAACAATTCTTGAACATTGCCATTTCCAAAAGAAAACTTCATTCATTATATTTAACTTTCCTACGTAAACTTCAGTCTAATTAATCCAATTTCAGCAAGAACTCAGCTGCTTCAAAGACACGTCCAGAAACAGTAGAAACACAAACAATTTCTCATGAAGACGTGAAAAAAGAATCCTATACTACTGTGCGTGGATTTAAATGTATTTTTTTTTCCAAGTAGCTACAAGAAATCAAGCCATTAATCTGTTGTACGTACCTATCCTAAAAATTAATCATGATGTCCAAACTAGATTCACATACTGAAAAACCCAAATGATGATGGATAATCAAGATCAAGAATGATGGAACAATTAAAGATTCAATCTTGGACCGCTGGAAGTGCGATAGGCTGACGACAAAAAGGACAGGTATTCCTGCAAAGCATGTACTCACCTATGCAGTCGGAGTGTAACACATGGCCACAAGATGGTAAGGATGAGAGTCGGTCTCCATCAGTGAACTCTTCTTGGCACCATGCACACTTTCTTTCTTCGAAGGGAACCGTGCCACCGATTCCAGGTTGATAGACGAAGTTGGGTATGTTGTCACGTAAATGTGGGTCAACTCCACCAACTATTTCACGCATTTCCAGTGCCGGCCCTTCTTGCCGATGTACTTGTTGATAGGTATTAGATTCTTGGAAAGAATCAAAAACCGTGCAAATGATCAAAACAACACAAATGACTACTAGTAATTGTTAGGACTATTGGTAGAAATGGGGTGTTGGGCCCCTTGGAGTTGGGAGGAAAGGAAGGGGTCGAGGGTTTTGGGGAGAGACTCATGGTGTAAGCGCAGGAGCAATAAACAGAAACAGAGGATTTGGATTTCTCTCTTTTTGTTTTTTTTCTCTGTGGTTTGGATCTCAATGCCTTCTATACTAACTTTGCAGCTATGTCCAAACTCTGTTTATTCAACTGCCTAACTGTTTTTTTTTTTTTTTGCATGTGACAGCAGCCCAAAACTCGACAAGAATAAACAAAACAAATTATAGATATACATACACACACATATATATATATATAGACAAAATTTAAGTACAATACTTTAGATGCTGTCTTTAAGTTTCCATTTAAGATTGAACTATGTAGTTATTTAATTAAAAAATACATTTCAATCTTGTGAAGAAAAAAAAATTCACACGCCAGAGTCTTAAAAGGAAAAGATAAGGAATAATGTCTAAGTATTGTATCTAAGTCTTGTCCTCTATAAATAAAAATATATATATATATATATAATTTGGGACAGTGCCTAAGTAATATTTAATTTGGTACTTTGCACATTTTTGTGTGAATTTATTTTTGCACATAATAAAAGAGAGACCGAAAGAGCAAATTCATTGTTAATAGCGAAATTAATTAAGTGTTTGATAGGAATCCGGATCTTAAAGATCCATACTTATTATTTGTTATTATTTTTTTTACAAAAGTGAATTCTTATGTTGAATATTTGGATTCAAATTTTTTAATTACTTTTCTCCAAATGTTGGAGAGAGAGAGAGGCTTGAGGAGGGGACTCAGTTTGTTTGGCTCAAGTTTTTTTTTTTTTTGATACTCATGTGAATGGGGGAAGTAATATTAATGTTAGGTGCCTATCAGAATGTGTGTTTTAACTAGAGTCATTTGTCCCTCTAGATCAAGGATTTTATTTGAATTTGTCACTTATTTCATTAAATGGGACAAGTAAGAATAACACAATGTAAAAATGCATCATTTTATTAATAGACAATTATGTAATTTACACCTCATTGAATTTTTTAAAAAAAATATTTTTATAAAAAAATATTTGGCCTTGATCCTAAGAAACGTAAATGGCTTTTGCTGTAAATGTAACTTAGGAAATGTAAATGGCTTTTGCTGTAAATACTCTGCATAAAGAGAAGGTGATTATTAAGTTGTTATTATTAAATGTTTCTTTTGAGATGATTGCCAGATGATTGCTCCTCTATAACATTTAGAACTTGTGGAAACTTTTTGTTTAGAGACGCTACATGGCAATTAAACAAAGTTTTAACCATTTTGTTTGGAGAGCCAGTAACACTGGTCTCCCTAAAAATTAAAATTTGGCCCAACATTGCATAAAAAATCTAGTGTGTCAAGTTGCTATTGGAGAACCTAAGTGTTTTAGACTCCCTCCAGATTGAATTTAATCTCAATAAAAATATAAAAAACAAAAAATCAAAAATTTTATTTTTCTTCCTTTATTATTTTATTTGTGGGAGGGGCCGAGGAGATATGCGGCAACTAGGCAAACATTTGTAAATGGAATTTCTTTTTTCTTTTTCTTCTTTTTTGGTCTTGGAAATGGATTTCTTCTCCCAGCTAAGTCATTATTATTAGAAATACATATAAGTAAAATCCTACGTTGAATAATAAACACACACATATATCATATACTTATTTAAGTTTCTAACTAATAAGTAACAAACTATACATACCATTTTTTTTTTTAGTAAAAACGCTAGTAGACTTTATTAATGTAAATCACTTTGTACAATGGAAAGAGAAAAGAGGGGCATCAAACTATACACAGTATTATTCAAAAAGTTAATAAATTTGAATTATATTTAGCTATATAAACAAATGGCATTGAAAAGCAAACTCTTTCAAACTCTATCTTCTTTTAATTTTAGATATAGAATTAGATACATGATTGGGTTCTTTATAGTTCATTTATATTGAACTCGTATTTTGCATTGAATTAACTTACTTGACACCCAAAAAAAATATATGAAAAATGTTACGTCCACAACACTTTCACAACAAATCTTAGGTAATCGGTTGTTACTTTCTGTTATTAGTGTGTAAGAAAGTAATTTCAATAGTGAATTCAAATTAAAAACTCGTAACAATTTGTCACTTAAGATTTGTTGGGAAAGCATTATAAAAATGTTGCGGACGTGCTACTAAAAATATGATATGACATTAAAATCTATAATCCCCGATCAAAAGCTACATTAGTCAAAGTTCCATGAATATGAACAAAGTCATCAGACATAACAGCATGCCACTTGCCAACAACTTTTCTTGCAACTTCAATGTTCCTAAAGCACATTGGATTGCCCATATTAGCTCGGGATACACACTGATTTCTCTTCACAGATCCTGATAATTATACTGATGTAGGAGATAGCATGATCCGTAACAGCTTAATTAGAAGAGATTGAAGGGCCAATAAAAATTTGCAAGCGGGAAACATGAACAATCAGGCAGTGTAGATATGCAGAATAATCTTACCCATGTAGAAGATATGTCAAATGACAACTACCAAAATGGGCTAAGAAGTCCACAAAAGAATGTAAGCATAATTCAGAAGTTCCACTCTGAAAGTAGAGAACAGATTCCAATAATTAAATCTCACTCTATTAAGGGCAGCACCTATGGCCATGTAATTTAATAGAAGAGACAAAGCAGTGTTCAGGTGCCAATGCGGCTTTTCACCATTGCAAGTTATACTTATAACCACCATTTTACCATGAACATCCAGCAATTCAATTTACTTGCAATCAGGGAGAACTACTCTTATTGCAAGTTCTTAGTATTTAACTAGTAAGAAAAACAAATCATCTCCCACACACACGCATACATTATATACATATAAGGGCACTAATTCACAGATACATTCTTTCTCAACAAAAATTGAAATTTATATCAAGACCTACCAATGCTCGCAATAAACTGTTTAAGCTCAATATAATCTTGTCAGTAGCCAGTGTAACTGAACTATTCTCAAACCCTGCATTAAATGAAATGCGACGATAAATTTCCTCAAAGCTGTTTAATTATTTTGTGACTTTGATAATGGAAAGGCATAAACTTCCTCAAAGCTGTTTAATTATACGTGCATAAAAGGTTTAGATAAAAATTTAAGTGTATAGAACAAAAGGCACAAAAATGCACTTTTTTTTTTTTTTTTTGAGGTAAAAGGTGGAAATTTTATTGATGATAAATATACATGACATGTGACAACTTTGACTATTACTATACATCAAGGCCACCCTGGCCATTACAATAGCACAAGGCCATCAGGGGAAGCAACAGTTGGTCTGCAAACCAGACAATTTCTCAGAAACACAACACAAGGCCATGGCTAGCAGAAGCTGGTTCTCATTCCTGCAATTCTGCAGAAAATACAAACAGCACACAATGCAAAAAAAAAAATCACATGACCATGACCATCACAATAACACAAGGCCATCTGCATACCGGACAATTATGCAGAAAAACACAAGGATGTGGCAATTCTGCAGAAGATACAAACAGCCAGAGCCATAAACAGCCTATGACCATTACAATACACAGTGCAGGAGCTAGTTCTCAGTCAAGCATATATGCAAAAAATACAACACAGAGGCCATTGACATACATTACCAAAAAAAAAAAAAAAAAAACACAAAGAACTACACAAGTAGACCATTCAACTATCTATTTGAGCAGCTACCAATCTTTGATATTCCTGCAGAAATCCAATTGCTTCACCAAATATAGACTTTGGGTGAGTTTGGATATGTTCAAAATAAAATTTATTTCAAGCATTCCAAATTGCCCAAGCAATTACCGCCCATCTTTCCAATTCCTGCTGTGAAAGTTTATCTATCAACCAACGAAATAACATGGAAATATCTTGAGCATTGTTAGGGCGTTTCTGAGTTTGCCTCAGCAAAGGGCCCATATATTTCTTGCAAAAGGACATTCCCAAAGCAAGTGTGAAGCAGACTCCACTTGTTGACAGCAGAACTCACACTGTGGATCAATTTTTGTCTTTCAGCAATGCAAGTTGTCCCTAGTAGGCAAAATATTTGAACATGCTCTCCATACAAACATACGTACTTGCAGTGGTACATTCAAACTCCACAGCCTTCTCCATATTCCACGGTCAGCCACCATCCTTGAGTGTTCAACCCGTGATTGCTCTTTCTTTCATCCGTTGTGCTATCTGGTAAGCTGATTTAACTGTAAATTTTTGGGACTTGCTTTCCTTCCAAACCAATGCTTCCCTTGAAGACAACCTTGGCAGAGGCAGCTGCTATTTCCATATGTGTCCTACATGCAAAATGATCAAATAGCTTCTCCCTATCCCATTGTCCTGTGGCACTATCAATAAGGTCTTTCACATAAAAATTAGGCTGAATCTCTCCCAGGAAAACCGGTTTGTGTGTCAACCATTTATGTGTTGAAACTTCAATGTACCTTCCATCCCCTACCTGCCACTTTGATCCTTCTTTAATAATATCTCTAGCTGCTAAAAGACTTCACACATATGAAGGATCGTTGCCCATCTCTGCATCCATAAGAGAGCAATTTGGAAAATATCTTGATTTATATACCTGATAGAACAAAGAGTGAGTGTCCTGAATTAAATGCCAAGCTTGTTTAGCAAAAATGTGCATTACTTAAAAGCTTAACAGAAGTATGCCTAACGAATTAAAGAGCACAGAAGAAAATAGCATATGGCTTACAATTACTCACCACATCAAAAAGCAAGAAATAACACAAACTGTCGATAGCCTGGAGATAAAATTGATGTTTCTTTACTCATCAATTACATCCAAATCAAGTCATAGAATCTGCTAATATTCCGTTGCATCACCATAGGTATCCACATTCTCTGTCCTTTATCCAGCACAACATACTTCAAAGAGCAGCATCCAAGTGTTAACTGTTCCAAATCAGAACCAGAAATATTGTAACAAGAAACCAACATAAGACCTTCTACACACTCATGCTTTGCAAAAGCACGAATTCCAGCCCCAGTAATTAACTCACAACCCGTTAAATTAACCTGCTTCATATTCTGGCAGTTCTCAGCTAGTGCTACAAGTGTAGGATCCGATACATTAATCAACCACGACAAATTCAGTTTCTTGAGAGTTTGAATTGTAGCAATTGCCGCACATCCAACATCCGTAACTTTCGGCCCACATTCTGCCATGTTTAGCTCCTCCAAGTAACACATTTGCCGCAAAAATGATACCCCATAATCTGTAATTTGATCACATTCCGCAAGAACCAACTTTTTCAAAGACCTCCACGAACCCCCTGTTGCCAATGAAGCCAATCCAACATCCGTAATTAACGAACACCCTTCCAAATTCAAATAAGCAATAGAATTTGCTGCACCAATCGCTTCAAGAGCTTGATCCGTGATCTTATTGCACCAAGCCAAATCCAAATTGGTCAAATTTTGTGCCAACTTAATAAGCAAAACAACTCCAACATTCCCAACATTCTTCCTCCTCCTTAGTAAAACTTTCGACAATTTGCGACACCCATTTGCTAAAGCACACAGACCATCGTCCCCAACATCATCACGAACCGGTATAAATTCATCGTACGGTGTGCGTTTCAAATTAAGGTTGAGGACCTTAACGTTGGGACATGTTTTGGCCACGAATTTAAGGTCATCATCTGTGATGGGTTTTGAACATTCAAACGTGACAAGGTTTGGGAATCTTGGTAAGAACCCAGAAAGGGAATCGGGTTCGAAAACCCGAATGGATAAGCGGGTAAGACCCTCCATTCTCTTCCATTGCTTGCAGACAAGAGAGAATGAGTTTCTGTCATCTGGGTCATGGACCCACTCGAGTATCGATCCTAATTCATCGTCTCCCAATTGTGACATGACCCAGAATTGTGCTCTTTTCTTCTTTGTTCTCGGAATCAAAATTTAAAAGAAACACATACACAAATGAAATACGAAATGTAAATCAATAATATTTAGCTACAAATGTACTAGTTTTTTTTGAAAGAAAAAAGAAGAAGCAAGTTATGCAAACCCAGATGGCTGACCAAGAAGCCTTTACGTTGCCAAGATGCGATATTGAAGAAGAACTGGTGGATGGGGTTAGATCGCTTCTTCTCTTCTCGTTCACAAAGCAAATTTGTCATTGAAGAGAGCTTCACGCTTTGTTTTTTTCTTTTTTCTTTTTTTGTGGTTGGTATTTACCAAAGCTTCTTCTTCTTTTTTTTTCTTTTTTCTCTTTCTTTAAAAACAAATTTTAACCACACATAAAATAAAAAAAATAAAAAAAAATTTAAAAAGAAAGAAAGAAGAAGGATGTTTAATGTTTTGTTGCCTTTGATATTGTAATATTCTTTTCTTTTCTTTTTTTTGCTTTTTTTTTTTGTGATTACATTCATTAGTTATATTTTGTTATTTCTATTTTATGATTAATAAATGAGAAACGTTAAATTCATGACATTTTTATAATAAATTCTAATATATCAATCATTTGGGTCTATCACTAATACCTCTTGTTTTACTTATTATTAAAAATTTACTATTTAAAATTTATTATGAAAATATTGTAGATGTAACATTTTTTTTAATAAATTGCTAGAGATTTCACATATTAGAATTAGGGTTTTATGCTTCAATTTGGAGATTTTATAATTTGGCTATCACTCCATTAAATTAGTTGCTCAAGAATTTAATTGAAAGTTCCAATTAAGGATTTAAACTCTCCATTTGTTCAGAGCTTTACCGAAGTGAAAGGATTTAACAAAATATGGATTTTTAAGCATTGTGTTTATTATGAGAATTTGAGTTTTTTAATCCGGTAAGAGGTTTAACCAAATTGGATGAAATAATATGTATTTGGGAGATCCAATTAGGGTTTGATAACACCAATTAAGCAAAAACATCATAGATTTATGAATAATGGAAGAATAAAAATTGCTAACATTAGAATTTATGCCTAATTTGGGGCTTTTCGCACTCTTAATGTTTTTATGTAAAGTGAAGGTGCCCTTAGTGCACTTATCAAAGTAAAAGACATAATCACAAGTTTGAATATCTGTATGGGTGAGATGACCAAATGTTAGAATCAATCTAAATTTATCTTAGGATTAACATAAGGATCTTACTAATATTTCTTATGTTAACCGATTGTGTGGGTATAGAATTATTTGTCTTCTTATTAAATATTTCTCACCTTTCCCATGAACATGTTCATATATGAAACCACTTGGATGCCCCTTCTTGATATAATTCCACGTTTCTTAGATATCCTCAAAAATCATTGTGGCATCATCTTCACGTCTCACATTCCATTCTTACATCTTTAAGTTTAAGCTATTGCATTATTTCCATTTGTGAAACTGTTTTGAAAAACCTTCTTAACTTAGATGGAAAAAACAACCAGGCCATGCGCCTAATATTTAGAAGGAACCGAACAAGCCAACCACAATGAAAGTGGACATTGAAATACTTCTATTAGCTTAGCATACACACTAATTGCTCCTCGCAACAATCCCAGAAAATTATACTGATGTATGAAATTACGTGATCCCATTTATGGACAAACAAAAATTGATTGATCAATGATAATTTATTGAGTAACATGAGATGGGAGAATTCAGCATTTTCTACAACAAAACTGAGTCCACACATTTGAGCAGCGTTAACCAATAGATATTATTGCGATGCTAAATTTGACAGAATTACAGCAATTTTTATTTATCTTCTATTGTCTGAAACAAAATTGAGCCCTATTCATGCAGCCTTAACTAACTAATATTATTGCAAAGAGAAATGGGACAGAAATCTGTCCCTATCCCAAGTCTGTGAACAACACTCTTCATATAATAGGCACTAAAGTTTTCAATCCATGTATCAGCTTTGATGGGTTTGGGGTAGAAGAATCAGGGATAAGCCTGGTCATTTTCGGTGAGATTCTCCATATTAGATGGAAACTTATTAAGCTGCAACAGCTTCGAAAAGATTTAAGGATCAATGAAAGTGGCAACAGGTTTAACATGAATGGTCAGGCAGTTTGATATGCAGAAGAACCTCACCCAATTAAATCATATGTCAAATGACAACTATTAACAGTAAAAATGGACTAAGAAGTCCAGGCTGGAATATTATTTCATGCCTATATAAAAATAAACATAATTCAGAAGTTTAAATTCGAAAGTAAAGAACAGAGAGTACCTCGTTCTATTAAGTACAAAACTTAAGGCCATGTAATTTAAAAGAAGAAACGAAGTATTGTTTTGATGCGAATGTCGCTTTTCCCTACTGCAAGTTATACTTGAACTAGCATATTACCATGAGCATCCTGCATTTAATTTACTTGCAATCAGGTAGAGCTACCTTTATTACAGGTGCTTAATATTTAATTAGTAGAGGGAAAAAATCATGTCTTACATATATATGAGAGCAGTAATTCACCGTTCATCCAATCTCAATAAAAATTGAAATCTATGCCAAGACCTACTAATCAGAACAAATTATTTAAGCTCTAAGAACCTTAAAGCTCCAAGAAGGATAAACTTACTCAAAGCTGTTTGATGATTTTGTCACTGAGATAAAAGAACGGCATATTCTTCTCTAAACCTCCCACCATCTTCTTCCTCAAGCACAACACCCCCCCCCCCCCTTCTCTCTCTCTTGCTATTTTTTTATGTACAAATAGGTTGTATTTGACAATTAGTAGGTTCAGACAAAAATGTAGATGAGTAGAACAGAAAGCACAAAAATGTACATTACTTAAAAGCTTAAACAGAATTATGTCCAATGAATTAAAGTACACAGAAGAAAGTAGCATGTTGGCTTGGAATTATTCACCACATCCAAGCCAACCAAATTGATATTTCTTTGTTCATCAAATCACCTCCAAATTAAGTCACAGGACCTGCTAATATTCTGTTGCATCATCATAGGTATCCTCGTTTGCCTTTCTTTATCAAGCACAACGTACTTCAGAGAGTGGCATTCACGCGCTAAATGTTCCAAATCATTACCAGAAATTTTGTAACAAGAAAGCAGCACAAGAGTTTCGACACACCCATGACTTGTAAAAGCACGAATTCCAGCTCCAGTAATTAACTTACAACCTGTTAAATCAACCAGCATCAAATTCTGGCAGTTCACAGCTAGAGCAAAAAGTGTAGGATCCGATATATTATACAACCATGACAAATTTAGTATCTTGAGAGTTTGAATTGCAGCAATTTCCGTACATCCAATATCCGTAACTTTACGCCCACAATATGAGATGTTTAGCTCCTCCAAGCAACACATTTGCCGCAAAAGCAACACCCCAGAATCTGTAATTTGATAACAATTCTCGAGAACCAAGTTTTTCAGAGACCTTGACAAAGCCCCTTTCGCCAAATAATCCAATCCAACATCTGTAATTAACGAACAACCTTCCAAATTCAAAATGGTGATAGAATTGGCTGCCCCAATCGCTTCAAGGGCTTGATCTGTAATCTTATTGCACCAACCCACATCCAAATTGGTCAAATTTTGTGCCAACTTAATAAGCGAAATAAGTCCAACATTGCCCATATTCTTCCTCGTCCTCAGTGAAACTTTTGACAATTTACGACACCCATTTGCCAAAGCACATAGTCCATCGTCCCCAACATCATCAGAAGCCAACAGATATTCTTCAGAAGAAAGTTCAACTGGACATTCTAAATTAAGGTTGAGGACCTTGATCTCGGGGCATGTTTTGGACAGCAATTTAAGGTTGTCATTGTTGATCAACCTTGAACATTCAAATGTGAATATATTTGGGTATCTAGGTAAGAACCCACAAAGGAAACCGGGTTTGAAAACCCGTATGGACAACCGTGTAAGACCCTCCACTCTCATCCATTGCTTACAGACGAGAGACACTGACTTTCTGTCCTGTGGGTCATTGACCCACTCCAGTATCAAGCCTAGTTGATGATCTTCCAATTGTGACATAGCCCAGTTTGTGTTTGGAATCAAAATTTACAAAAAACAAACACAAACTGAATAGAAATGTAAATTCGTACTAATAAAAACACAAACACAAACACAAAACTATATGATATAAAACAAAGGATCTGAAATCTGAAAGCTTGCCTAAAAGTGTTGCCTTGGAGTTAGAGGCAGAGTGATACTTCAGCTGAAGAAGGACCAGTGGGTGGACTCAGAAGTCAGATCAGATTGATTCTTCTCTCCTCGTTCACAAAGCTAAGTGTCAGAGTTTCAAACTTTGAAGTCATCATAAATCTGATCCAACTCTTCTCTTCACTATAACCGTTTGATTATTATTATTATTATTTTGATTATTTTTAGGAACCAACCGTTTGATTATTTATAGTACTGATTGAGTCACTGTCCCCTGTTTTTATTTTTATTTTTATTTATTTTCCAAATCGACATCATTCTTTTATTTGTTTTTTTCTTTTTTCTTTTTTGTCCTTTATGGTTTGTTTCTTTATCTTTTCTTTGCTTTCAATCTTTCTTTGTTTTTTTCTTTATCTTTATCTTCTTTTCTTTATCTTTTCTTTACTTATATAAACTTTTTAGATATCTTTTTAGTTAAATTTTTATTTTTATTATCCATCAATTTGTCATCATTTATTTTTAATTATTTTTATATTTACATAATTAATTATTGAATTATTTATGATGTAAAACTACAAGTCGTGGGTGAAAATATATAATTATTTTGAGATATTGTATTGTAAGGGCACGTTTGGTTTGGAAAGCCCAAAGATAAGAGGAAGTAAAGCTTAAAGAGCCCAAAACAATGAATTTTTAGATATAGGGTTAGAAACTGAATTCCAAAATATTGGACAATGATCACAATAAGTTAAATGATATTTGAAAGCATGAGTAAACAGTTTAATGCAAAAAAAAATACTCCTAGGTAAGGTCCGAGGATCTTGTATATTTCTCTTAAACTTAAACACAATTACAATTCTTAAGTATACAATGATTTTTCTCTCTCCAGACTATCTGATCCCCTTTTGTAATAGGGTTTCCTTTTTTTATATTCTCCTGTTTTCTTCATCTTAGCCCTCCACATGTAGATCAAATTGCTAGTCTTGATCTATTTCCCATCAACACCTTCCTAAAATCTTTGTAGGTTGTTGTAAGGCTGCATCTCTCTGCTCAAGTATTACCTTCACAATAATGCGACTAGAGAGTTAGCTACAAAATATTTAATGCAGTGGTAGCAGCTTTCTCTTAGATATTTCTCAGCTTTCCTTTGTCTTATTTCCTTCTGATACTTATCCTTACCAGTATGATCATCTGGTGTGTTGTTCTTAATGAAAGGTTGGACCTTTGACCCCTACTCTACTTAGCCAAGAAGGTATTTCTCCTTGGACTACACTCCCAATCCTTTACGACTAGACTTCTTCCATAACTTACTAATTTGTACGTCCTCGTTAATGTCCACTTGTCTTGGGACGACTTAATGTTTTCGGACACGGCCCACGGCTCAATATCTTTTTCTAGGCCCTTTATCCCTACATGTTTAATATATAATTTATTCTTAAATAATTTGTTCTCCTTACAAAATAAATAATTTTTAAAAGTAATTTATATCTCTCCAATTTTACAAATATATAATTTTATTATTTTTTGTGTTTTTATTGATATTATTCTTTTTTTGAAGTCATCCATATTCTCATTATATTTTTCTAATTTCTTTTGGTACAAATAAAATTTTGAAGTTTCAAATTTCTCATTCTCTTAATAATGAAATATCATCATAATCAAAACTTAACGCATAATTATAATGATATTGCTCAAATGATTGATAGATTCAAATATATAAATTATACAACATGGGCCATGTAACTTACAAGAAGCACAAGAAGCACCATGATGTTCTGGTGCGAGTTTGGCTTTTCACTATTTGCAATTATACTTGCAACTACCCTGTAACTACGAAAAATCCTGCATTTAATTTACTAGCAATCAGGGAGAGCTACTCCAATTACAGGTGCTTAGTATTTAATCAGTAGGATGTTTCATGTCTCTCATACTGTCACACAAATATATGAGAGCCCTAATTCACAGATACATCCAATCCCAATAAAAATTAAAATTTATACCAAGACTAATTATGTTCATAACAAATTGTTTAAGCTCAACAGTCAAAACATTCTTCCACTCAGATACACCGGAGCCTTTGAAGATCTAAACATAAGTCAAGTTAATCTGAGTAGTGTTTCTCAAAAAAAATAAAAATTTAATCTGAGTTGCTAAGAGAAACACCAAAGATTATGCAGACTACCATGGTGGCAAAGGCAAGGGAAGGAAAGAAAAACTGTGCAGTATGTTTTAGTGAATTGATGCAGGATAGAGTGGGGGTGAGATGCTTAGCAACAGAGAAGCTCTTTAGAAATTAAAAATCACCTAAACATAATTTCATTTTATCAACTTCAATTAGTAGTAAGGAAATAGAGGAAATGAACAAAGGCAACAAATGCATCAAATGGAGAGCAGAGTCCTTAGTTGCAGAATATCAAAGCATCTTGGCACAGACGATAAATAATTCATGCCGTGCATCAAGCTGGGCTGCAAGAACCCCAACAACTAGCTAATCTTGCATTCTTGCCTCCAAAAGTTCGTGAACATTTCTTGGATTTGCAATGGCTATAGTATTGGGCCTATTGGCTAGAACTCTCGGTTAGTATCTTCCCTTGAACTTCCATTGTGTTGTAAATAGAAACCTCAAAATCATCTTGTCAGTATCCTGTACAATTGTACTATTCTCAAACCCTGTGTAGAACGAAATGCAAGAGATATTTTTCTTTAACCTCCCACTAGGGAGGCTCCCACCATCCCCTTCCCAGGACACAACCCCCACCCCCTCTCTTCCCTATCTTTCTGTTCTGTATATGTGCAAAAAAGGTTGTATTATACTATTAGTAGGTTCAGATTAATAATTAGGTCTCTAGAACAGAAAGCAATAAAATGCGCATTACTCAAAAGCTCATACAAGCCCAGATCCTGTAGCTCAAGTGACACCTTTTAACTGAGACATCTAAGTTCAAATCCCCCAACTATAAAATTATATATATAAAATAAAATAACTCATACAAAATCAAGCCCTATGAATCAAAGGACACAGGAGATAATAGCACCTGGCTTGCAATTCCTAATACATCTTTTTGCTTGATAGAAAGTTTAAATGCAGATAACATACTTTAAACAAAAAAAAAGGAACAAAAGAACCTCAGACGAGGTTACCTAACCCAAGGGCCTCCTAAAACGAACTAGAGGAGAGCCCTGGCTTCTAATAATACCACAGAACCTACTTCTAAGGGCCCATTTGGCCAGCTACATTACCTTCATGACACAACCAACAGAAATCAAATAGTAAACATCAATTTGACACATCAAGAAGCAAGAAATGACACAAACAGTTACTAGCCTGGATATAATCCAAGCCAACCAAATTGATGTTTATTTTTTCATTAAAGCCTACAAATTATGTCACAGAACCTGCTAATGTTCTCTACCATCTTCATAGGCATCGCCGCTTTCCATCCTCTATCTAGCACAACATACTTTAATGAGCAGCATGCAAGTGCTAAATGTTCCAAATCATAAGCAGAAATATTGCGACAATAACTCAACACAAGAGCTTGTACACACCCATGATTTGCAAAAGCGCGAATTCCAGCTCCAGTAATTAACTCACAACCTGTTAGATCAACCTGCTTCAAATTCCGGCAGTTCTCAGCTAGTGCTAAAAGTGTAGGATCCGATACATTTGACAACCACGACAAGTTTAGTCTCTTGAGAGTATGAATTGCAGCGAGTTCCACACATCCAATATTCGTAACTTTCATGCCACAATCTGCCATGTTAAGCTCCTCCAAGCAACACATTTGTCGCAAACTTGACACCCCATAATCTGTAATCTGATAACATACCTCAAGAACCAACTTTTTCAAAGACCTCGACGAAGCCCCTGTCGCCAAAGAAACCAATCCAACATCTGTAATTGAACAACCTTCCAAATTCAAAATAGTAATAGAATTCAATGCCCCAATCGCTTCAAGGTCTTGATCTGTAACTAAACAGCACTTTGCCAAATCCAAAATTGTCAAATTTTTCGCCAACTTAACAAGCGAAACAACAGTCCAGCAAATTCTCCTCCTTAGTAAAACTTTCGACAATTTGTGACACCCATTTCCTAAAGCACATAAACCATCTTCGCAAACATTATCAAAAACAGTCGTACACTCGTCATGGAATGGGCGTTCTAAACTAAGGTTAAGGACCTCGAGTTTAGGACATGTTTTGGCCAAGAATTTAAGCTCATCATCATTGATTAGTGTTGAACATTCAAACGTGACTATATTTGGGTATCTGGGTAAGAACCAACGAAGGGAATCGAGTTCGAAAACCCGTATGGATAAGCGGGAAAGACCCTCCACTCTCAGCCATTGCTTGCAAACTAAAGAGACCGACTTTCTGTCATATGGGTCATGGACCCGCTCGAGTATTAAGCCTAGTTCATCATCACACAATGTTGACATTGACATAACTCTCAGTTTGTGTTATTTGCGCTCGGAATCAAATGTTAAAAAGAACATAAATTGCAAAACCTTAATGTTATACTAATTGGTTATTGCCAAGAGTAGCTATAAAAATGTACAAAGTAGTATCAACTATCAAACCAGGCTAGCTAACCAAACCAACAGACTCAAAGAGAAAGTATGTGAAATCTGAAAGCTTGCCTTAAATTTTGGGCTTGGAGTGATACTTTTAGTTTAGCTGAAGAAGAACCAGTCAAATGTCCTCTTCATTCCACTTTCACAAACAAAAATTTGTTAACGAGGATTGAGGAGAGTTCCACTGAAGCTAGGCCAAGTGTCAAATCGGTGGCCCTTCACCACGATCGAAGCGAAATCTGTTTGCCTTAACAGCCGTTTGATTACTATCAAAAGATTAAAAACCACCCATGGGGCCTTTTTTTTGGTATTTATCAAATCGCCATCTTATTTATTTCATTTCCTTTATTAATTTCTTCTTCTTTTTTTCACAATAAAAACAAATAAAAATGGACAAATATACACGTTATGAACGTAGCATTACCCAGAGACGGAGCTACCCTTGGATTAGCCCCCCATAATTTTTGTTAAAAAAATATTATTATATATATGCGTACTAATTTTAATAATTTTGTATAATAAAATTATTTTTTATTTCTCTTTAACAATATTATTGATTCTTTTAAGAGTAATGCTATACTCGCAAACTTTTTATAATATTTTTACAAACCATTTTGGTAGAAAATTCTTATTGATTCGCATATGGGCACACTACTCACATCATTTTTTTACTTACCAGTAATCACTTATTACATTAGTAACTTATAAATAAAAAAATTAAAAAAAAAAAACTTGTCATCCTCATTTTAGTGACAATAAAAAAATTTATAGATCTAAAATTTAAAACAAAATATACAAGCCCAAAAAAAATAGCTCAACAAAAAAAATTACCAGTAAAACTAAAAACAAAATTAAGCTCAATTAACTAATTTTATCCAAAATAAATAACTCTACCCTTTAAAAAATTCTAAACAAAAAAAATTTTGTTTTTACCCACACAAAAAATCTCGACAGTTATGTAACAAAATCAGAAGTTGAAACCACTACACATAGCCAACAGTTAAACTGCCCCTTCTAACTAAAAGTTTTGACTCCGTCCCTAGTGTAAGGTCGCAATTTGTACATAAGCCCGATAGTAGAAAGAACATAGGCCCAAAAAGCCCAATACAATAAATTTGTAGAGAGTGGGATCTAAATCTAGTTTCTTATGGGCTTAATTAATAACGATAGTGGCTCAAGATCACAAAATAATATTGATGGATTAGTTTGTATGATGAAAAACTGTCCTCAAACTTAAGCCAAGAAGCTAGCTATTATATTTCTTCCTTCTTAAAAGAATATTACAAAAATATCCAGTCTACAGTATTTTCTCTATTTCTCCCTGATCTCCTTTCCTGAATGTCTCCCCCTCCTTTTATATCATCCTTCTTCCTCTCTACATCCTCCGCGTATAGATCAAATTACTAGTTTGAATATTTGTCCTATCAGTCCTTACCTAATGTCTTTGGAAGTAGCTGTAAGGCTGAACCTTGACGCTCAGGTATTACTTCCCCATTAATATGGTCAAAAAGTTAGCTGCAGAGCATTTAATGCGGTAGTAGTAGCTTTATCTTGGATATTTCATAACTCTTCTTCCTATCCTATACGTCCACCATGCATACCGTTACTTACAGGATCTCTTAGAACATTGCTTTTGGATGGTGGGCAACACTTTCCTACCTCAGCTTTATTTAATCGAGGAAGGATTCCTTCTCAGACAACCTTCCAGAATGATCTTGATCAGACTTTACCTTTTTACTCACCAACACGGCCTCTTGGGTTAATATTTCCCCACCCTCGGACCATTTAATGTCCTCAAATTGGGCTTCTGGCCCAATAAGCACATACACATGTAATATTGGATTTATCGTCCCTACACCTAGCATTACTCATTAAAAAAAAATCTAATATTTTCTTAATTATCCAGTTGTATGAAAAAATTAAATGGTGAGTCTAATGTAAGTCATTAAGAGGACATCTTCATAGTCCAATCTTCACCATGAGATTTGCTATCATGATTACTAATAATTTCAACCCCCTAAACTTAGGGACAAAGCTATCCTTGGATTAGCCCCCCAAATTTTTGTTAAAAAAATATTATTATTATTATTATTATTATTATTATTATTATTATTATTATTATATATGTTTCTCTTTTAACAATATCATTAATTCTTTTAAGAGTAATACTATACTCATTGATTCTTTGATAACATTTTTGCAAACCGTTTGGTAAAAAATTCTTATTGGTTCGCATATAGGCACACCACTCACATCATTTTTTTACTTACCAGTAATCACTTATCACATTAGTAATTTATAAATAAATAAAACTTGTAATCCTCATTTTAGTGACCATAAATAAATTTATAGATCTAAAGTTTAAAACAAAAAACACAAGCCCAAAAAAAAAAAAAAAGCTTAACAACAAAAATTACTAGTAAAACGAAAAAACAAAATTAAGCTCAATTAACTAATTTTATCCAAAATAAATAACCCTACCCTTTAAAAAATTCTAAACAAAAATAATTTTGTTCTTACCCACAAAAAATAACAATAATAATAATCTCAGCAGCTAAATAGTAGAATCAAAGATTGATGTCACTACACATAGCGAACAGTAAAATCGCCCCTCCTAACTCAAAGTTCTGATTCCGTCCTTAGCATTACTCATTAAAAAAAAAAATCTAATATTTTTCTTAATTTTCCGGTTGTATAAAAAAATTAAATGGTGAGTCTAATATAAGTCATTAAGAGGACATCTTCAAAGTCCAATCTTCACCTTGAGATTTGCTATCATGGTTACTAATAATTTCAACCCCCTAAACTCATGGTTTTCGCAACATAATTTTTCATTATAATGCATTCTAGCAGAATGCATTTTGCCATAACATGTTTAGCTTATGAAAGAAAATTTATTATTACATAACTCAAGCCATAATTAATCCCATAGTAAAACTTTATTCGAAACCAATTTTATGCACAAAAATGAAGGGCCAAGCCATAGTTGATGACAAAGACCTAAAAAATGGATAAGAACATGACTTCAATGCAAAATGCAGATTAGGTAAATGTAAGCTTTAGGAAAGAACATTCTATGCTACTTGGAAAAGGATGGAATATCTAATAATTTCTTCTTTCACAAGATATCACTTATTGTTTCTTGCTTCACAACTCATAATCAATCATTTTTCTTTCCACCTCTAACTTGCTTTCCATAGTGTACTTCTGCCACCAAGCATCTCCTAAATTGAGAGACAAATAATGCATGACCAATGACCTTCATGCTTCCCCCTCATTAGCAAACTCTTTCCTTTTCACACATGACTTGCCTTTTCATCTTGTACACACAAATACTTGAATTATTTGCCACACACCAACCATACAATTGAGTCAATGCATCCAGCAATTTTTTTTCAACTATTTTAAATTATGACATTATCATACAATTTTCGGAAAGAAAAATTCACATTTTCAATTTGTTTCGGGAATCAAGAAACACCTCAACAAAGAAAAGCACATTGTTATTCTCAAAGTTCCCCTAATATTTATAACATTAATTTAGCTCTCATGTCTTTCACCTTTTAACATTAAAAGAAAGAAAAGTGAGTAATAGGAAGTGGCGTTACTTTGTTGTTTGGGCTTACAATTCACCTTGTGAGTCATTCCTTTCAAGTTCAATTGAGCATTCTTCCCAAAAAAAAAAAAAAAACTGCATTTTTACACAATTGATTTATTGTGTTTTGAATTATAATGAAATCTATAAAGAAAGCATTAAAAGTGATTTACAAAGACGGTAGGTCATAGTTACATGATTAGAACAAAGTTTCTCTCCAAACTAGTTTAGAGAGAAATCCTACAAACTTATCACATATATTATATTGAGTGTGAATTTTGAAAATCTAACCGTTAGATTGCATGTTCTCATTATATCATTAATACTTACAAAATTTCAATAAGATCAAAGATCAATTGCTATGTCATCAAATAAAAATATAATTTCAAATTTTTATGATCTAAAATTGTATAAAAAAAATAAGTTAATTGATCAAATAGTAAATAACATTTAATTTGAATAAAATTTGATACGCATGTTAAGAACATAAGGAATATAAAATTTAACTGTTAAATTTTTAAAATTTACAAAAAAAAAAAAATATATATATATATATATATATATGAAATGTTTGAAGAGTTTCTCACAAAACTATTTTAAAGAGAAATCTTGCTCCCATGATTGCACTAAATAAAAAAAACAAGACAAAATAAAACAAAAATATAAGGATTTTCACAAAAAACTTAAACTTTGTTCTAATCTTCACCATGCCAACTGCAAAGGCACCAACATCTATCTTGTCACTTTCTCTCTCCCATTCCCTCTATCGCTCTCCCAAGTCCGACACCCAAGTGCCCATCCCCTCTACATTACTCACCCTTTCTCTAAAACCAATAAGCAATAATGGCATGTCACGTCATAAATTATAGCAAGAAAGCATACAAAAAATATATTATATTTTCGTTTAGTTGGGCTTCGTGGCAGAGAGGGAGGATGAGGGAGAATATGAGAAAGAAATTAATAAAAATAAATGAAGTGTTTGGCTGATGATAAAAATAAGACCATCAATATAGAGTGTGTTATAAAATTATGTATCAAAATAAATAAAATTACTTTTTTAGATATTAAAATTTTTAACTTCACCGACGTGGATACTCTACATACATAAAATGTGGTGGATCATCCTAAAAACAGAAAATTATTTAGTGTTTTTTAGTTTTTTTTTTCTCTTAATAAGCAACAGAATTAAAATATTCAGTGACATTTTGTTTTTATTATTAGTATGAGGTATTGTGAAGCTTAAGTTTGAAAAATACCATATATGCTTGGATATTACAAAAAAAGACCGTAAAAAGGTTATATGTGGTTACATTTACTTATGAGATCATAATATACTTTCTCATAAAGGGAAAATACAATCAAGGATATAATGCAAAAAGGAAAAAAAAAAAAAAAATCAGTGTCTATATTCATAATGTAAGTAGATTAAGAATATGTTGTGAACGCATTTCTCATTATTATTTGATTATTAACCTTTTAATCACCTACTCAACTAGAAGGAAATAAGTTTCTCTTATTAAGGAACATACATACGCTTAACTTAATTGTTTTATCTGTTTTGGTTATCACTCTCTCTCGAAACAAACCAAGCTGCAGGCCCATTTGGCCATTTCACTTGCCTGGGCTCGTATTATTGACAACCCAGTTCTGTTCCTTAAGCTTGTTTCTTGTTTATTTTTAAGAAGAGTTTTACCTTGTAACGTTTTTTCCTGATGATAAAAAGTTATCATCAGACTGAAACATCAATCCGTTTTTAGTGTATGTGGGGATTGAACTTTAGATTTCTTATTTAACTATCAGATACTTTACCAGTTGAGGTAATTAGAACCCATAAACTTGTTTCATCTTTGTTACTTGTCATGTTCTCCTAAATTTTTCTTTAATCATACTGAATGCACCTTTATAATAATAGGAATCATCATATGATACTTAGTGTAAAACTATGGTTTTCAGATCCACTTTAGTCAAAATCAATTAGAAAGCAAAAGAAACACAAGAAATCCTTTTTAATTTTTTACTTTTCCTTTGCCCTGTGTTTGTAAAAACGACCAACTTCCTATAGAAAATAACATTCTACCCGAAAATTGGTGCATCAGTGGGTACATGCAACAAGACTCTACCGACAATTAGGCCAAAGAGGCAAAGAGAACCTAAACTAAAGTACCTTAAAAGACATTTGACACTGACGCTATCTTACCTAGCAGACAAGTTCACAGGATTATCTACACCATGTTTCGAGGATCCTCCAAGGAGATGCAAATTTGGTTTTATACTTTTTCAAATAAGATTATTAATTTAAAACTTTTATGGTGACCCCCCAACAAATTATATGGATATCATACTTGACCTCCAACTCTAAAAATTTAGATTCCAAAGGTGAAAATTCTGATTTCATTAAAGTAATCCTAGTCCTACTTGACTGTAAGTACTACAAACAACATTAGAGTTAGTATAGGGTGTGTGTGTGTGTTTTTTTTTTTTTGACAACATAGTTCTAAGTTTCTCTCTTTCTCGGTCATGGGCTCCCTCTTAAGGGTATGGGTGGTGGAGGTCTCTGGTTCAAATCCTCCAATAGGAAGTGCTTTGGAAAAAAAAGACTTCATACTTTCGGCTTATGCTCGCTAGCATCCTTGATGGAGCTGGGTGCACAGTTATGATTCATCTAAGTCTCTTATTCTCACAAGTTCGAACTCAGTAAGTAAAGTGTCATTATAGTCACATTTAAGTGAAAGATGCCAACTTAAGTTGCGCCAACTCTCTTTTTCTTTTTTTTTTCTCTTTTGTCCCCTCAAAATGTAGTTTCAAAGATATATACAACACATCAAAGTTTCAAATATACATATGACACATCAAATCACAGCAAAATTCAATATCGTAGTTTCAAAGATATACATGACACATCAAATCACAGCAAAATTCAATCTCTCCCCCGGCCACCAACAAAAAAACACACACACAATTTGTTAAAGCCATCTTCCGCAAAATCACTAAACGCATGCACTCACCAATCCAATTGTCAATGTCCAATACATATTTTGGTCACTGCACCACTTTAATTCGTTGATGAATTTTCAAATAATTGGTGGTTGATGCATTTTCTAATAATTGGTGTCACATTTTAACGTCTTATCTTACCCATCAACTCAAGGTTTCACGTTAAGCATAAAAATTTAGTAAGGTAACCCATCCTTGTACACAAATTTATGCAGTAAATATATAGACCCACGAATATTGTTTATGATGGTTGGTTGTGTTGGACTAATGGTACAAGATAAAGATAAAAATGATGAACAATAAACTCGGAAAGTTTCAATTACCTAGCAAGGTAAATTACATTGGATTTCAGAGCAAGTAAAAGGTCAAATAGGCTACATGGCTGCTCTCACTTGTCCTTATCTCCAGCTATTAGCCACGCTGTTCTTGCCCCATATTATTGAACAATTCTCAACTTCTGTTTGGCAAGGATTAGTTGTTGAATTGTGTATAATAAACAAATCTCTGTCATTATTATTGTGTTAAATAAATACCCAAAAAAAAAAAACACCAATCTACTTTTTCTATTCTCATGCTTTTTTTCTTTAACCATCGAAAATCTCTCTCTCTCTCTCTCTCTCTCTCTCTAAATATCTTTATTTATTTCTTAAGATTATCTGGTCCCACTAATCAAGCAGCAACATTCACCATTTTGCTTCTATGTTCCATTACAGCTTTCATTTCTACTTTTCTGTGTTTATTTTACGCTCGTTATATTAAAAATATTTAGTATTTTTTAAAAAAAAATAGTGGGTTAATTCAACGTTAGAAAATAAATGTAAGTTAACGAAGTTTAAAGCATGTACTGTGTATTTAAGAGTTAAGTCTTTAAAAAATATTCTCTCCTCTCTACTCTCTTCATATGTGTTAAAAAATACTTAATATTTTAAAAAATAAATAAATAAATTTTACGCGCATTCTCAATCAGTCATTATTTAGATCTTGTCAATTTGTATTATTATGCATACCAACCACAACAAAAGCGGACTACCCCAGAAAGTACCTAAGGTTAAATACTCAAAATACAATACTATATAATATGACAGTCCAATTTTTAAAAACTTATTAGAAACTATACCTTCTTTTTTCTTTGCGAATAAAAGATCATCATATCTAGAACAACTGGTTTTTCTTTACGCGCATTCTCAACCAGTCACTATTTAGATTTTGTCAATTTGTATTATTATGCATACCAACGACAACAAAAACAGACTACCCCAGAATGTGCCTAAGGTCAAATACTCAAAATACAATACTATATGACAAACCATTTTCTTAAAACTTATTAGAAACTATACCTTTTTTTTCTTTGCGAATAAAAGATCATCATTTCTAGAACAACTAGTTTTTTTTTTTTTCTCAGCAAATGATTTATTGATTTGGGTTTGTTTTGAAACATTTTTTTTAAGACGCACACTTTTAAGGAAAATTATCGAGTACTCCGAGAATACCATAAATGCGTACCCTCCTCTCTCACAGGAATTGTGGGTATCACCATAAATTTATTTAGTGAAACTCACAGTTATGTGACAAGAAAGAGTACGCATTTATGATACTCTAAGAGTACTCAATAATTACCCAACTTTTAATAGTTTGTTGGATGAATATAAGACTGGGTATAATTAATGTGAACATATGAAAACAATGTATTTGACATTAGTGTATAGTTTGCTGAAAATAATTCAGCACACCGACTACTTTTCTTTTAGAACTGTATCATTTACTTTTATGGTTAGGTTCTCATGAAAGAATGGGTCACTGCTAAAGCCAGAATTAATGGATTGGATAGGAGCACCAATAGAATTTTAGAACAAATATCAAACAAAACATTAAAAAAAAAAAAATACAGGCGAGAGGGGATATTGGAGAAAAGTTCTTAGTTTTGATAGAAAAAAAAATTAAGAACAAGAAATGTGCTTGACTTTTTTTACAAACATGTGGGGACCAAATCCACTATATATTTTCTATACCGACTCCAATTATGTAACTTTAAAATACTCTTAATTAATAAATACTTCCTTTCAAATGAAAAAATAAAAAATAAATGTAAATTTGTGTCAGAAACATGTGAAATTCCCGCATACTTTTATTTATTTATTTATTATTTTTTTCTTTAATAAAAATAAATTAAATTGGATGGTAAAATTGTCGTGCATACTGACTACGTAAATTATTACTTTAATGAGTTAGTCTCTCTTTATATAAGGCACTATCATGTTGATTTTAACTAGCTTGTCAACAAAGCTTTGATCAAAATTGAAAGTTATTTTTGTTGTTGAGAAACTTAGGAAAAAATAACACTGTTTGAACTCATAAACTTAAGAGAGGATAAACACTGTTTAAACTCAAATTTTAGTTAAGCATAATACAAATGTAGTGCTAGGAGATGAATTCACTCAGACAAGATAGTGTTACCTAGAAAGTCCACAAAATCCACCCTCTAATATTCAACTTCACGCCTTTTTAAGTGTCTGCTTATTTATTTTTTTTTTTTGCTGAATAAAAAATTTAATATCTGGGCGTGATAGGCCATTTCCCGTCAGGTCCATATATATATATATATATATATATATATATATATATATTTATAATAATGCTCGTTTCAAACCAAAAAAAAATAACACTAGAGATACAAAATTTTTTACAAATTATTGATATGGTGTGCGATTATTGGTAAATAAAAAAATGATATTAATGGTAGGTCTAGATAAAAATTAATAAAAAGCTCATCACATCAGCAATTTGTAAAAATATTGTAAAATAGTTTGTGGCTATAACATTATTTATATATATATATATATATATATATACACACACCCACAGACACACCCTAGCGGCACCGGAATTTATATAAAATTTAAAATATTTTTTGTTATAAAAATTGTAGATGGTACTTATATTTTATTAAAATATCAAATTTAATATATATAAAAAAAAATCTTTCTTCACATACAACAAATATTATTCAGCTCTTTGAGATACATAAAGAAAGTATTAAGATAAAAAAATATAAAATGAAAAATGTCTGCATAAGTTTAGTAAATTTACACAATTACAGTAAGTTTGTAACAACCATGCATTTTTACACAATTTTACATAAATTAATGTGGATAAATTTTGGGTATAATTAGCTAAAGTGTAGTACTTTTTTCTATTAAATGAATAGATTTTGAGTATAATTAGCTAAAATATATTACTTTTTTTTTTATTCTATCATACAAGCATGAACAAAAACCTATTCATTCATTTTATTTCCAAAAACAAAAAAAGTAAGAACACAACAGCAACATATCATAGTTTCACAGATACAGATAGCTTTTGCTTTTTATATTATATTCTCTCTCTCTCTCTCTCTCTCTCTCTCTCTATACTCTCTACATTTCACTGTCTCATCACCACTGAGTCCATATATTTTCTGACTGTTTCTTCTCATTGCCTTTTCTCTCTCTCTCTCTTTCTCTATACAATGGCTCATCTCTTCAGAGACTTGTCTCTGGGCCACTCCAAGAGAGAGATGACACCTCCGCCGCCAATTCAACCACCACCAATTCAGCCACCAATAATGCCTGCAAAGCCCACCGCCCCCGATCTCCCTTCCCCACTCGGCCAACTCGCCACCACCCAACTCACCGATTCCGACCTCCGCCTCACCGCCTACGAGATCTTCGTCGCCGTCTGCCGTACCTCCACCGCCAAACCCCTCAGCTTCGTCTCCTCCTCCTCCTCCAACAACAACAACAGCAGCAGCCACAACAACGGCGGCGGCAATTCGGACTCGCCGAGTTCGGGTCCGGGTTACCATTCGCCCAACTCGCCCGGCGTACAGCGATCCCTCACTTCCACCGCAGCTAGTAAAGTCAAGAAAGCTTTCGGACTCAAGTCCCCTAGGAAAACCCCCGGGTCGGGTTCGGGTTCGGGTCACGGCAAGCCGAAGAGGCCATTGACCGTTGGAGAGCTTATGAGAACTCAAATGGGTGTCTCTGAAGCTATGGATTCCAGAGTTCGTAGAGCTCTTCTCAGAATCGTTGCTAGTCAGGTCTTTTTTTGCTTTTCGATTCGTTGATCTAACTTTGCTGCTTTTTGAATTACTCAATTTTTAGTCTTTTTCTGATTGCTATTTCTATTAAATTCTTGACCCATTTGATAAAGTTTGGATTTTTGGTTGAATGTTTTATTGGGTTTATGCTAATTGTTGTTTGATCTGATGGGATTGAGTTTATATGGATCATGATAAATTTTTTGATGTTTTATTCAATTTTTGATATTTGGGTTTCAAATACTTTTCCTTATTGGATTGTCTCCTATAGTTCTGGATATAATTATTGACTACTATTGAAAATTTTGAGTTTTTTTCACTATGCTACAATGTGGCTTCAGTGCTGGATAAAAAACTATAACTGTTGTTGCATTTAAGTAATCGGCTTTTCCCGGCCTTGTTTTCGTGTTTTGGTGACAGGTTGGAAGGCGAATTGAATCAGTAGTAGTTCCATTGGAGCTGTTACAGCAGCTCAAGCTTTCGGACTTTACTGATCATGAAGAATATGATGCGTGGCAAAAGAGGACTCTGAGAGTTCTTGAGGCTGGTCTAATTTTGCATCCCCAAATGCCATTGGATAAGTCAAATTCTGCTGCACAGCGGCTGCGGCAACTTATTCGTGGGGCTTTGGATAGACCCATTGAAACTGGGAAGAATAATGAATCGCTGCAAGTCCTTCGTAGTGCTGTTATGGCTCTTGCTAGCAGATCATCTGAAGGTTCTATCTATGAGACATGCCACTGGGCAGATGGATTTCCGTTGAATCTCCGGCTCTATGAAATGCTTCTAGAAGCTTGCTTTGATGCTAATGACGAAACGTCTATTGCTGATGAAGTTGATGAGCTAATGGAACACATTAAGAAGACCTGGGTAATTCTTGGAATAAACCAAATATTCCATAACATTTGCTTCACGTGGATTTTATTTCACCGTTTTGTTGCAACCGGCCAAGTTGAGATGGACCTGCTGTATGCAGCTGATGCTCAGCTTGCAGAAGTTGCAAAAGATGCAAAAACAACAAAGGATCCAGAGTACTCCAAGGTCTTGAGTTCTACATTGAGTTCGATATTGGGTTGGGCAGAGAAGAGGCTCCTTGCATATCATGATACTTTTGATGCTGGAAATATCGATTCCATGCAGGGCATTGTGTCTCTGGGGGTATCAGCTGCTAGGATTTTGGTTGAGGATATATCTAATGAGTATCGAAGAAAAAGGAAGGGTGAAGTTGATGTGGCTCGCAACAGGATTGACACTTACATCAGGTCATCACTACGCACAGCTTTTGCACAGGCAAGTCCATGCAATCTGCATCTCATCCCCCCCTCCTTATTAAGAGTGTCTAAAATGTGATACGGTGGGGATTTTGTATTGTTAGTAGACCTTGTGTTATTTTCATTGCATGCAGAAAGAATTGAATTTGGTAAGCAAGTCTGTTGGAATATGTTGGATGCTTTCTTAATATACCTCCCAAAAAACTTTCAACAAAATAGCATGTGCATTATTTCATTTTCAGAACATGTAAAACTACAAGACCATAATGCTATGGAAGAGGTGTCCAAAAAAAAAGCAAATATTTGTGCAAGACATTAATTGTCCTAAATTTTTAGATTTTATAACCGTAACGAATTTTTTTTTTTTTTTTTTTTTTGTGGGCATGATGAGCATCCAACTTTATTTTGTCAGTTTCCCCTATTTACTGAGAGACCATGTATTATATGCTTGACATGTTGACATGTTTATATAACAATCTTAGCATTCTAGAAGTCAAGTTAGGTTGTATGTGTTGCTCAAAGTTAGTTCAATACACCTGTACGGCTGTACCTTCCCTTTGAACTCAACCAAGGCTCAAGCGGACACTGAACATAGGTTTGGGTGGCATGAATTTTTTATTACAGAGAGAGAGAGATGAGGATACCTATTGGTTGTGTAATTTCTGCTCCAAGCATTTTTTTTTACTCATATATTTGCAGTATATTAATTTGGGTTCATTTAAGTTGGATGTATCACCTGAAATAATGTTTGAATTTTTTTTTATATAGCGAATGGAAAAGGCAGACTCCAGCAGGAGAGCATCCAAAAACCAGCCAAATCCTCTTCCTGTGCTGGCCATCCTTGCTAAGGATGTTGGTGAGCTGGCAATTAATGAGAAGAAGGTGTTCAGTCCAATATTGAAGATGTGGCATCCTTTAGCAGCTGGAGTGGCTGTAGCCACCCTTCATGCCTGCTATGGGAATGAGCTAAAACAATTTATATCAGGTATAATGGAGTTGACACCAGATGCAGTTCAAGTGTTGAGGGCTGCAGATAAGCTGGAGAAAGATCTTGTGCAGATAGCTGTGGAAGATTCAGTGGACAGTGATGATGGAGGGAAGGCAATAATCCGCGAGATGCCTCCATATGAGGCCGAAGCTGCTATTGCCAATCTGGTGAAAGGGTGGATGAAAACAAGATTAGACACACTGAAGGAATGGGTTGATAGGAATCTGCAACAAGAGGTGTGCACTCATTATTCATTTGAGGATATGTTCACTCTATTGATGCATTCTTGTTGAAGTTTGTCATCAGGACTAATTAGTAATTATACCAGGGTTTTTTTTTTTTTTTAAATAAGTTACACGCACCCTATGCATTATGAACCCACAACCGTACTCTCTCTACACCTTTTGGGAGGAGGAAGTGCCATTTGAGTCACAGCTCATTGGCAGTTATATTGGATCCTCTTGTGGGCTCATGGGCAAATGTATTGCAGCTGGATAAGAAGTGTCTCAGTCCCCCCTCCCACTCCCACTCCCACCCCCACCCCTACCCCCATTTTTTTTGCATCTTTATATTTTCTATACATTGTAGTATAAGTGAAAAGCTTGACTTGTTTTATATGTATAGTTGCACACATAGAACTTATCTAACATCATACCAGTTATGATATCAAGTTTCCTTGGGTGGAATTTCCTAAATATTTTGGGGTTCAAGTGATAGCCTAGTGGTACTAGCAGTCTAGCACTATCTGTGGTACCTAATGCCTGTGGTTTGTTCATCCCCCAGAATTATTATTATTATTTATAAATAAATAAAAATGAATATCCTGAATATTTGAAGACAACATTTGTCAAATCTTTTGACAAACATTGGTTACTTGACCATGCTAAATGCCCTTTCTTATTATGCATACTTTCTTGCAGATAAACATTTAAAGATGGACACTAATAATTCTGTTATAAAAATGAACAATTATCTCGATTTAGGGAAATACACAACCCATGCACCAACATGGGAGTGAATCCATGATCTCACCCTCCATCTGTCACTTGTGAGGGGAGGAGATGGAATTTGGTCCGGGGACCATTGGCAAATGAACAAAGATCTTTCTCATCTTTCCTTCACCTAACCTTGTTCATTACAATATTTTAGGTCTGGAATCCAAGAGCAAACCAAGAAGGATATGCTCCATCTGCTGTTGAAGTTTTGCGAATTCTAGATGAAACTTTGGATGCATTCTTTCAGTTGCCAATACCAATGCATCCTGCATTGCTTCCTGACTTGATGGCCGGTCTTGACAGATGTGTTCAATACTACATAACCAAGGCAAAATCAGGCTGTGGTAAGTGCTTTCACAAATCTCAAATTATGAACATATAGCTTCAGGTGTGTGATATATGTGGTAATCATCACTCTTTATTTTGGAATCAGGGTCACGAACTACGTTTGTTCCCACCATGCCATCATTAACCAGATGTACTGTAGGATCAAAGTTCAGCAGCTTTGGGAAGAAGAAAGAAAAAACACCAAATTCTCAGAAGAGAAATCCTCAGGTTGCAACAGTGAATGGTGATAATTCCTTTGGGATATCTCAGCTATGTGTTCGTATAAACACTTTGCAACGAATCCGAACTGAGTTGGAAGTCTTGGAGAAGAGGATAATCACTTATCTCAGGAATTCTGAATCTGCTCATGCAGAGGACTTTTCTAATGGTTTAGGAAAGAAATTTGAGCTTTCACCAGTTGCATGTGTGGAAGGAGTTCAGCAACTGTGCGAGGCTGTGGCTTATAGAATTGTTTTCCATGATTTAAGTCATGTTCTATGGGATGGTTTATACATTGGAGAGCCATCGTCTTCTAGGATTGAGCCTTTTATTCAGGAACTTGAGAAAAACTTGACGATCATTTCAGACACTGTTCATGAAAGGGTTCGAACACGGATTATTACTGACATAATGAGAGCATCCTTTGATGGGTTCTTGCTGGTGTTGCTTGCTGGAGGCCCCTCCCGTGCTTTCTCCCGGCAAGACTCTCAGATAATAGAGGATGATTACAGATCTCTCAAAGATCTATTCTGGGCCGGTGGGGATGGCTTGCCTTCTGAGCTGATAGACAAGTTCTCTCCTATGGTGATGGGTGTGCTTCCACTTTTCCGAACCGATACTGAGAGCCTCATTGAGCGGTTTAGACGTGTGACATTGGAGGCATATGGCTCGTCTGCCAGGTCCAAACTTCCATTGCCTCCAACTTCTGGGAATTGGAACCCAACTGAACCAAATACACTTCTACGTGTTTTGTGCTACAGGAACGATGAATCAGCTACGAGGTTTCTAAAGAAGACTTATAATTTGCCTAAAAAGCTGTGAGAAACTGGGCTATGGTGCATGGGCATGGAGACTAGGGAAATCTCTTCTTGCATTGGTACTGCATTTGCAGAACCGACCTGTAGTTCTGCTTGTATTTATTAAAATGGCCCAATTGAGAGGGCTCCTTATTTTCATGGGTGGGTGAGCTTTAGGTGCCTTAAGAAATAGCAGTGATCTTTGTATATTACATTCCAAGCGTCTTGGTTTACTTTGGCCACTATTTGTGACGATTCAAAGTCCAAGTAGAGACAAAAAGAGTGCGGAACTTCCAAGAGGCTTGCTTGTGAAGAATAGTGGATATTCTTTGAGATTCATTTTCATCGTATAAAGCCATGAGATTCCTTTGATGATATTCTTGTCTGTTCCATACCGCAATCTGCAGCAAATTTTTTTCCCACTACTAGTTCTTTCCTCTTCCTAAATCTGCCCCCATTCTTTTGTTTTAGCTGCCCCCCTCTTTTGGTTGAATTTCATTGTAGTGGCTTGTAGGCCTTACCGGTACAAGGCATAGTATAGCATTATTGTTTTCATTCAAGTACTGGTATTTGTTATTAGTATGTATTATAAACCAGGCTGCTCTTAATTGCAGTCAGATTTATATTCAGTGTGTATACCGTGTGCGCTAGTTTGTTTACGATCGACTCTAGATTATTCTTTTGGTGCATCTCGAGGAGTATTTACTTTGCAATTCCTAAGTTATGATAACTTCATTCTAGCTTCCATCATGTTCAAACCAGTGTAGAAAGAAGATTATTCAGAGGTAACATCAGATACCGACTGGAATTTCAGTCTATTGCATTTTTAAGAATTGAAATACTAACCAATAGATAGATAATGTGACAGGTTCCTGTTTATACTTTCTCATGAATGATTCTACCATAAACGTACATTGAAATTCATTCCAAATGATTTTTTAGCGCTCACACACACCCTACTCATAAAAACCCAATAAGTATGTTCTCTGAATTCCGTTACACTTTCTTTGAACTTAATTCTGTTTAAATATTTACCAAGCAACAGAATGGTTAACATACAAATAAACATCAAGGCAGGAAAACCTAACTAGTGCTCTGTCTCTCTCTTGGTTGCAATACTAGAAAAAATTTGCTAATAAGCGCTTTGCAACTGCCCTTCTCATGTGATAATGTGATATGTGGATGCATCAGTTGACTATCATGCCAATTTACAACATGTGCGACTGTCAAAAAACCTTGCGCAACATAATGATCTTCAGCTTCGCTTAACTTTTTGTTAAGACTGCTTGTCATGCTATGTTCAGCAGAACACATTGAAACAGCCATCCTACATGCTGTCCAACAGCCCCAGTACCGAAATGGCAAGCTGGTTATGCAGAAAGTTGGCCCCATCATTCTTCCAGAATAGCACGTCCGAGGTTTGTAGCAAGAGCCAGCCTCACAGAGCTTAAGGCCTGCTTTGGCAAGTCAGCTTCAATGAAATCTGGACGCAGCCTCGCCATGGATAACTCTTGCAGTTTATTCAACAAAAGGTTGGTCTGTGAGACAGTTAGCAGAGGACGCTCCTGCCAACTGAGAAGCTTCAACTGCACAAAAGAATTAGAATAAGGCAATAATAGTAAAGCCTGTATAGATTATACCTTAAATCTAAAATATTTTTTTGCCACATAATCCTTTACAAATACAAGTTGGGGCATCTCATATTTTTAATGTGCTTCATTGGACCTAGATATAATGAAAAGTGAATAATAAGGATCATCTATGCCATTTCCTATATGTGTTCACAGATTTGATTCAAGTCAAAGGAACGAAAAAAACAAAGGTAGAGGAAAGCCTAAATTTACTTTGGAAGGAGGTGATAGAAAGTATGATTTTAGATGGAATAAAATGGGGAGAGGAATAGATGGGACCAAACCCAATTATCTGTCAATGATCTATAGCCGAACCCAAATTTTGGGCTTAAGACTTTATTATTGCTGTTGTATCTATTGCAAAGACTATAACTTGCAGAAAGAGAGAGTCTAAATTTAGCAATCACTAACCCTTAAGGCTCGTACAGAATGAGAACTTACCGAGTCAAATAGAAGAGGCAGCCAAAAACGCTGAGGTGTTGATGGGTTTTTCATAAGCTACAAAATCAAGATAAAAGAAATTATCAAAAATCAAATCTAAAAAGAAATTACAGGTGCTGAATACTGAGGTGTTGAACGGTTTTTCATAAGCTACAGAATCATTATAAAAGAAATTATTAAAAAGATTGGAAACCCTCACTCTGTAGATAGCAAAAGCATAAGCATTACTCTATCAAGGGAGATGACAAATCAAATCCCACAACATTTGCCACCATGTGGGGGTCCTCTATATATATGGACTGGTAGATTGATAATTTAGTTTGTTTTGAGGGCACAAATGTTGACCGCTTAATTTGGAAGAGCTTGAACACAACAAACTAAAAACTATAGAGGACAGAAACTAATAAAAAACGTAGAAGTAACACCTACCGATATAAGGGATTCTACAGCTTGCCGAGCTGCATCATTAGTTTTTCCATCATTAACCTGCTTTAGGGATTTTTTGAAATCCCTGTACCTGTGATGCATATGAGGATTAAACCTGAAAAAGACTGGAGAAAAAATGATGATGAAAACCACTGCTCAAAGAATGCATATATGAGAAAAATCCTACTTGTGCATAAACTCTAAACCGCCAGCAGTCTTAGATTCAGAACCCAATAATTCAATCAAACCTTCCCATTGCTGCACGGACAAATAATAGACAACATGAGTTTCATCAAGTAATTTTAATAGAATCAAGACTTCATGGTTTCGCAGGATGCTTTAAGTATCAAAACATGTAAACAAAAATATAACAGAAAATCCCAGTATGCCTGACTTAACGGAATTATAAGATATTCACCTTGAAACTTTCATCAGAGATCGACTTTCCAACAGAATCAAACAACTGCTGAGCAATCCTATTAAGACGAACTTCATCGCGGGCTTGCTGAAGCCAAAATACTCCAGAACCTTTCCTACCATGCTTCCAGTGGTATA
This sequence comes from Castanopsis chinensis, assembly GCA_032878915.1. Lineage (NCBI taxonomy): Eukaryota > Viridiplantae > Streptophyta > Magnoliopsida > Fagales > Fagaceae > Castanopsis > Castanopsis chinensis. The sequence continues at coordinate 8,778,654 of JAVQMG010000101.1, read as the reverse complement.
CTCCAGCAATCTAAACATTGAAAATCTTTAACAACAATTCCACATAAAGATAGTTTCTGGCAACTCTTTCAAAAATGTAACTTTGAAAGAACACGGAGATAATCTTTACCAAATGCCATGCCGCATAATTCCAACACAGCATGCAGTGCATTCCCTATAATCATTTATAGTACAAGCATGCTACACCAAAAAATATATACCTTCATAATGTTTGAACTAACACTGTCAAGTTCATACAGACGGCATATCTCTATAATCTGCATAAAATTATATGCAACTTAAATCAATCACAAATATCTCTGTCAAATTATAGGACACTAAAATCCAAAAAACCTTGCATTGAAAGGTGAATCAATTACCTTAAGCAGTACTTGATTATTTTGAACAGGTTGCTTGCTCAATAAAATCTCTAGCAGACCCATTCCCTGCTTTATGCATGATGCCAAATAAATTGGAGCTATCTGAAGACATAGAAGCATCAAACTTTATGAGGATTACTTGAGATGAGCACATACACTAGTTCAAATAAAAAACAATCAAAAAGCACCTAAGAAGAGATACTGATAGACATGTTGATTAATAGCCAACCACAAGTCAACTTTTACAGTTCATACACACACACGTGTGCAAAAATTAAAATGATATGATATTTTACAAGGCACAATCTAGAATATGTTAGTGAGGATTACTAGATATAAGCATATAGAAGCATGAAACTTTATGAGCATTACTTGAGATGAGAAAAACACACATTAGTTCAAATATCAAAAAGCACCTAAGTAGAGATACTGATAGACCTGTTGATTAATAGCTAGGCACAAGTCAACTTCCAACAGTTCATACACACACAGAAAGAAAATGAACTTCATATTTTACAAGGCACAAGCTAGAATAAGAAAGTGACCCTTAGAGATGGCACTAAAAATCTATTGAAACTACTGAACACTGGGTAGCACAAAGGCAATTATGGTTGGAAGGGTATGATATCATAAGGAACAAGATACAACATTTCATGGAATTGACAATGAAAATGTATCAAAATTTTTTTTGAAATATAGAATTTGATATAATCATATTTAAAAAAAAAAATTATGACCATGTTAATTTGCCACAATTAATTTTGAAAACTATTAATTTTGTCAAATAATTTGAATAATTGCATCATTGGGCCAAATGAGGAATAAAAGCTTCTAATGGTCAATTCGGTTGAATATAAAATTTACTCAGTCATCAGGAAAACATAATTGGTCACCAATTCCTTTGGACAGTATCATAAAATTGATTCTCAAAATGAATTATCTTAAAAGATAATAATCTAGTTGCCATTATAAGTCATACTTCAACTAGGACAGTATTGTCAATCTATCCAAGTCCCTTGTACTCACTTGCCAAGTCAATGAATGTGAAGATAGAACTTGAGCATAGACAAGCCGATGGAGTTCCTCTATGCTGATTCCCCCCAAGTTATCATGCTCTTCACGTAAAAGAGTTTCTGCTTGATCACTCTCAGCAGTCAACAACTCTATGGCATGGGCAACCATCCTATTGATAAGTGACATATAACGTTACATTAAAAAATCTCAAAAATAAAACACAAGCATGTTGAAGTTTTATCTTGTTTAGCAATCTATAATTCCAAACTTCAAGTTAAATAAAAGGGAGGGCTTTATATATAAAAAATTAGAAAGAGAAGGCAAAGTCATAACTCACCAAGGGCCAAATTCTCTGGAGCATTCTGCTAAGACAACCTGATTTTAAAAAGTCCAATAGAGTTTAAGAGAGCATGAAAGGCAAAAGGAAAAAGAACATTGAAATTTATAGAGACTGTATGGTACCGTTATCTTATTAACATTACTCACCTCAGTATTTTCTCCTAGAATTCCAATAATTAATCCTAACAACCCATGGGAACCAGACATTGGTTTGAACTGCATGCATTTCTGCGCCACATTATACATGCTTTCTAAACCCTGATTCAAGACAAGAAATTAGTAGACACTTCAGATTCCAACAAACAGACAAAAAATTAATAGAAAGACAATAGAAACACACAGAATAAAATTTTATTTATGTCCAGACAAACTAATCAGAATGGTAATGAGCATTACCACAGTGAAAGGCCTTATGTATAGAAAGTGAGAAATAAACAACTCTATCCAATGACACGTTGCGGTGCAGAGACTGTTAGTATCTCCCAGCATGAGTTGTAGCATATTTCTCAAACCGTCCCTGGTCTGGTGGTGACCACAGTGAAGCCAATATGCACTACAGTCCAGCTTAGTAATTTGTGCCCTCCATTTCTCCCAAGCCTAAGTAATGAAAAAGATATAAAGTTTTTTTTTTAATAAAGGAAGAAAATCTCAAAAACCAGAAAGAATGATTCATATTTGGCACACTAAAATATACCTTGACAAAATCAGGCTTGGCTTTATAGCATTCACCTAATCTTCCAGATTCCAGTTCAGGACGCAGCCGTGGCATTTTTGAAATAAGAACAGCAACTGCCTCTACCAGTCCATTTTCTGTCTGTTTAATTACATGCAGGACAGAGATGAGATAAGTCAAGCGTGGGAAAAAAATCCAATTGTCGCAGTATCATCAATAACTTTTGGACATAAGTCATAGACATGGTTAAAAAGGACCATCAAATGACCCACATATATTTTAAATTTGTTTGGCTAAGTACAATACAAATTTTACAAGTTCCCAGGTTTTAATAAACCCATTTACCAATCAAATGGTTGTTTGCATTATTGTCTAGGAGATAACCACTAAAAGAAAAAAGAATCATTTTTAGTACGCATTCCCCTACTTTCTCTTGTATGAAGGATTTCTAATATGTGATCTCTCTCTTTAAGAAAATCTTAGCACCAAGCAAAAAAGCCACTAGAGTCAGCACCAAACCAAAGAGAGACCAAACGGTCATTTTTTTTTTTTTTCATTCATCAAAATATCAACTATCTCCTCAAGAAGTACAATAGGTTGCTTATAAAGGGATTACTAAACCCAAGTTCTAATTGGCGTAGGAAACCCTAATTATCTTACTGCAAAAATAACCTTGCTTCCAAATTAAAATACTAACAGCCTAATAAACTACTAGTATCTAAAACATAAAAATAAAACTGACTTGCAAACATAAAAAAATTTTAAATAAAAATCTTCTTGCGTCTCCAGCATCATATATAGATTGGTGAAGCTGAGTTAGAAATCTTAATCTACCCTATAATACTCCCCCTGGAGCTTGAACCTGTGATCCACTTGTACATATATTAAACATACTATTATACTCAATAAGTCATAGTAAATTTATCAAACCTCACGATTGTTAATCTGATCTAGTTGATAAGACCCATGCAAGCGCAACATTTTCACCTGCATGAAAACAGACAGCATATATCTAGTCCTTTGGCACCATAAAATGTAAAGCACAACAAAGTAAATTAATAAAGACAAGACTGTACAAATAAGAAAAAGATGGGGAAAAGAGGACTCTACTAACCACAATATCTAGCCAGCCAACTGCAAGTGCTGATGATATCACTTCCCAGTATTTTGGATTATCCTCAATGACCTGCATAGAAAAATTTCATAAAATTTTCAACCTTCTTAGAGAAACTAAATAATAAAACAATTTTTTTGATAAGTAAAAATAAAATATTACCATTAAGAGAACTTAAAAATAACAGGTAAACAGTCAAAATGGTATGCCACAGAAGTAAATTCATAATTAACATCCTTGCGCCAAAGTTTGCATTCAATTTAAACCACGAAAAATTAAATAAATAAATAAAAAACCCTACTTTCGATAGCCACTCTAAATCTAAAAACTAGTAACAATAATTTGATAGCAAAATGTTCTGCAACATAGCTAAATATGTATGAACCATGGTGAAGTCTCACGTGATAAAAGATGAAGAGAATGAACAAAATGGAAAGAACAGAATAGTGCCAAACCTGTAAAGTAACAAGCTCATTCTGAAAATCCACAAGTTTTGAATGGATTGTTGCCTGTGTAGAGGAGAGGAGACAATCGTAATCCTGCCAAAAGATGGCACTATTAGAATGACAGAGCCACAAATGACCACCACTAAGGAAAGTATGGCAAAATGTACTTAATCAACAGATCGATTGTGGAAGAAAGATCATTACAGCTAACCAATCAACAAGCCGCTCAGGTAGCCATGATTGAGATTGCTTGTCTGCATAAAATATTTCCATCAGCTCCCATGCAGCTTTCAAATTGGTTGGCTCCTCAACATTCTACATAAATGCTTTTTAAATTGAGTTTCAAAGTTATAATTCTAATGTCGAACCCATGCCCATTAGTACACAGTCAAAGATCCCCAACATCAAGATTTGCAGATTCACCTTTAAAACAGTCTTTGGGTCATCAATTAATGGACTAGCAAGCGACTTAGGATTACCCAGAAGTGCCTTTATGTCCCTGCTATACTCCATCACATGCTCCCACCTGGTTTTCCCAGAAAAAGTCAAATACCATATAGTAAACACAAAATTCTATGAAGAAACAGTATATGTATCAGAAATCCTCAAATGAATAAGGCATTCACTTCTCTACAGAAAAGCTCCCAATGTTGTTAACTATTGCTCCAGCAAAATACAGTGAAGGGCTTTCTCAAATTGAATGAATTTGCTATTTAAATGGAATGAATTCAAATTGAACAGCCAGAAAAATCATGTTTCAGCCTTCTTAATATATTGAAAATCATTGTAAGCTTTAAAAAAATAACAAAATCTAAGTAAAGACAGATTGAAAACATAAACAACAACAACAAGACCAATACTAAGAGCTTCAAAATCCTTAAATTTCTTTATCTGAATTCCTCATTGCTCAAAGAAAAAAATATTAAAGCAATATTTAAACTTTTCTTTTGCTATTGCATCTTTCTGCTCAGCTTTCTAGGCAACCAAACAGATTCAAACAAAAGCAAAAACAAACAAAATTCCTCACCACTCAAAGTGATACGGCGACGAGATCTTCGACAAGGTCGCGAGCGAGTTCCTCCGGCTCTGAAGAAGCGCGAACGGCGAGACCGAACCGTAGGCGATTTTCCGGAACTGCGCGTCGCCGATATCTCCATCTCCGCCGCTGAGCTTCACCTCGACCACCTTACCACCGACCTCGGCGGCGCCGTCGGAGTCGTCTCCCCCGGAGGAGGGTTGACGGAAGAACGATACTCGGAGGGCGTTGCCTCTGGCCCACGAGATTGCGATGCGAGCGAGTGGGGGCTTAAGGCCGTGGTGGAGCGGGTAGACGGAGAGGCTTCGGGCCTCTGGAGATAACGGGACGAGAGCTCCGGCGCCGGATACGGAGGCTCCGTCGCCGGTGCCTGAGGTGACGCCGGGCATTGTGGACGGAGAAGCTGAGAGTCGGAGGAGTGTATGAGAGTGTGTTCTAGGGTTTTGGGAGGGTTTGCGAACAGTGTGTGTGTGGAGAGGCAGCTCTTGGGGATGCTAACGTGCACAAAGGGTACGACTGATGAGTGAATGGTTGACGAAACAATTTCCTTTATTTTCTTTTTTTGGTTAAAACAATTTTTTTTTGAAAGCTGGTTAAAACAAATTTTAAAACTTTGTCATATGGGTTCAATTCAATGTGTAAAATCTAAAATCAATTATTAATCCATAACCTTTTTTTTTTATTGCAATTAATCCATAACTTTGATTAGGAAAGAAAATACTGGATTACATTATCTAATTTTATCCTTTTTACTTGCTAAATCTCAAAATGAATTGAGATTAACAATCATCCTAAAAAAAAAACTGAGATTAATAAACTATCTTGCCAAAGGCCTTATAACTGAATTGATACATTTCCATGTACAAAGTGCTTGGGAGTTTAGGGAGAAAAGGATTCAAACTGTGGAGTTAGCAGTAACATGTCGTAATTATTTCTCAAAAAAAATTCTCATTATTAAAAGAATATTTAAAATTTAAACTTGTTATCTCTTAAAAATATACACAAAAGACAAAAAATGAGTTGGTGATTTTTAAAGTAAAATTTGATGTTTATATTATTAAGAGATATGAAATTTAATCTGAATTTTCAAAATATTAATCTTAAAAAATCTCATATGTTTTGATCGTTTCCCATGAAGATTGAACCACCTTGCACCTTCTATCTCCTTATTTG